>JAGEOH010000067.1:25745-106100 GCA_032207245.1 Pardosa pseudoannulata
TTAGCCATTTGAGCTACTTTCACGGATTACAGTTTCAAGTACTGAAATCGACTTGAAATTGAGAAATTCGATAAAAATCTTTTATTTTATAATTTTGCCGATGAAAAACTACCCTAAAAACATATTTTCATTGAAATTCCAGAAACTTCATAATTTGATGGATTTTTTGTTAAGGTCGGGTATCGCACAAATTAGCCATTTGAGCTACTTTCACGGATTACAGTTTCAAGTACTGAAATCGACTTGAAATTGAGAAATTCGCTAAAAATCTATTATTTTATACTTTTGCCGATGAAAAACTACCCTAAAAACATATTTTCATTGAAATTCCAGAAACTTCATAATTTGATGGATTTTTTGTTAAGGTCGGGTATCGCACAAATTAGCCATTTGAGCTACTTTCACGGATTACAGTTTCAAGTACTGAAATCGACTTGAAATTGAGAAATTCGATAAAAATCTTTTATTTTATAATTTTGCCGATGAAAAACTACCCTAAAAACATATTTTCATTGAAATTCCAGAAACTTCATAATTTGATGGATTTTTTGTTAAGGTCGGGTATCGCACAAATTAGCCATTTGAGCTACTTTCACGGATTACAGTTTCAAGTACTGAAATCGACTGAAATTGAGAGAAATTCGATAAAAATCTTTTATTTTATAATTTTGCCGATGAAAAACTACCCTAAAAACATATTTTCATTGAAATTCCAGAAAATCATAATTTGATGGATTTTATTAAGGTCGGGTATCGCACAAATTAGCCATTTGAGCTACTTTCACGGATTACAGTTTCAAGTACTGAAATCGACTTGAAATTGAGAAATTCGATAAAAATCTTTTATTTTATAATTTTGCCGATGAAAAACTACCCTAAAAACATATTTTCATTGAAATTCCAGAAACTTCATAATTTGATGGATTTTTTGTTAAGGTCGGGTATCGCACAAATTAGCCATTTGAGCTACTTTCACGGATTACAGTTTCAAGTACTGAAATCGACTTGAAATTGAGAAATTCGCTAAAAATCTTTTATTTATAATTTTGTTGATGAAAAACTACCCTAAAAACATATTTTCATTGAAAATTCCAGAAACTTCATAATTTGATGGATTTTTTGTTAAGGTCGGGTATCGCACAAATTAGCCATTTTAGCTAATTTCACGGATTACAATTTCAAGTACTAAAATCGACTTGAAATTGAGAAATTCGATAAAAATCTTTTATTTTATAATTTTGCCGATGAAAAACTACCCTAAAAACATATTTTCATTGAAATTCCAGAAACTTCATAATTTGATGGATTTTTTGTTAAGGTCGGGTATCGCACAAATTAGCCATTTGAGCTACTTTCACGGATTACAGTTTTAAGTACTGAAATCGACTTGAAATTGAGAAATTCGATAAAAATCTTTTATTTTATAATTTTGCCGATGAAAAACTACCCTAAAAACATATTTTCATTGAAATTCCAGAAACTTCATAATTTGATGGATTTTTTTGTTAAGGTCGGGTATCGCACAAATTAGCCATTTGAGCTACTTTCACGGATTACAGTTTCAAGTACTGAAATCGACTTGAAATTGAGAAATTCGATAAAAATCTTTTATTTTATAATTTTGCCGATGAAAAACTACCCTAAAAACATATTTTCATTGAAATTCCAGAAACTTCATAATTTGATGGATTTTTTTATAAGGTCGGGTATCGCACAAATTAGCAATTTGAGCTACTTTCACGGATTACAGTTTTGAGTACTGAAATCGACTTGAAATTGAGAAATTCGATAAAAATCTTTTATTTTATAATTTTGCCGATGAAAAACTACCCTAAAAACATATTTTCATTGAAATTCCAGAAACTTCATAATTTGATGGATTTTTTTGTTAAGGTCGGGTATCGCACAAATTAGCCATTTGAGCTACTTTCACGGATTACAGTTTTAAGTACTGAAATCGACTTGAAATTGAGAAATTCGATAAAAATCTTTTATTTTATAATTTTGCCGATGAAAAACTACCCTAAAAACATATTTTCATTGAAAATCCAGAAACTTCATAATTTGATGGATTTTTTATTAAGGTCGGGTATCGCACAAATTAGCAATTTGAGCTACTTTCACGGATTACAGTTTCAAGTACTGAAATCGACTTGAAATTGAGAAATTCGATAAAAATCTTTATTTTATAATTTTGCCGATAAAAAACTACCCTAAAAACATATTTTCATTGAAATTCCAGAAACTTCATAATTTGATGGATTTTTTGTTAAGGTCGGGTATCGCACAAATTAGCCATTTGAGCTACTTTCACGGATTACAGTTTCAAGTACTGAAGTCGACTTGAAATTGAGAAATTCGCTAAAAATTTATTATTTTATACTTTTGCCGATGAAAAACTACCCTAAAAACATATTTTCATTGAAATTCCAGAAACTTCATAATTTGATGGATTTTTTGTTAAGGTCGGGTATCGCACAAATTAGCCATTAGAGCTACTTTCACGGATTACAGTTTCAAGTACTGAAATCGACTTGAAATTGAGAAATTCGATAAAAATCTTTTATTTTATAATTTTGCCGATGAAAAACTACCCTAAAAACATATTTTCATTGAAATTCCAGAAACTTCATAATTTGATGGATTTTTTGTTAAGGTCGGGTATCGCACAAATTAGCCATTTGAGCTACTTTCACGGATTACAGTTTCAAGTACTGAAATCGACTTGAAATTGAGAAATTCGCTAAAAATCTTTTATTTTATAATTTTGCCGATGAAAAACTACCCTAAAAACATATTTTCATTGAAATTCCAGAAACTTCATAATTTGATGGATTTTTTATTAAGGTCGGGTATCGCACAAATTAGCAATTTTAGCTACTTTCACGGATTACAGTTTAAAGTACTGAAATCGACTTGAAATTGAGAAATTCGATAAAAAATCTTTTATTTTATAATTTTGCCGATGAAAAACTACCCTAAAAACATATTTTCATTGAAATTCCAGAAACTTCATAATTTGATGGATTTTTTATTAAGGTCGGTATCGCACAAATTAGCCATTTGAGCTACTTTCACGGATTACAGTTTTAAGTACTGAAATCGACTTGAAATTGAGAAATTCGCTAAAAATCTTTTATTTTATAATTTTGCCGATGAAAAACTACCCTAAAAACATATTTTCATTGAAATTCCAGAAACTTCATAATTTGATGGATTTTTTGTTAAGGTCGGGTATCGCACAAATTAGCCATTTGAGCTACTTTCACGGATTACAGTTTCAAGTACTGAAATCGACTTGAAATTGAGAAATTCGCTAAAAATCTTTTATTTTATAATTTTGCCGATGAAAAACTACCCTAAAAACATATTTTCATTGAAATTCCAGAAACTTCATAATTTGATGGATTTTTTGTTAAGGTCGGGTATCGCACAAATTAGCCATTTGAGCTACTTTCACGGATTACAGTTTTAAGTACTGAAATCGACTTGAAATTGAGAAATTCGATAAAAAATCTATTATTTTATAATTTTGCCGATGAAAAACTACCCTAAAAACATATTTTCATTGAAATTCCAGAAACTTCATAATTTGATGGATTTTTTGTTAAGGTCGGGTATCGCACAAATTAGCCATTTGAGCTACTTTCACGGATTACAGTTTTGAGTACTGAAATCGACTTGAAATTGAGAAATTCGCTAAAAATCTTTTATTTTATAATTTTGCCGATGAAAAACTACCCTAAAAACATATTTTCATTGAAATTCCAGAAACTTCATAATTTGATGGATTTTTTGTTAAGGTCGGGTATCGCACAAATTAGCCATTTGAGCTACTTTCACGGATTACAGTGTTAAGTACTGAAATCGACTTGAAATTGAGAAATTCGATAAAAATCTTTTATTTTATAATTTTGCCGATGAAAAACTACCCTAAAAACATATATTCATTGAAATTCCAGAAACTTCATAATTTGATGGATTTTTTGTTAAGGTCGGGTATCGCACAAATTAGCCATTTGAGCTACTTTCACGGATTACAGTTTCAAGTACTGAAATCGACTTGAAATTGAGAAATTCGATAAAAATCTTTTATTTTATAATTTTGCCGATGAAAAACTACCCTAAAAACATATTTTCATTGAAATTCCAGAAACTTCATAATTTGATGGATTTTTTTGTTAAGGTCGGGTATCGCACAAATTAGCCATTTGAGCTACTTTCACGGATTACAGTTTCAAGTACTGAAATCGAATTGAAATTGGAAATTCGATAAAAATCTTTTATTTTATAATTTTGCCGATGAAAAACTACCCTAAAAACATATTTTCATTGAAATTCCAGAAACTTCATAATTTGATGAATTTTTTGGTAAGGTCGGGTATCGCACAAATTAGCAATTTGAGCTACTTTCACGGATTACAGTTTTGAGTACTGAAATCGACTTGAAATTGAGAAATTCGATAAAAATCTTTTATTTTATAATTTTGCCGATGAAAAACTACCCTAAAAACATATTTTCATTGAAATTCCAGAAACTTCATAATTTGATGGATTTTTTATTAAGGTCGGTATCGCACAAATTAGCAATTTGAGCTACTTTCACGAATTACAGTTTTGAGTACTGAAATCGAATTGAAATTGAGAAATTCGATAAAAATCTTTTATTTTATAATTTTGCCGATGAAAAACTACCCTAAAAACATATTTTCATTGAAATTCCAGAAACTTCATAATTTGATGGATTTTTTGTTAAGGTCGGGTATCGCACAAAATTAGCCATTTGAGCTACTCTTACGAATTACAGTTTCAAGTACTGAAATCGACTTGAAATTGAGAAATTCGATAAAAATCTTTTTTTTTATAATTTTGCCGATGAAAAACTACCCTAAAAACATATTTTCATTGAAATTCCAGAAACTTCATAATTTGATGAATTTTTTGGTAAGGTCGGGTATCGCACAAATTAGCCATTTGAGCTACTTTCACGAATTACAGTTTTGAGTACTGAAATCGACTTGAAATTGAGAAATTCGATAAAAATCTTTTATTTTATAATTTTGCCGATGAAAAACTACCCTAAAAACATATTTTCATTGAAATTCCAGAAACTTCATAATTTGATGAATTTTTTGGTAAGGTCGGGTATCGCACAAATTAGCAATTTGAGCTACTTTCACGGATTACAGTTTTGAGTACTGAAATCGACTTGAAATTGAGAAATTCGATAAAAATCTTTTATTTTATAATTTTGCCGATGAAAAACTACCCTAAAAACCTATTTTCATTGAAATTCCAGAAACTTCATAATTTGATGAATTTTTTGTTAAGGTCGGGTATCGCACAAATTAGCAATTTGAGCTACTTTCACGGATTACAGTTTTGAGTACTGAAATCGACTTGAAATTGAGAAATTCGATAAAAATCTTTTATTTTATAAATTTGCCGATGAAAAACTACCCTAAAAACATATTTTCATTGAAATTCCAGAAACTTCATAATTTGATGGATTTTTGTTAAGGTCGGGTATCGCACAAATTAGCCATTTGAGCTACTTTCACGAATTACAGTTTCAAGTACTGAAATCGACTTGAAATTGAGAAATTCGATAAAAATCTTTTATTTATAATTTTGCCGATGAAAAACTACCCTAAAAACATATTTTCATTGAAATTCCAGAAACTTCATAATTTGATGAATTTTTTGGTAAGGTCGGGTATCGCACAAATTAGCCATTTGAGCTACTTTCACGAATTACAGTTTTGAGTACTGAAATCGACTTGAAATTGAGAAATTCGATAAAAATCTTTTATTTTATAATTTTGCCGATGAAAAACTACCCTAAAACATATTTTCATTGAAATTCCAGAAACTTCATAATTTGATGAATTTTTTGGTAAGGTCGGTATCGCACAAATTAGCCATTTGAGCTACTTTCACGAATTACAGTTTCAAGTACTGAAATCGACTTGAAATTGAGAAATTCGATAAAAATCTTTCCTTTTATAATTTTGCCGATGAAAAACTACCCTAAAAACAAATTTTCATTGAAATTCCAGAAACTTCATAATTTGATGAATTTTTTGTTAAGGTCGGGTATCGCACAAATTAGCACTTTGAGCTACTTTCACGAATTACAGTTTTGAGTACTGAAATCGACTTGAAATTGAGAAATTCGATAAAAATCTTTTATTTTATAATTTTGCCGATGAAAAACTACCCTAAAAACATATTTTCATTGAAATTCCAGAAACTTCATAATTTGATGGATTATTTGTTAAGGTCGGGTATCGGAATGAATAGCAATTTTAGCTACTTTCACTTATTACAGTTTCAAGTACTGAAATCGAATTGAAATTGAGAAATTCGATAAAAATCTTTTATTTTATAATTTTGCCGATGAAAAACTACCCTAAAAACATATTTTCATTGAAATTCCAGAAACTTCATAATTTGATGGATTTTTTGTTAAGGTCGGGTATCGCACAAATTAGCCATTTGAGCTACTTTCACGGATTACAGTTTTAAGTACTGAAATCGACTTTGAAATTGAGAAATTCGATAAAAATCTTTTATTTTATAATTTTGCCGATGAAAAACTACCCTAAAAACATATTTTCATTGAAATTCCAGAAACTTCATAATTTGATGAATTTTTTTGTAAGGTCGGGTATCGCACAAATTAGCAATTTGAGCAACTTTCACGGATAAAAGTATTAAGTACTGAAATCGACTTGAAATTGAGAAATTCGATAAAAATCTTTTATTTTATAATTTTGCCGATGAAAAACTACCCGAAAAACATATTTTCATTGAAATTCCAGAAACTTCATAATTTGATGAAATTTTTGGTAAGGTCGGGTATCGCACAAATTAGCCATTGAGCTACTTTCACGGATTACAGTTTTGAGTACTGAAATCGACTTGAAATGAGAAATTCGATAAAAATCTTTTATTTTATAATTTTGCCGATGAAAAACTACCCTAAAAACATATTTTCATTGAAATTCCAGAAACTTCATAATTTGATGGATTTTTTGGTAAGGTCGGGTATCGCACAAATTAGCCATTTGAGCTACTTTCACGAATTACAGTTTTGAGTACTGAAATCGACTTGAAATTGAGAAATTCGATAAAAATCTTTTATTTTATAATTTTGCCGATGAAAAACTACCCTAAAAACATATTTTCATTGAAATTCCAGAAACTTCATAATTTGATGGATTTTTTGTTAAGGTCGGGTATCGCACAAATTAGCCATTTGAGCTAATTTCACGGATTACAGTTTCAAGTACTGAAATCGACTTGAAATTGAGAAATTCGATAAAAATCTTTTATTTTATAATTTTGCCGATGAAAAACTACCCTAAAAACATATTTTCATTGAAATTCCAGAAACTTCATAATTTGATGGATTTTTTATTAAGGTCGGTATCGCACAAATTAGCAATTTTAGCTACTTTCACGGATAACAGTTTAAAGTACTGAAATCGACTTGAAATTGAGAAATTCGATAAAAATCTTTATTTTATAATTTTGCCGATGAAAAACTACCCTAAAAACATATTTTCATTGAAATTCCAGAAACTTCATAATTTGATGAATTTTTTGGTAAGGTCGGGTATCGCACAAATTAGCAATTTGAGCTACTTTCACGGATTACAGTTTTGAGTACTGAAATCGACTTGAAATTGAGAAATTCGATAAAAATCTTTTATTTTATAATTTTGCCGATGAAAAACTACCCTAAAACATATTTTCATTGAAATTCCAGAAACTTCATAATTTGATGGATTTTTTGTTAAGGTCGGGTATCGCACAAATTAGCCATTTGAGCTACTTTCACGAATTACAGTTTTGAGTACTGAAATCGAATTGTAATTGAGAAATTCGATAAAAATCTTTTATTTTATAATTTTGCCGATGAAAAACTACCCTAAAAACATATTTTCATTGAAATTCCAGAAACTTCATAATTTGATGATTTTTTTGGTAAGGTCGGGTATCGCACAAATTAGCCATTTGAGCTAATTTCACGAATTACAGTTTTGAGGACTGAAATCGACTTGAAATTGAGAAATTCGATAAAAATCTTTTATTTTATAATTTTGCCGATGAAAAACTACCCTAAAAACATATTTTCATTGAAATTCCAGAAACTTCATAATTTGATGAATTTTTTGGTAAGGTCGGGTATCGCACAAATTAGCCATTTGAGCTACTTTCACGAATTACAGTTTTGAGTACTGAAATCGACTTGAAATTGAGAAATTCGATAAAAATCTTTTATTTTATAATTTTGCCGATGAAAAACTACCCTAAAAACATATTTTCATTGAAATTCCAGAAACTTCATAATTTGATGGATTTTTTGTTAAGGTCGGGTATCGCACAAATTAGCAATTTGAGCTACTTTCACTTATTACAGTTTTGAGTACTGAAATGGACTTGAAATTGAGAAATTCAATAAAAATCTTTTATTTTATAATTTTGCCGATGAAAAACTACCCTAAAAACATATTTTCATTGAAATTCCAGAAACTTTATAATTTGATGAATTTTTTGGTAAGGTCGGGTATCGCACAAATTAGCCATTTGAGCTACTTTCACGAATTACAGTTTCAAGTACTGAAATCGACTTGAAATTGAGAAATTCGATAAAAATCTTTTATTTTATAATTTTGCCGATGAAAAACTACCCTAAAAACATATTTTCATTGAAATTCCAGAAACTTCATAATTTGATGGATTTTTTGTTAAGGTCGGGTATCGCACAAATTAGCCATTTGAGCTACTTTCACGAATTACAGTTTTGAGTACTGAAATCGACTTGAAATTGAGAAATTCGATAAAAATCTTTTATTTTATAATTTTGCCGATGAAAACCTACCCTAAAAACATATTTTCATTGAAATTCCAGAAACTTCATAATTTGATGAATTTTTTGGTAAGGTCGGGTATCGCACAAATTAGCCATTTGAGCTACTTTCACGTATTACAGTTTTGAGTACTGAAATCGACTTGAAATTGAGAAATTCGATAAAAATCTTTTATTTTATAATTTTGCCGATGAAAAACTACCCTAAAAACATATTTTCATTGAAATTCCAGAAACTTCATAATTTGATGGATTTTTTTTTAAGGTCGGGTATCGCACAAATTAGCCATTTGAGCTACTTTCACGAATTACAGTTTCAAGTACTGAAATCGACTTGAAATTGAGAAATTCGATAAAAATCTTTTATTTTATAATTTTGCCGATGAAAAACTACCCTAAAAACATATTTTCATTGAAATTCCAGAAACTTCATAATTTGCTGGATTTTTTGTTAAGGTCGGGTATCGCACAAATTAGCCATTTGAGCTACTTTCACGGATTACAGTTTCAAGTACTGAAATCGAATTGAAATTGAGAAATTCGATAAAAATCTTTTATTTTATAATTTTGCCGATGAAAAACTACCCTAAAAACATATTTTCATTGAAATTCCAGAAACTTCATAATTTGAGGATTTTTTGTTAAGGTCGGTATCGCACAAATTAGCAATTGGAGCTACTTTCACGGATTAAAGTTTTAAGTACTGAAATCGACTTGAAATTGAGAAATTCGATAAAAATCTTTTATTTTATAATTTTGCCGATGAAAAACTACCCTAAAAACATATTTTCATTGAAATTCCAGAAACTTCATAATTTGATGGATTTTTTGTTAATGTCGGGTATCGCACAAATTAGCCATTTGAGCTACTTTCACGAATTACAGTTTTGAGTACTGAAATCGACTTGAAATTGAGAAATTCGATAAAAATCTTTTATTTTATAATTTTGCCGATGAAAAAAAACCCTAAAAACATATTTTCATTGAAATTCCAGAAACTTCATAATTTGATGAATTTTTTGTTAAGGTCGGGTATCGCACAAATTAGCCATTTGAGCTACTTTCACGAATTACAGTTTTGAGTACTGAAATCGACTTGAAATTGAGAAATTCGATAAAAATCTTTTATTTTATAATTTTGCCGATGAAAAACTACCCTAAAAACATATTTTCATTGAAATTCCAGAAACTTCATAATTTGATGTTTTTTTCCTGTAAGGTCGGGTATCGCACAAATTAGCAATTTGAGCTACTTTCACGGATTACAGTTTTGAGTACTGAAATCGACTTGAAATTGAGAAATTCGATAAAAATCTTTTATTTTATAATTTTGCCGATGAAAAACTACCCTAAAAACATATTTTCATTGAAATTCCAGAAACTTCATAATTTGATGGATTTTTTGTTAAGGTCGGGTATCGCACAAATTAGCCATTTGAGCTACTTTCACGAATTACAGTTTCAAGTACTGAAATCGACTTGAAATTGAGAAATTCGATAAAAATCTTTTATTTTATAATTTTGCCGATGAAAAACTACCCTAAAAACATATTTTCATTGAAATTCCAGAAACTTCATAATTTGATGGATTTTTTGTTAAGGTCGGGTATCGCACAAATTAGCAATTTGTGCTACTTTCATGGATTACAGTTTTCAGTACTGAAATCTACTTGAAATTGAGAAATTCGATAAAACTCTTTTATTTTATAATTTTGCCGATGAAAAACTGCCCTAAAAACATATTTTCATTGAAATTCCAGAAACTTCATAATTTGATGAATTTTTTGTTAAGGTCGGGTATCGCACAAATTAGCAATTTGAGCTACTTTCACTTATTACAGTTTTGAGTACTGAAATGGACTTGAAATTGAGAAATTCAATAAAAATCTTTTATTTTATAATTTTGCCGATGAAAAACTACCCTAAAAACATATTTTCATTGAAATTCCAGAAACTTCATAATTTGATGAATTTTTTGGTAAGGTCGGGTATCGCACAAATTAGCCATTTGAGCTACTTTCACGAATTACAGTTTCAAGTACTGAAATGGACTTGAAATTGAGAAATTCGATAAAAATCTTTTATTTTATAATTTTGCCGATGAAAAACTACCCTAAAAACATATTTTCATTGAAATTCCAGAAACTTCATAATTTGATTTTTTTTTGGTAAGGTCGGGTATCGCACAAATTAGCAATTTGAGCTACTTTCACGGATTACAGTTTCAAGTACTGAAATCGACTTGAAATTGAGAAATTCGATAAAAATCTTTTATTTTATAATTTTGCCGATGAAAAACTACCCTAAAAACATATTTTCATTGAAATTCCAGAAACTTCATAATTTGATGAATTTTTTGTTAAGGTCGGGTATCGCACAAATTAGCCATTTGAGCTACTTTCACGAATTACAGTTTCAAGTACTGAAATCGACTTGAAATTGAGAAATTCGATAAAAATCTTTTATTTTATAATTTTGCCGATGAAAAACTACCCTAAAAACATATTTTCATTGAAATTCCAGAAACTTCATAATTTGATGAATTTTTTGGTAAGATCGGGTATCGCACAAATTAGCTATTTGAGCTATTTTCACGGATTACAGTTTTGAGTATTGAAATCGACTTGAAATTGAGAAATTCGATAAAAATCTTTTATTTTATAATTTTGCCGATGAAAAACTACCCTAAAAACATATTTTCATTGAAATTCCAGAAACTTCATAATTTGTTGAATTTTTTGGTAAGGTCGGGTATCGCACAAATTAGCCATTTGAGCTACTTTCACGAATTACAGTTTTGAGTACTGAAATCGACTTGAAATTGAGAAATTCGATAAAAATCTTTTATTTTATAATTTTGCCGATGAAAAACTACCCTAAAAACATATTTTCATTGAAATTCCAGAAACTTCATAATTTGATGAATTTTTTGGTAAGGTCGGGTATCGCACAAATTAGCAATTTGAGCTACTTTCACGGATTACAGTTTTGAGTACTGAAATCGACTTGAAATTGAGAAATTCGATAAAAATCTTTTATTTTATAATTTTGCCGATGAAAAACTACCCTAAAAACATATTTTCATTGAAATTCCAGAAACTTCATAATTTGATGGATTTTTTGGTAAGGTCGGGTATCGCACAAATTAGCCATTTGAGCTACTTTCACGAATTACAGTTTTGAGTACTGAAATCGACTTGAAATTGAGAAATTCGATAAAAATCTTTTATTTTATAATTTTGCCGATGAAAAACTACCCTAAAAACATATTTTCATTGAAATTCCAGAAACTTCATAATTTGATGAATTTTTTGGTAAGGTCGGGTATCGCACAAATTAGCCAATTTGAGCTACTTTCACGGATTACAGTTTTGAGTACTGAAATCGACTTGAAATTGAGAAATTCGATAAAAATCTTTTATTTTATAATTTTGCCGATGAAAAACTACCCTAAAAACATATTTTCATTGAAATTCCAGAAACTTCATAATTTGATGGATTTTTTTTAAGGTCGGGTATCGCACAAATTAGCCAATTTGAGCTACTTTCACGATTACAGTTTTGAGTACTGAAATCGACTTGAAATTGAGAAATTCGATAAAAATCTTTTATTTTATAATTTTGCCGATGAAAAAAAAACCCTAAAAACATATTTTCATTGAAATTCCAGAAACTTCATAATTTGATGGATTTTTTGTTAAGGTCGGGTATCGCACAAATTAGCCATTTGAGCTAATTTCACGGATTACAGTTTCAAGTACTGAAATCGACTTGAAATTGAGAAATTCGATAAAAATCTTTTATTTTATAATTTTGCCGATGAAAAACTACCCTAAAAACATATTTTCATTGAAATTCCAGAAACTTCATAATTTGATGAATTTTTTGGTTAGGTCGGGTATCGCACAAATTAGCAATTTACCTACTTTCACGGATTACAGATTTGAGTACTGAAATCGACTTGAAATTGAGAAATTCGATAAAAATCTTTTATTTTATAATTTTGCCGATGAAAAACTACCCTAAAAACATATTTTCATTGAAATTCCAGAAACTTCATAATTTGATGAATTTTTTGGTAAGGTCGGTATCGCACAAATTAGCAATTTGAGCTACTTTCACGGATTACAGTTTTGAGTACTGAAATCGACTTGAAATTGAGAAATTCGATAAAAATCTTTTATTTTATAATTTTGCCGATGAAAAACTACCCTAAAAACATATTTTCATTGAAATTCCAGAAACTTCATAATTTGATGAATTTTTGGTAAGGTCGGGTATCGCACAAATTAGCCATTTGAGCTACTTTCACGAATTACAGTTTCAGTACTGAAATCGACTTGAAATTGAGAAATTCGATAAAAATCTTTTATTTTATAATTTTGCCGATGAAAAACTACCCTAAAAACATATTTTCATTGAAATTCCAGAAACTTCATAATTTGTTGAATTTTTTGTTAAGGTCGGGTATCGCATAAATTAGCCATTTGAGCTACTTTCACGGATTACAGTTTTAAGTACTGAAATCGACTTGAAATTGAGAAATTCGATAAAAATCTTTTATTTTATAATTTTGCCGATGAAAAACTACCCTAAAAACATATTTTCATTGAAATTCCAGAAACTTCATAATTTGATGAATTTTTTGGTAAGGTCGGGTATCGCACAAATTAGCCATTTGAGCTACTTTCACGAATTACAGTTTCAAGTACTGAAATCGACTTGAAATTGAGAAATTCGATAAAAATCTTTTATTTTATAATTTTGCCGATGAAAAACTACCCTAAAAACATATTTTCATTGAAATTCCAGAAACTTCATAATTTGATGGATTTTTTGGTAAGGTCGGGTATCGCACACAAATTAGCAATTTGAGCTACTTTCACGGATTACAGTTTTGAGTACTGAAATCGACTTGAAATTGAGAAATTCGATAAAAATCTTTTATTTTATAATTTTGCCGATGAAAAACTACCCTAAAAACATATTTTCATTGAAATTCCAGAAACTTCATAATTTGATGGATTTTTTGGTAAGGTCGGGTATCGCACAAATTAGCAATTTGAGCTACTATCACGGATTACAGTTTCAAGTACTGAAATCGACTTGAAATTGAGAAATTCGATAAAAATCTTTTATTTTATAATTTTGCCGATGAAAAACTACCCTAAAAACATATTTTCATTGAAATTCCAGAAACTTCATAATTTGATGAATTTTTTGTTAAGGTCGGGTATCGCACAAATTAGCCATTTGAGCTACTTTCACGGATTACAGTTTTGAGTACTGAAATCGACTTGAAATTGAGAAATTCGATAAAAATCTTTTATTTTATAATTTTTCGATGAAAAACTACCCTAAAAACATATTTTCATTGAAATTCCAGAAACTTCATAATTTGATGAATTTTTTGGTAAGGTCGGGTATCGCACAAATTAGCAATTTGAGCTACTTTCACGGATTACAGTTTTGAGTACTGAAATCGACTTGAAATTGAGAAATTCGATAAAAATCTTTTATTTTATAATTTTGCCGATGAAAAACTACCCTAAAAACATATTTTCATTGAAATTCCAGAAACTTCATAATTTGATGGATTTTTTGTTAAGGTCGGGTATCGCACAAATTAGCCATTTGAGCTACTTTCACGAATTACAGTTTCCAGTACTGAAATCGACTTGAAATTGAGAAATTCGATAAAAATCTTTTATTTTATAATTTTGCCGATGAAAAACTACCCTAAAAACATATTTTCATTGAAATTCCAGAAACTTCATAATTTGATGATTTTTTTGGTAAGGTCGGGTATCGCACAAATTAGCCATTTGAGCTACTTTCACGAATTACAGTTTCAAGTACTGAAATCGACTTGAAATTGAGAAATTCGATAAAAATCTTTTATTTTATAATTTTGCCGATGAAAAACTACCCTAAAAACATATTTTCATTGAAATTCCAGAAACTTCATAATTTGATGAATTTTTTGGTAAGGTCGGGTATCGCACAAATTAGCAATTTGAGCTACTTTCACGGATTACAGTTTTGAGTACTGAAATCGACTTGAAATTGAGAAATTCGATAAAAATCTTTTATTTTATAATTTTGCCGATGAAAAACTACCCTAAAACATATTTTCATTGAAATTCCAGAAACTTCATAATTTGATGAATTTTTTTGGTAAGGTCGGGTATCGCACAAATTAGCCATTTGAGCTACTTTCACGAATTACAGTTTCAAGTACTGAAATCGACTTGAAATTGAGAAATTCGATAAAAATCTTTTATTTTATAATTTTGCCGATGAAAAACTACCCAAAAAACATATTTTCATTGAAATTCCAGAAACTTCATAATTTGATGGATTTTTTGTTAAGGTCGGGTATCGCACAAATTAGCCAATTTGAGCAATTTCACGGATTACAGTTTTAAGTACTGAAATCGACTTGAAATTGAGAAATTCGATAAAAATCTTTATTTTATAATTTTGCCGATGAAAAACTACCCTAAAAACATATTTTCATTGAAATTCCAGAAACTTCATAATTTGATGAATTTTTTGGTAAGGTCGGGTATCGCACAAATTAGCAATTTGAGCTACTTTCACGGATTACAGTTTTGAGTACTGAAATCGACTTGAAATTGAGAAATTCGATAAAAATCTTTTATTTTATAATTTTGCCGATAAAAAACTACCCTAAAAACATATTTTCATTGAAATTCCAGAAACTTCATAATTTGATGGATTTTTTGTTAAGGTCGGGTATCGCACAAATTAGCCATTTGAGCTACTTTCACGAATTACAGTTTCAAGTACTGAAATCGACTTGAAATTGAGAAATTCGATAAAAATCTTTTATTTTATAATTTTGCCGATGAAAAACTACCCTAAAAACATATTTTCATTGAAATTCCAGAAACTTCATAATTTGATGAATTTTTTGTTAAGGTCGGGTATCGCACAAATTAGCAATTTGAGCTACTTTCACGGATTACAGTTTTGAGTACTGAAATCGACTTGAAATTGAGAAATTCGATAAAAATCTTTTATTTTATAATTTTGCCGATAAAAAACTACCCTAAAAACATATTTTCATTGAAATTCCAGAAACTTCATAATTTGATGGATTTTTTGGTAAGGTCGGGTATCGCACAAATTAGCCATTTGAGCTACTTTCACGAATTACAGTTTTGAGTACTGAAATCGACTTGAAATTGAGAAATTCGATAAAAATCTTTTATTTTATAATTTTGCCGATGAAAAACTACCCTAAAAACATATTTTCATTGAAATTCCAGAAACTTCATAATTTTGATGAATTTTTTTGTTAAGGTCGGGTATCGCACAAATTAGCCATTTGAGCTACTTTCATGGATCACAGTTTGAAGTACTGAAATCGACTTGAAAATTGAGAAATTCGATAAAAATCTTTTATTTTATAATTTTGCCGATGAAAAACTACCCTAAAAACATATTTTCATTGAAATTCCAGAAACTTCATAATTTGATGAATTTTTTGGTAAGGTCGGGTATCGCACAAATTAGCCATTTGAGCTACTTTCACGAATTACAGTTTTGAGTACTGAAATCGACTTGAAATTGAGAAATTCGATAAAAATCTTTTATTTTATAATTTTGCCGATGAAAAACTACCCTAAAAACATATTTTCATTGAAATTCCAGAAACTTCATAATTTGATGATTTTTTTGGTAAGGTCGGGTATCGCACAAATTAGCCATTTGAGCTACTTTCACGGATTACAGTTTTGAGTACTGAAATCGACTTGAAATTGAGAAATTCGATAAAAATCTTTTATTTTATAATTTTGCCGATGAAAAACTACCCTAAAAACATATTTTCATTGAAATTCCAGAAACTTCATAATTTGATGGATTTTTTTGTTAAGGTCGGGTATCGCACAAATTAGCCATTTGAGCTACTTTCACGAATTACAGTTTCAACTACTGAAATCGACTTGAAATTGAGAAATTCGATAAAAATCTTTTATTTTATAATTTTGCCGATGAAAAACTACCCTAAAAACATATTTTCATTGAAATTCCAGAAACTTCATAATTTGATGGTTTTTTTGTTAAGGTCGGGTATCGCACAAATTAGCCATTTGAGCTACTTTCACGGATTACAGTTTCAAGTACTGAAATCGACTTGAAATTGAGAAATTCGATAAAAATCTTTTATTTTATAATTTTGCCGATGAAAAACTACCCTAAAAACATATTTTCATTGAAATTCCAGAAACTTCATAATTTGATGAATTTTTTTGGTAAGGTCGGGTATCGCACAAATTAGCAATTTGAGCTACTTTCACGGATTACAGTTTTGAGTACTGAAATCGACTTGAAATTGAGAAATTCGATAAAAATCTTTTATTTTATAATTTTGCCGATGAAAAACTACCCTAAAAACATATTTTCATTGAAATTCCAGAAACTTCATAATTTGATGAATTTTTTGTTAAGGTCGGGTATCGCACAAATTAGAAATTTGAGCTACTTTCACGGATTACAGATTTGAGTACTGAAATCGACTTGAAATTGAGAAATTCGATAAAAATCTTTTATTTTATAATTTTGCCGATGAAAAACTACCCTAAAAACATATTTTCATTGAAATTCCAGAAACTTCATAATTTGATGAATTTTTTGGTAAGGTCGGGTATCGCACAAATTAGCAATTTGAGCTACTTTCACGGATTACAGTTTTGAGTACTGAAATCGACTTGAAATTGAGAAATTCGATAAAAATCTTTTATTTTATAATTTTGCCGATGAAAAACTACCCTAAAAACATATTTTCATTGAAATTCCAGAAACTTCATAATTTGATGGATTTTTTGTTAAGGTCGGGTATCGCACAAATTAGCCATTTGAGCTACTTTCACGGATTACAGTTTTGAGTACTGAAATCGACTTGAAATTGAGAAATTCGATAAAAATCTTTTATTTTATAATTTTGCCGATGAAAAACTACCCTAAAAACATATTTTCATTGAAATTCCAGAAACTTCATAATTTGATGGATTTTTTGGTAAGGTCGGGTATCGCACAAATTAGCAATTTGAGCTACTTTCACGGATTACAGTTTTGAGTACTGAAATCGACTTGAAATTGAGAAATTCGATAAAAATCTTTTATTTTATAATTTTGCCGATGAAAAACTACCCTAAAAACATATTTTCATTGAAATTCCAGAAACTTCATAATTTGATGAATTTTTTTGGTTAAGGTCGGGTATCGCACAAATTAGCCATTTGAGCTACTTTCACGGATTACAGTTTTGAGTACTGAAAAATCGACTTTGAAATTGAGAAATTCGATAAAAATCTTTTATTTTATATTTTTGCCGATGAAAAACTACCCTAAAAACATATTTTCATTGAAATTCCAGAAACTTCATAATTTGATGAATTTTTTGGTAAGGTCGGGTATCGCACAAATTAGCAATTTGAGCTACTTTCACGGATTACAGTTTTGATTACTCAAAATCGACTTGAAATTGAGAAATTCGATAAAAATCTTTTATTTTATAATTTTGCCGATGAAAAACTACCCTAAAAACATATTTTCATTGAAATTCCAGAAACTTCATAATTTGATGAATTTTTTTGTTAAGGTCGGGTATCGCACAAATTAGCCATTTGAGCTACTTTCACGGATTACAGTTTTGAGTACTGAAATCGACTTGAAATTGAGAAATTCGATAAAAATCTTTTATTTTATAATTTTGCCGATGAAAAACTACCCTAAAAACATATTTTCATTGAAATTCCAGAAACTTCATAATTTGATGAATTTTTTGGTAAGGTCGGGTATCGCACAAATTAGCAATTTGAGCTACTTTCACGGATTACAGTTTTGAGTACTGAAATCGACTTGAAATTGAGAAATTCGATAAAAAATCTTTTATTTTATAATTTTGCCGATGAAAAACTACCCTAAAAACATATTTTCATTGAAATTCCAGAAACTTCATAATTTGATGAATTTTTTTGTTAAGGTCGGGTATCGCACAAATTAGCCATTTGAGCTAATTTCACGGATTACAGTTTCAAGTACTGAAATCGACTTGAAATTGAGAAATTCGATAAAAATCTTTTATTTTATAATTTTGCCGATGAAAAACTACCCTAAAAACATATTTTCATTGAAATTCCAGAAACTTCATAATTTGATGAATTTTTTGGTAAGGTCGGGTATCGCACAAATTAGCAATTTGAGCTACTTTCACGGATTACAGTTTTGAGTACTGAAATCGACTTGAAATTGAGAAATTCGATAAAAATCTTTTATTTTATAATTTTGCCGATGAAAAACTACCCTAAAAACATATTTTCATTGAAATTCCAGAAACTTCATAATTTGATGAATTTTTTTGTTAAGGTCGGGTATCGCACAAATTAGCCATTTGAGCTACTTTCACGGATTACAGTTTTGAGTACTGAAATCGACTTGAAATTGAGAAATTCGATAAAAATCTTTTATTTTATAATTTTGCCGATGAAAAACTACCCTAAAAACATATTTTCATTGAAATTCCAGAAACTTCATAATTTGATGGATTTTTTGTTAAGGTCGGGTATCGCACAAATTAGCCAATTTGAGCTACTTTCCACGATTACAGTTTCAAGTACTGAAATCGACTTGAAATTGAGAAATTCGATAAAAATCTTTTATTTTATAATTTTGCGATGAAAAACTACCCTAAAAACATATTTTCATTGAAATTCCAGAAACTTCATAATTTGATGAATTTTTTGGTAAGGTCGGGTATCGCACAAATTAGCCATTTGAGCTACTTTCACGGATTACAGTTTTGAGTACTAAAAATCGACTTGAAATTGAGAAATTCGATAAAAATCTTTTATTTTATAATTTTGCCGATGAAAAACTACCCTAAAAACATATTTTCATTGAAATTCCAGAAACATCATAATTTGATGGATTTTTTGTTAAGGTCGGGTATCGCACAAATTAGCCATTTGAGCTACTTTCACGGATTACAGTTTTAAGTACTGAAATCGACTTGAAATTGAGAAATTCGATAAAAATCTTTTATTTTATAATTTTGCCGATGAAAAACTACCCTAAAAACATATTTTCATTGAAATTCCAGAAACTTCATAATTTGAAATTTTTGGTAAGGTCGGGTATCGCACAAATTAGCAATTTGAGCTACTTTCACGGATTACAGTTTCAAGTACTGAAATCGACTTGAAATTGAGAAATTCGATAAAAATCTTTTATTTTATAATTTTGCCGATGAAAAACTACCCTAAAAACATATTTTCATTGAAATTCCAGAAACTTCATAATTTGATGAATTTTTTGGTAAGGTCGGGTATCGCACAAATTAGCCATTTGAGCTACTTTCACGGATTACAGTTTTGAGTACTGAAATCGACTTGAAATAGAGAAATTCGATAAAAATCTTTTATTTTATAATTTTGCCGATAAAAAACTACCCTAAAAACATATTTTCATTGAAATTCCAGAAACTTCATAATTTGATGATTTTTTGTTAAGGTCGGGTATCGCACAAATTAGCCATTTGAGCTACTTTCACGAATTACAGTTTCAAGTACTGAAATCGACTTGAAATTGAGAAATTCGATAAAAAAAACTTTTATTTTATAATTTTGCCGATGAAAAACTACCCTAAAAACATATTTTCATTGAAATTCCAGAAACTTCATAATTTGATGAATTTTTTGTTAAGGTCGGGTATCGCACAAATTAGCAATTTGAGCTACTTTCACGGATTACAGTTTTGATTACTGAAATCGACTTGAAATTGAGAAATTCGATAAAAATCTTTTATTTTATAATTTTGCCGATGAAAAACTACCCTAAAAACATATTTTCATTGAAATTCCAGAAACTTCATAATTTGATGGATTTTTTGTTAAGGTCGGGTATCGCACAAATTAGCCATTTGAGCTACTTTCACGGATTACAGTTTTGAGTACTGAAATGAACTTGAAATTGAGAAATTCGATAAAAATCTTTTATTTTATAATTTTGCCGATGAAAAACTACCCTAAAAACATATTTTCATTGAAATTCCAGAAACTTCATAATTTGATGAATTTTTTGTTAAGGTCGGGTATCGCACAAATTAGCCATTTGAGCTACTTTCACGGATTACAGTTTGAAGTACTGAAATCGACTTGAAATTGAGAAAATCGATAAAAATCTTTTATTTTATAATTTTGCCGATGAAAAACTACCCTAAAAAAATATTTTCATTGAAATTCCAGAAACTTCATAATTTGATGGAATTTTTTGTAAGGTCGGTATCGCACAAATTAGCAATTTGAGCTACTTTTCACGGATTACAGTTTTTGAGTACTGAAATCGACTTGAAATTGAGAAATTCGATAAAAATCTTTTATTTTATAATTTTGTTGATAAAAAACTACCCTAAAAACATATTTTCATTGAAATTCCAGAAACTTCATAATTTGATGAATTTTTTGGTAAGGTCGGGTATCGCACCAATTAGCATTTGAGCTACTTTCACGAATTACAGTTTTGAGTACTGAAATCGACTTGAAATTGAGAAATTCGATAAAAATCTTTTATTTTATAATTTTGCCGATGAAAAACTACCCTAAAAACATATTTTCATTGAAATTCCAGAAACTTCATAATTTGATGAATTTTTTGGTAAGGTCGGGTATCGCACAAATTAGCCATTTGAGCTACTTTCACGAATTACAGTTTTGAGTACTGAAATCGACTTGAAATTGAGAAATTCGATAAAAATCTTTTATTTTATAATTTTGCCGATGAAAAACTACCCTAAAAACATATTTTCATTGAAATTCCAGAAACTTCATAATTTGATGGATTTTTTGTTAAGGTCGGGTATCGCACAAATTAGCCATTTGAGCTACTTTCACGGAATTACGGTTTTGAGTACTGAATCGACTTGAAATTGAGAAATTCGATAAAAATCTTTTTTTTTTTATAATTTTGCCGATGAAAAACTACCCTAAAAACATATTTTCATTGAAATTCCAGAAACTTCATAATTTGATGGATTTTTTGTTAAGGTCGGGTATCGCACAAATTAGCCATTTGAGCTACTTTCACGGATTACAGTTTTAAGCACTGAAATCGACTTGAAATTGAGAAATTCGATAAAAATCTTTTATTTTATAATTTTGCCGATGAAAAACTACCCTAAAAACATATTTTCATTGAAATTCCAGAAACTTCATAATTTGATGGAATTTTTGGTAAGGTCGGGTATCGCACAAATTAGCCATTTGAGCTACTTTCACGGATTACAGTTTTTTGAGTACTGAAATCAACTTGAAATTGAGAAATTCGATAAAAATCTTTTATTTTATAATTTTGCCGATGAAAAACTACCCTAAAAACATATTTTCATTGAAATTCCAGAAACTTCATAATTTGATGATTTTTTTGGTATCGCACAAATTAGCCATTTGAGCTACTTTCACGGATTACAGTGTTAAATACTGAAATCGACTTGAAATTGAGAAATTCGATAAAAATCTTTTATTTTATAATTTTGCCGATGAAAAACTACCCTAAAAACATATTTTCATTGAAATTCCAGAAACTTCATAATTTGATGAATTTTTTGGTAAGGTCGGTTATCGCACAAATTAGCAATTTGAGCTACTTTCACGGATTACAGTTTTAAGTACTGAAATCGACTTGAAATTGAGAAATTCGATAAAAATCTTTTATTTTATAATTTTGCCGATGAAAAACTACCCTAAAAACATATTTTCATTGAAATTCCAGAAACTTCATAATTTGATGAATTTTTTGGTAAGGTCGGGTATCGCACAAATTAGCCAATTTGAGCTACTTTCACGGATTACAGTTTTGAGAACTGAAATCGACTTGAAATTGAGAAAATTCGATAAAAATCTTTTATTTTATAATTTTGCCGATGAAGAACTACCCTAAAAACATATTTTCATTGAAATTCCAGAAACTTCATAATTTGATGAATTTTTTGGTAAGGTCGGGTATCGCACAAATTAGCAATTTGACCTACTTTCATGTTATTACAGTTTTAAGTACTGAAATAGATTTGAAATTGATAAATTTAGAAAAAATCTTTTATTTTATTATTTTGCCAATGAAAAACTACCCTAAAAACATATTTTCATTGAAATTCCAGAAACTTCATAATTTGATGAATTTTTTTGGTAAGGTCGGGTATCGCACAAATTAGCAATTTGAGCTACTTTCACGGATTACAGTTTTGAGTACTGAAATCGACTTGAAATTGAGAAATTCGATAAAAATCTTTTATTTTATAATTTTGCCGATGAAAAACTACCCTAAAAACATATTTTCATTGAAATTCCAGAAACTTCATAATTTGATGGATTTTTTGTTAAGGTCGGGTATCGCACAAATTAGCAATTTGAGCTACTTTCACGGATTACAGTTTCAAGTACTGAAATCGACTTGAAATTGAGAAATTCGATAAAAATCTTTTATTTTATAATTTTGCCGATGAAAAACTACCCTAAAACATATTTTCATTGAAATTCCAGAAACTTCATAATTTGATGAATTTTTTGGTAAGGTCGGGTATCGCACAAATTAGCCATTTGAGCTACTTTCACGGATTACAGTTTTGAGTACTGAAATCGACTTGAAATTGAGAAATTCGATAAAAATCTTTTATTTTATAATTTTGCCGATGAAAAACTACCCTAAAAACATATTTTCATTGAAATTCCAGAAACTTCATAATTTGATGAATTTTTTGGTAAGGTCGGGTATCGCACAAATTAGCCATTTGAGCTACTTTCACGGATTACAGTTTCAAGTACTGAAATCGACTTGAAATTGAGAAATTCGATAAAAATCTTTTATTTTATAATTTTGCCGATGAAAAACTACCCTAAAAACATATTTTCATTGAAATTCCAGAAACTTCATAATTTGATGAATTTTTTGTTAAGGTCGGGTATCGCACAAATTAGCCATTTGAGCTACTTTCACGGATTACAGTTTTGAGTACTGAAATCGACTTGAAATTGAGAAATTCGATAAAAATCTTTTATTTTATAATTTTGCCGATGAAAAACTACCCTAAAAAAATATTTTCATTGAAATTCCAGAAACTTCATAATTTGATGGATTTTTTGTTAAGGTCGGGTATCGCACAAATTAGCAATTTGAGCTACTTTCACGGATTACAGTTTTGAGTACTGAAATCGACTTGAAATTGAGAAATTCGATAAAAATCTTTTATTTATAATTTTGCCGATGAAAAACTACCCTAAAAACATATTTTCATTGAAATTCCAGAAACTTCATAATTTGATGGATTTTTTGGTAAGGTCGGGTATCGCACAAATTAGCAATTTGAGCTACTTTCACGGATTACAGTTTTGAGTACTGAAATCGACTTGAAATTGAGAAATTCGATAAAAATCTTTTATTTTATAATTTTGCCGATGAAAAACTACCCTAAAAACATATTTTCATTGAAATTCCAGAAACTTCATAATTTGTTGAATTTTTTGGTAAGGTCGGGTATCGCACAAATTAGCAATTTGAGCTACTTTCACGAATTACAGTTTCAAATACTGAAATCGACTTGAAATTGAGAAATTCGATAAAAATCTTTATTTTATAATTTTGCCGATGAAAAACTACCCTAAAAACATATTTTCATTGAAATTCCAGAAACTTCATAATTTGATGATTTTTTTGTTAAGGTCGGGTATCGCACAAATTAGCAATTTGAGCTACTTTCACGAATTACAGTTTCAAGTACTGAAATCGACTTGAAATTGAGAAATTCGATAAAAATCTTTTATTTTATAATTTTGCCGATGAAAAACTACCCTAAAAACATATTTTCATTGAAATTCCAGAAACTTCATAATTTGATGAATTTTTTGGTAAGGTCGGGTATCGCACAAATTAGCCATTTGAGCTACTTTCACGGATTATTGTTTTAAGTACTAAAATCTACTTGAAATTCAGAAATTCGATAAAAAAATCTTTTTATTTTATAATTTTGCCGATGAAAAACTACCCTAAAAACATATTTTCATTGAAATTCCAGAAACTTCATAATTTGATGAATTTTTTGGTAAGGTCGGGTATCGCACAAATTAGCAATTTGAGCTACTTTCACGGATTACAGTTTTGAGTACTGAAATCGACTTGAAATTGAAAAATTCGATAAAAATCTTTTATTTTATAATTTTGCCGATGAAAAACTACCCTAAAAACATATTTTCATTGAAATTCCAGAAACTTCATAATTTGATTAATTTTTTTGGTAAGGTCGGGTATCGCACAAATTAGCCATTTGAGCTACTTTCACGGATTACAGTTTCAAGTACTGAAATAGAATTGAAATTGAGAAATTCGATAAAAAATCTTTTATTTTATAATTTTGCCGATGAAAAACTACCCTAAAACATATTTTCATTGAAATTCCAGAAACTTCATAATTTGATGAATTTTTTGTTAAGGTCGGGTATCGCACAAATTAGCAATTTGAGCTACTTTCACGGATTACAGTTTGGAGTACTGAAATCGAATTGAAATTGAGAAATTCGATAAAAATCTTTTATTTTATAATTTTGCCGATAAAAAACTACCCTAAAAACATATTTTCATTGAAATTCCAGAAACTTCATAATTTGATGGATTTTTTGTTAAGGTCGGGTATCGCACAAATTAGCCATTTGAGCTACTTTCACGGATTACAGTTTTAAGTACTGAAATCGACTTGAAATTGAGAAATTCGATAAAAATCTTTTATTTTATAATTTTGCCGATGAAAAACTACCCTAAAAACATATTTTCATTGAAATTCCAGAAACTTCATAATTTGATGAATTTTTTGGTAAGGTCGGGTATCGCACAAATTAGCCATTTGAGCTACTTTTCCGAATAACAGTTTTGAGTACTGAAATCGACTTGAAATTGAGAAATTCGATAAAAATCTTTATTTTATAATTTTGCCGATGAAAAACTACCCTAAAAACATATTTTCATTGAAATTCCAGAAACTTCATAATTTGATCTATTTTTTTGTTAAGGTCGGGTATCGCACAAATTAGCAATTTTAGCTACTTTCACGGATAACAGTTTAAAGCACTGAAATCGACTTGAAATTGAGAAATTCGATAAAAATCTTTTATTTTATAATTTTGCCGATGAAAAACTACCCTAAAAACATATTTTCATTGAAATTCCAGAAACTTCATAATTTAATGAATTTTTTGGTAAGGTCGGGTATCGCATAAATTAGCCATTTGAGCTACTTTCACGGATTACAGTTTTAAGTACTGAAATCGACTTGAAATTGAGAAATTCGATAAAAATCTTTTATTTTATAATTTTGCCGATGAAAAACTACCCTAAAAACATATTTTCATTGAAATTCCAGAAACTTCATAATTTGATGGATTTTTTTGTTAAGGTCGGGTATCGCACAAATTAGCCATTTGAGCTACTTTCACGGATTACAGTTTTAAGTACTGAAATCAACTTGAAATTGAGAAATTCGATAAAAATCTTTTTTTTATAATTTTGCCGATGAAAAACTACCCTAAAAACATATTTTCATTAAAATTCCAGAAACTTCATAATTTGATGAATTTTTGGTAAGGTCGGGTATCGCACAAATTAGCAATTTGAGCTACTTTCACGGATTACAGTTTTGAGTACTGAAATCGACTTGAAATTGAGAAATTCGATAAAAATCTTTTATTTATAATTTTGCCGATGAAAAAACTACCCTAAAAAACATATTTTCATTGAAATTCCAGAAACTTCATAATTTGATGAATTTTTTTGGTAAGGTCGGGTATCGCACAAATTAGCAATTTGAGCTACTTTCACGGATTACAGTTTGAGTACTGAAATCGACTTGAAATTGGAAATTCGATAAAAATCTTTTATTTTATAATTTTGCCGATGAAAAACTACCCTAAAAACATATTTTCATTGAAATTCCAGAAACTTCATAATTTGATGAATTTTTTGGTAAGGTCGGGTATCGCACAAATTAGCCATTTGAGCTACTTTCACGAATTACAGTTTTGAGTACTGAAATCGACTTGAAATTGAGAAATTCGATAAAAATCTTTTATTTATAATTTTGCCGATGAAAAACTACCCTAAAAACATATTTTCATTGAAATTCCAGAAACTTCATAATTTGATGGATTTTTTGTTAAGGTCGGGTATCGCACAAATTAGCCATTTGAGCTACTTTCACGAATTACAGTTTCAAGTACTGAAATCGAATTGAAATTGAGAAATTCGATAAAAATCTTTTATTTTATAATTTTGCCGATGAAAAACTACCCTAAAAACATATTTTCATTGAAATTCCAGAAACTTCATAATTTGATGAATTTTTTGGTAAGGTCGGGTATCGCACAAATTAGCCATTTGAGCTACTTTCACGGATTACAGTTTTGAGTACTGAAATCGACTTGAAATTGAGAAATTCGATAAAAATCTTTTATTTTATAATTTTGCCGATGAAAAACTACCCTAAAAACATATTTTCATTGAAATTCCAGAAACTTCATAATTTGATGGAATTTTTGTTAAGGTCGGGTATCGCACAAATTAGACATTTGAGCTACTTTCACGAATTACAGTTTTGAGTACTGAAATCGACTTGAAATTGAGAAATTCGATAAAAATCTTTTATTTTATAATTTTGCCGATGAAAAACTACCCTAAAAACATATTTTCATTGAAATTCCAGAAACTTTATAATTTGATGAATTTTTTGGTAAGGTCGGGTATCGCACAAATTAGCCATTTGAGCTACTTTCACGAATTACAGTTTATAGTACTGAAATCGAATTGAAATTGAGAAATTCGATAAAAATCTTTTATTTTATAATTTTGCCGATGAAAAACTACCCTAAAAACATATTTTCATTGAAATTCCAGAAACTTCATAATTTGATGAATTTTTTGGTAAGGTCGGGTATCGCACAAATTAGCAATTTGAGCTACTTTCACGGATTACAGTTTTGAGTACTGAAATCGACTTGAAATTGAGAAATTCGATAAAAATCTTTTATTTTATAATTTTGCCGATGAAAAACTACCCTAAAAACATATTTTCATTGAAATTCCAGAAACTTCATAATTTGATGAATTTTTTTGGTAAGGTCGGGTATCGCACAATTTAGCAATTTGAGCTACTTTCACGAATTACAGTTTTAAGTACTGAAATCGACTTGAAATTGAGAAATTCGATAAAAATCTTTTATTTTATAATTTTGCCGATGAAAAACTACCCTAAAAACATATTTTCATTGAAATTCCAGAAACTTCATAATTTGATGAATTTTTTGGTAAGGTCGGGTATCGCACAAATTAGCAATTTGAGCTACTTTCACTTATTACAGTTTTGAGTACTGAAATCGACTTGAAATTGAGAAATTCGATAAAAATCTTTTATTTTATAATTTTGCCGATGAAAAACTACCCTAAAAACATATTTTCATTGAAATTCCAGAAACTTCATAATTTGATGGATTTTTTGGTAAGGTCGGGTATCGCACAAATTAGCAATTTGAGCTACTTTCACGGATTACAGTTTTGAGTACTGAAATCGACTTGAAATTGAGAAATTCGATAAAAATCTTTTATTTTATAATTTTGCCGATGAAAAACTACCCTAAAAACATATTTTCATTGAAATTCCAGAAACTTCATAATTTGATGATTTTTTGTTAAGGTCGGGTATCGCACAAATTAGCCATTTGAGCTACTTTCACGAATTACAGTTTTGAGTACTGAAATCGACTTGAAATTGAGAAATTCGATAAAAATCTTTTATTTTATAATTTTGCCGATGAAAAACTACCCTAAAAACATATTTTCATTGAAATTCCAGAAACTTCATAATTTGATGGAATTTTTTGTTAAGGTCGGGTAATGCACAAATTAGCAATTTGAGCTACTTTCACGAATTACAGTTTCAAGTACTGAAATCGAATTGAAATTGAGAAATTCGATAAAAATCTTTTATTTTATAATTTTGCCGATGAAAAACTACCCTAAAAACATATTTTCATTGAAATTCCAGAAACTTCATAATTTGATGGATTTTTTGTTAAGGTCGGGTATCGCACAAATTAGCCATTTGAGCTACTTTCACGGATTACAGTTTTAAGTACTGAAATCGACTTGAAATTGAGAAATTCGATAAAAATCTTTTATTTTATAATTTTGCCGATGAAAAACTACCCTAAAAAACATATTTTCATTGAAATTCCAGAAACTTCATAATTTGATGGATTTTTTGGTAAGGTCGGGTATCGCACAAATTAGCCATTTGAGCTACTTTCACGAATTACAGTTTATAGTACTGAAATCGAATGAAATTGAGAAATTCGATAAAAATCTTTTATTTTATAATTTTGCCGATGAAAAACTACCCTAAAAACATATTTTCATTGAAATTCCAGAAACTTCATAATTTGATGAATTTTTTTGGTAAGGTCGGGTATCGCACAAATTTAGCCATTTGAGCTATTTTCACGGATTACAGTTTTGAGTACTGAAATCGACTTGAAATTGAGAAATTCGATAAAAAATCTTTTATTTTATAATTTTGCCGATGAAAAACTACCCTAAAAACATATTTTCATTGAAATTCCAGAAACTTCATAATTTGATGAATTTTTTGTTAAGGTCGGGTATCGCACAAATTAGCAATTTGAGCTACTTTCACGGATTACAGATTTTCAAGTACTGAAATCGACTTGAATTTGAGAAATTCGATAAAAATCTTTTATTTTATAATTTTGCCGATGAAAAACTACCCTAAAAACATATTTTCATTGAAATTCCAGAAACTTCATAATTTGATGAATTTTTTGTTAAGGTCGGGTATCGCACAAATTAGCCATTTGAGCTAATTTCACGGATTACAGTTTTCAAGTACTGAAATCGACTTGAAATTGAGAAATTCGATAAAAAATCTTTTATTTTATAATTTTGCCGATGAAAAACTACCCTAAAAACATATTTTCATTGAAATTCCAGAAACTTCATAATTTGATGAATTTTTTGGTAAGGTCGGGTATCGCACAAATTAGCCATTTGAGCTACTTTCACGGATTACAGTTTTGAGTACTGAAATCGACTTGAAATTGAGAAATTCGATAAAAAATCTTTTATTTTATAATTTTGCCGATGAAAAACTACCCTAAAGGCATATTTTCATTCAAACTCCAGAAACTTCATAATTTGATGGATTTTTGGTTAAGGTCGGGTATCGCACAAATTAGCCATTTGAGCTACTTTCAAAGATTACAGTTTTTAGTACTGAAATCGACTTGAAATTGAGAAATTCGATAAAAATCTTTTATTTTATAATTTTGCCGATGAAAAACTACCCTAAAAACATATTTTCATTGAAATTAAAGAAACTTCATAATTTGATGAATTTTTTGGTAAGGTCGGGTATCGCACAAATTAGCAATTTGAGCTACTTTCACGGATTACAGTTTTGAGTACTGAAATCGAACTTAAATTGAGAAATTCGATAAAAATCTTTTATTTTATAATTTTGCCGATGAAAAACTACCCTAAAAACATATTTTCATTGAAATTCCAGAAACTTCATAATTTGATGAATTTTTGGGTAAGGTCGGGTATCGCACAAATTAGCCATTTGAGCTACTTTCACGAATTACAGTTTCAAGTACTGAAATCGACTTGAAATTGAGAAATTCGATAAAAATCTTTTATTTTATAATTTTGCCGATGAAAAACTACCCTAAAAACATATTTTCATTGAAATTCCAGAAACTTCATAATTTGATGGATTTTTTGTTAAGGTCGGGTATCGCACAAAATTAGCCATTTGAGCTACTCTTACGAATTACAGTATTAAGTACTGAAATCGAATTGAAATTGAGAAATTCGATAAAAATCTTTTATTTTATAATTTTGCCGATGAAAAACTACCCTAAAAACATATTTTCATTGAAATTCCAGAAACTTCATAATTTGATGAATTTTTTGGTAAGGTCGGGTATCGCACAAATTAGCCATTTGAGCTACTTTCACGAATTACAGTTTTGAGTACTGAAATCGACTTGAAATTGAGAAATTCGATAAAAATCTTTTATTTTATAATTTTGCCGATAAAAAACTACCCTAAAAACATATTTTCATTGAAATTCCAGAAACTTCATAATTTGATGAATTTTTTGGTAAGGTCGGGTATCGCACAAATTAGCAATTTGAGCTACTTTCACGGATTACAGTTTTGAGTACTGAAATCGACTTGAAATTGAGAAATTCGATAAAAATCTTTTATTTTATAAATTTGCCGATGAAAAACTACCCTAAAAACATATTTTCATTGAAATTCCAGAAACTTCATAATTTGATGAATTTTTTGTTAAGGTCGGGTATCGCACAAATTAGCCATTTGAGCTACTTTCACGGATTACAGTTTCAAGTACTGAAATCGACTTGAAATTGAGAAATTCGATAAAAATCTTTTATTTTATAATTTTGCCGATGAAAAACTACCCTAAAAACATATTTTCATTGAAATTCCAGAAACTTCATAATTTGATGAATTTTTTGTTAAGGTCGGGTATCGCACAAATTAGCAATTTGAGCTACTTTCACGAATTACAGTTTTGAGTACTAAAATCGACTTGAAATTGAGAAATTCGATAAAAATCTTTTATTTTATAATTTTGCCGATGAAAAACTACCCTAAAAACATATTTTCATTGAAATTCCAGAAACTTCATAATTTGATGAATTTTTTGTAAGGTCGGATATCGCACAAATTAGCAATTTGAGCTACTTTCCCGGATTACAGTTTTGAGAACTGAAATCGACTTGAAATTGAGAAATTCGATAAAAATCTTTTATTTTATAATTTTTGCCGATGAAAAACTACCCTAAAAACATATTTTCATTGAAATTCCAGAAACTTCATAATTTGATGGATTTTTTGTTAAGGTCGGGTATCGCACAAATTAGCCATTTGAGCTACTTTCACGGATTACAGTTTCAAGTACTGAAATCGAATTGAAATTGAGAAATTCGATAAAAATCTTTTATTTTATAATTTTGCCGATGAAAAACTACCCTAAAAACATATTTTCATTGAAATTCCAGAAACTTCATAATTTGTTGAATTTTTTGGTAAGGTCCGGTATCGCACAAATTAGCAATTTGAGCTACTTTCACGGAATTACAGTTTTGAGTACTGAAATCGACTTGAAATTGAGAAATTCGATAAAAATCTTTTATTTTATAATTTTGCCGATGAAAAACTACCCTAAAAACATATTTTCATTGAAATTCCAGAAACTTCATAATTTGATGAATTTTTTGGTAAGGTCGGGTATCGCACAAATTAGCCATTTGAGCTACTTTCACGGAATTACAGTTTTGAGTACTGAAATCGACTTGAAATTGAGAAATTCGATAAAAATCTTTTATTTTATAATTTTGCCGATGAAAAACTACCCTAAAAACATATTTTCATTGAAATTCCAGAAACTTCATAATTTGATGAATTTTTTGGTAAGGTCGGGTATCGCACAAATTAGCCATTTGAGCTACTTTCACGGATTACAGTTTTGAGGACTGAAATCGACTTGAAATTGAGAAATTCGATAAAAATCTTTTATATTATAATTTTTTCCGATGAAAAACTACCCTAAAAACATATTTTCATTGAAATTCCAGAAACTTCATAATTTGATGAATTTTTTGGTAAGGTCGGGTATCGCACAAATTAGCCATTTGAGCTACTTTCACGAATTACAGTTTTGAGTACTGAAATCGACTTGAAATTGAGAAATTCGATAAAAATCTTTTATTTTATAATTTTGCCGATGAAAAACTACCCTAAAAACATATTTTCATTGAAATTCCAGAAACTTCATAATTTGATGAATTTTTTTGGTAAGGTCGGGTATCGCACAAATTAGCCATTTGAGCTAATTTCACGAATTACAGTTTTGAGTACTGAAATCGACTTGAAATTGAGAAATTCGATAAAAATCTTTTATTTTATAATTTTGCCGATGAAAAACTACCCTAAAAACATATTTTCATTGAAATTCCAGAAACTTCATAATTTGATGGATTTTTTGTTAAGGTCGGGTATCGCACAAATTAGCCATTTGAGCTACTTTCACGAATTACAGTTTCAAGTACTGAAATCGAATTGAAATTGAGAAATTCGATAAAAATCTTTTATTTTATAATTTTGCCGATGAAAAACTACCCTAAAAACATATTTTCATTGAAATTCCAGAAACTTCATAATTTGATGAATTTTTTGTTAAGGTCGGGTATCGCACAAATTATAGCCATTTGAGCTACTTTCACGGATTACAGTTTTGAGTACTGAAATCGACTTGAAATTGAGAAATTCGATAAAAATCTTTTATTTTATAAATTTGCCGATGAAAAACTACCCTAAAAACATATTTTCATTGAAATTCCAGAAACTTCATAATTTGATGAATTTTTTGTTAAGGTCGGGTATCGCACAAATTAGCAATTTGAGCTACTTTCACGGATTACAGTTTTGAGTACTGAAATCGACTTGAAATTGAGAAATTCGATAAAAAATCTTTTATTTTATAATTTTGCCGATGAAAAACTACCCTAAAAACATATTTTCATTGAAATTCCAGAAACTTCATAATTTGATGGATTTTTTGGTAAGGTCGGGTATCGCACAAATTAGCCATTTGAGCTACTTTCACGAATTACAGTTTTGAGTACTGAAATCGACTTGAAATTGAGAAATTCGATAAAAATCTTTTATTTTATAATTTTGCCGATGAAAAACTACCCTAAAAACATATTTTCATTGAAATTCCAGAAACTTCATAATTTGATGAATTTTTTGGTAAGGTCGGGTATCGCACAAATTAGCCATTTGAGCTACTTTCACGAATTACAGTTTTGAGTACTGAAATCGACTTGAAATTGAGAAATTCGATAAAAATCTTTTATTTTATAATTTTGCCGATGAAAAACTACCCTAAAAACATATTTTCATTGAAATTCCAGAAACTTCATAATTTGATGGATTTTTTGTTAAGGTCGGGTATCGCACAAATTAGCAATTTGAGCTACTTTCACGGATTACAGTTTTGAGTACTGAAATCGAATTGAAATTGAGAAATTCGATAAAAATCTTTTATTTTATAAATTTGCCGATGAAAAACTACCCTAAAAACATATTTTCATTGAAATTCCAGAAACTTCATAATTTGATGATTTTTTTGGTAAGGTCGGGTATCGCACAAATTAGCAATTTGAGCTACTTTCACGGATTACAGTTTTGAGTACTGAAATCGACTTGAAATTGAGAAATTCGATAAAAAATCTTTTATTTTATAATTTTGCCGATGAAAAACTACCCTAAAAACATATTTTCATTGAAATTCCAGAAACTTCATAATTTGATGGATTTTTTGTTAAGGTCGGGTATCGCACAAATTAGCCATTTGAGCTACTTTCACGAATTACGGTTTTGAGTACTGAAATCGAATTAAAATTGAGAAATTCGATAAAAAATCTTTTATTTTATAATTTTGCCGATGAAAAACTACCCTAAAAACATATTTTCATTGAAATTCCAGAAACTTCATAATTTGATGAATTTTTTGGTAAGGTCGGGTATCGCACAAATTAGCAATTTGAGCTACTTTCACGGATTACAGTTTTGAGTACTGAAATCGACTTGAAATTGAGAAATTCGATAAAAATCTTTTATTTTATAATTTTGCCGATGAAAAACTACCCTAAAAACATATTTTCATTGAAATTCCAGAAACTTCATAATTTGATGAATTTTTTGTTAAGGTCGGGTATCGCACAAATTAGCCATTTGAGCTACTTTCACGAATTACAGTTTCAAGTACTGAAATCGACTTGAAATTGAGAAATTCGATAAAAATCTTTTATTTTATAATTTTGCCGATGAAAAACTACCCTAAAAACATATTTTCATTGAAATTCCAGAAACTTCATAATTTGATGGATTTTTTGTTAAGGTCGGGTATCGCACAAATTAGCCATTTGAGCTAATTTCACGGATTACAGTTTTGAGTACTGAAATCGACTTGAAATTGAGAAATTCGATAAAATCTTTTATTTTATAATTTTGCCGATGAAAAACTACCCTAAAAACATATTTTCATTGAAATTCCAGAAACTTCATAATTTGATGAATTTTTTGGTAAGGTCGGGTATCGCACAAATTAGCCATTTGAGCTACTTTCACGAATTACAGTTTTGAGTACTGAAATCGACTTGAAATTGAGAAATTCGATAAAAATCTTTTATTTTATAATTTTGCCGATGAAAAACTACCCTAAAAACATATTTTCATTGAAATTCCAGAAACTTCATAATTTGATGGATTTTTTGTTAAGGTCGGGTATCGCACAAATTAGCCATTTGAGCTACTTTCACGGATTACAGTTTTGAGTACTGAAATCGACTTGAAATTGAGAAATTCGATAAAAATCTTTTATTTTATAATTTTGCCGATGAAAAACTACCCTAAAAACATATTTTCATTGAAATTCCAGAAACTTCATAATTTGATGAATTTTTTGGTAAGGTCGGGTATCGCACAAATTAGCAATTTGAGCTACTTTCACGAATTACAGTTTCAAGTACTGAAATCGACTTGAAATTGAGAAATTCGATAAAAATCTTTTATTTTATAATTTTGCCGATGAAAAACTACCCTAAAAACATATTTTCATTGAAATTCCAGAAACTTCATAATTTGATGGATTTTTTGGTAAGGTCGGTATCGCACAAATTAGCCATTTGAGCTACTTTCACGAATTACAGTTTTGAGTACTGAAATCGACTTGAAATTGAGAAATTCGATAAAAATCTTTTATTTTATAATTTTGCCGATGAAAAACTACCCTAAAAACATATTTTCATTGAAATTCCAGAAACTTCATAATTTGATGAATTTTTTGTTAAGGTCGGGTATCGCACAAATTAGCCATTTGAGCTACTTTCACGAATTACAGTTTTGAGTACTGAAATCGACTTGAAATTGAGAAATTCGATAAAAATCTTTTATTTTATAATTTTGCCGATGAAAAACTACCCTAAAAACATATTTTCATTGAAATTCCAGAAACTTCATAATTTGATGGATTTTTTGGTAAGGTCGGGTATCGCACAAATTAGCCATTTGAGCTACTTTCACGGATTACAGTTTTGAGTACTGAAATCGACTTGAAATTGAGAAATTCGATAAAAATCTTTTATTTTATAATTTTGCCGATGAAAAACTACCCTAAAAACATATTTTCATTGAAATTCCAGAAACTTCATAATTTGATGAATTTTTTGGTAAGGTCGGGTATCGCACAAATTAGCAATTTGAGCTACTTTCACGGATTACAGTTTTGAGTACTGAAATCGAATTGAAATTGAGAAATTCGATAAAAATCTTTTATTTTATAATTTTGCCGATGAAAAACTACCCTAAAAACATATTTTCATTGAAATTCCAGAAACTTCATAATTTGATGAATTTTTTGGTAAGGTCGGGTATCGCACAAATTAGCAATTTGAGCTACTTTCACGGATTACAGTTTCAAGTACTGAAATCGACTTGAAATTGAGAAATTCGATAAAAATCTTTTATTTTATAATTTTGCCGATGAAAAACTACCCTAAAAACATATTTTCATTGAAATTCCAGAAACTTCATAATTTGATGGATTTTTTGTTAAGGTCGGGTATCGCACAAATTAGCCATTTGAGCTACTTTCACGGATTACAGTTTTGAGTACTGAAATCGACTTGAAATTGAGAAATTCGATAAAAATCTTTTATTTTATAATTTTGCCGATGAAAAACTACCCTAAAAACATATTTTCATTGAAATTCCAGAAACTTCATAATTTGATGAATTTTTTTGGTAAGGTCGGGTATCGCACAAATTAGCCATTTGAGCTACTTTCACGGATTACAGTTTTGAGTACTGAAATCGACTTGAAATTGAGAAATTCGATAAAAAATCTTTTATTTTATAATTTTGCCGATGAAAAACTACCCTAAAAACATATTTTCATTGAAATTCCAGAAACTTCATAATTTGATGAATTTTTTGTAAGGTCGGGTATCGCACAAATTAGCAATTTGAGCTACTTTCACGGATTACAGTTTTGAGTACTGAAATCGACTTGAAATTGAGAAATTCGATAAAAATCTTTTATTTTATAATTTTGCCGATGAAAAACTACCCTAAAAACATATTTTCATTGAAATTCCAGAAACTTCATAATTTGATGAATTTTTTTGTAAGGTCGGGTATCGCACAAATTAGCAATTTGAGCTACTTTCACGGATTACAGTTTTGAGTACTGAAATCGACTTGAAATTGAGAAATTCGATAAAAATCTTTTATTTTATAATTTTGCCGATGAAAAACTACCCTAAAAACATATTTTCATTGAAATTCCAGAAACTTCATAATTTGATGGATTTTTTGTTAAGGTCGGGTATCGCACAAATTAGCCATTTGAGCTACTTTCACGAATTACAGTTTCAAGTACTGAAATCGACTTGAAATTGAGAAATTCGATAAAAATCTTTTATTTTATAATTTTGCCGATGAAAAACTACCCTAAAAACATATTTTCATTGAAATTCCAGAAACTTCATAATTTGATGAATTTTTTGTTAAGGTCGGGTATCGCACAAATTAGCAATTTGAGCTACTTTCACGGATTACAGTTTTGAGTACTGAAATCGACTTGAAATTGAGAAATTCGATAAAAATCTTTTATTTTATAATTTTGCCGATGAAAAACTACCCTAAAAACATATTTTCATTGAAATTCCAGAAACTTCATAATTTGATGAATTTTTTTATAAGGTCGGGTATCGCACAAATTAGCAATTTGAGCTACTTTCACGGATTACAGTTTTGAGTACTGAAATCGACTTGAAATTGAGAAATTCGATAAAAATCTTTTATTTTATAATTTTGCCGATGAAAAACTACCCTAAAAACATATTTTCATTGAAATTCCAGAAACTTCATAATTTGATGAATTTTTTGGTAAGGTCGGGTATCGCACAAATTAGCCATTTGAGCTACTTTCACGGATTACAGTTTCAAGTACTGAAATCGACTTGAAATTGAGAAATTCGATAAAAATCTTTTATTTTATAATTTTGCCGATGAAAAACTACCCTAAAAACATATTTTCATTGAAATTCCAGAAACTTCATAATTTGATGGATTTTTTGTTAAGGTCGGGTATCGCACAAATTAGCCATTTGAGCTACTTTCACGGATTACAGTTTTAAGTACTGAAATCAACTTGAAATTGAGAAATTCGATAAAAATCTTTTATTTTATAATTTTGCCGATGAAAAACTACCCTAAAAACATATTTTCATTGAAATTCCAGAAACTTCATAATTTGATGAATTTTTTGGTAAGGTCGGGTATCGCACAAATTAGCAATTTGAGCTACTTTCACGGATTACAGTTTTGAGTACTTGAAATTGAGAAATTCGATAAAAATCTTTTATTTTATAATTTTGCCGGTGAAAAACTACCCTAAAAACATATTTTCATTGAAATTCCAGAAACTTCATAATTTGATGTCTCTTTGATGTATCAACGATAAAAATCTTTTATTTTATAATTTTGCCGATGAAAAAAAACAACCCTAAAAACATATTTTCATTGAAATTCCAGAAACTTCATAATTTGATGAATTTTTTGTAAGGTCGGGTATCGCACAAATTAGCAATTTGAGCTACTTTCACGGATTACAGTTTTGAGTACTGAAATCGACTTGAAATTGAGAAATTCGATAAAAATCTTTTATTTTATAATTTTGCCGATGAAAAACTACCCTAAAAACATATTTTCATTGAAATTCCAGAAACTTCATAATTTGATGGATTTTTTGTTAAGGTCGGGTATCGCACAAAATTAGCCATTTGAGCTACTTTCACGGATTACAGTTTCAAGTACTGAAATCGACTTGAAATTGAGAAATTCGATAAAAATCTTTTATTTTATAATTTTGCCGATGAAAAACTACCCTAAAAACATATTTTCATTGAAATTCCAGAAACTTCATAATTTGATGAATTTTTTTGGTAAGGTCGGGTATCGCACAAATTAGCCATTTGAGCTACTTTCACGAATTACAGTTTTGAGTACTGAAATCGACTTGAAATTGAGAAATTCGATAAAAATCTTTTATTTTATAATTTTGCCGATGAAAAACTACCCTAAAAACATATTTTCATTGAAATTCCAGAAACTTCATAATTTGATGGATTTTTTTAGTAAGGTCGGGTATCGCACAAATTAGCCATTTGAGCTACTTTCACGAATTACAGTTTTGAGTACTGAAATCGACTTGAAATTGAGAAATTCGATAAAAATCTTTTATTTTATAATTTTGCCGATGAAAAACTACCCTAAAAACATATTTTCATTGAAATTCCAGAAACTTCATAATTTGATGAATTTTTTGGTAAGGTCGGGTATCGCACAAATTAGCCATTTGAGCTACTTTCACGGATTACAGTTTTGAGTACTGAAATCGACTTGAAATTGAGAAAATTCGATAAAAATCTTTTATTTTATAATTTTGCCGATGAAAAACTACCCTAAAAACATATTTTCATTGAAATTCCAGAAACTTCATAATTTGATGAATTTTTTGTTAAGGTCGGGTATCGCACAAATTAGCCATTTGAGCTACTTTTCACGAATTACAGTTTCAAGTACTGAAATCGACTTGAAATTGAGAAATTCGATAAAAATCTTTTATTTTATAATTTTGCCGATGAAAAACTACCCTAAAAACATATTTTCATTGAAATTCCAGAAACTTCATAATTTGATGAATTTTTTGGTAAGGTCGGGTATCGCACAAATTAGCCATTTGAGCTACTTTCACGGATTACAGTTTTGAGTACTGAAATCGACTTGAAATTGAGAAATTCGATAAAAATCTTTTATTTTATAATTTTGCCGATGAAAACTACCCTAAAAACATATTTTCATTGAAATTCCAGAAACTTCATAATTTGATGGATTTTTTGTTAAGGTCGGGTATCGCACAAATTAGCCATTTGAGCAACTTTCACGGATAAAAGTATTAAGAACTGAAATCGACTTGAAATTCAGAAATTCGATAAAAATCTTTTATTTTATAATTTTGCCGATGAAAAACTACCCCAAAAACATATTTTCATTGAAATTCCAGAAACTTCATAATTTGATGAATTTTTTGTTAAGGTCGGGTATCGCACAAATTAGCCATTTGAGCTACTTTCACGGATTACAGTTTTGAGTACTGAAATCGACTTGAAATTGAGAAATTCGATAAAAATCTTTTATTTTATAATTTTGCCGATGAAAAACTACCCTAAAAACATATTTTCATTGAAATTCCAGAAACTTCATAATTTGATGAATTTTTTGGTAAGGTCGGGTATCGCACAAATTAGCAATTTGAGCTACTTTCACGAATTACAGTTTTGAGTACTGAAATCGACTTGAAATTGAGAAATTCGATAAAAATCTTTTATTTTATAATTTTGCCGATAAAAAACTACCCTAAAAACATATTTTCATTGAAATTCCAGAAACTTCATAATTTGATGGATTTTTTGGTAAGGTCGGGTATCGCACAAATTAGCCATTTGAGCTACTTTCACGGATTACAGTTTCAAGTACTGAAATCGACTTGAAATTGAGAAATTCGATAAAAAATCTTTTATTTTATAATTTTGCCGATGAAAAACTACCCTAAAAACATATTTTCATTGAAATTCCAGAAACTTCATAATTTGATGAATTTTTTGTTAAGGTCGGGTATCGCACAAATTAGCCATTTGAGCTACTTTCACGGATTACAGTTTTGAGTACTGAAATCGACTTGAAATTGAGAAATTCGATAAAAATCTTTTATTTTATAATTTTGCCGATGAAAAACTACCCTAAAAACATATTTTCATTGAAATTCCAGAAACTTCATAATTTGATGGATTTTTTGTTAAGGTCGGGTATCGCACAAATTAGCCATTTGAGCTACTTTCACGAATTACAGTTTCAAGTACTGAAATCGACTTGAAATTGAGAAATTCGATAAAAATCTTTTATTTTATAATTTTGCCGATGAAAAACTACCCTAAAAACATATTTTCATTGAAATTCCAGAAACTTCATAATTTGATGGATTTTTTTGGTAAGGTCGGGTATCGCACAAATTAGCCAATTTGAGCTACTTTCACGGATTACAGTTTTGAGTACTGAAATCGACTTGAAATTGAGAAATTCGATAAAAATCTTTTATTTTATAATTTTGCCGATGAAAAACTACCCTAAAAACATATTTTCATTGAAATTCCAGAAACTTCATAATTTGATGATTTTTTTGGTAAGGTCGGGTATCGCACAAATTAGCCATTTGAGCTACTTTCACGAATTACAGTTTTAAGTACTGAAATCGACTTGAAATTGAGAAATTCGATAAAAATCTTTTATTTTATAATTTTGCCGATGAAAAACTACCCTAAAAACATATTTTCATTGAAATTCCAGAAACTTCATAATTTGATGAATTTTTTGTTAAGGTCGGGTATCGCACAAATTAGCAATTTGAGCTACTTTCACGGATTACAGTTTTAAGTACTGAAATCGACTTGAAATTGAGAAATTCGATAAAAATCTTTTATTTTATAATTTTGCCGATGAAAAACTACCCTAAAAACATATTTTCATTGAAATTCCAGAAACTTCATAATTTGATGGATTATTTGTTAAGGTCGGGTATCGCACAAATTAGCCATTAGAGCTACTTTCACGGATTACAGTTTTGAGTACTGAAATCGACTTGAAATTGAGAAATTCGATAAAAAAATCTTTTATTTTATAATTTTGCCGATGAAAAACTACCCTAAAAACATATTTTCATTGAAATTCCAGAAACTTCATAATTTGATGGATTTTTTGTTAAGGTCGGGTATCGCACAAATTAGCCATTTGAGCTACTTTCACGGATTACAGTTTCAAGTACTGAAATCGAATTGAAATTGAGAAATTCGATAAAAATCTTTTATTTTATAATTTTGCCGATGAAAAACTACCCTAAAAACATATTTTCATTGAAATTCCAGAAACTTCATAATTTGATGAATTTTTGGTAAGGTCGGGTATCGCACAAATTAGCAATTTGAGCTACTTTCACGGATTACAGTTTTGAGTACTGAAATCGACTTGAAATTGAGAAATTCGATAAAAATCTTTTATTTTATAATTTTGCCGATGAAAAACTACCCTAAAAACATATTTTCATTGAAATTCCAGAAACTTCATAATTTGATGAATTTTTTGTTAAGGTCGGGTATCGCACAAATTAGCCATTTGAGCTACTTTCACGAATTACAGTTTCAAGTACTGAAATCGAATTGAAATTGAGAAATTCGATAAAAATCTTTTATTTTATAATTTTGCCGATGAAAAACTACCCTAAAAACATATTTTCATTGAAATTCCAGAAACTTCATAATTTGATGGAATTTTTGGTAAGGTCGGGTATCGCACAAATTAGCCATTTGAGCTACTTTCACGGATTACAGTTTCAAGTACTGAAATCGACTTGAAATTGAGAAATTCGATAAAAATCTTTTATTTATAATTTTGCCGATGAAAAACTACCCTAAAAACATATTTTCATTGAAATTCCAGAAACTTCATAATTTGATGGATTTTTTGTTAAGGTCGGGTATCGCACAAATTAGCCATTTGAGCTACTTTCACGAATTACAGTTTTGAGTACTGAAATCGACTTGAAATTGAGAAATTCGATAAAAATCTTTTATTTTATAATTTTGCCGATGAAAAACTACCCTAAAAACATATTTTCATTGAAATTCCAGAAACTTCATAATTTGATGAATTTTTTGTTAAGGTCGGGTATCGCACAAATTAGCCATTTGAGCTACTTTCACGAATTACAGTTTCGAGTACTGAAATCGAATTGAAATTGAGAAATTCGATAAAAATCTTTTATTTTATAATTTTGCCGATGAAAAACTACCCTAAAAACATATTTTCATTGAAATTCCAGAAACTTCATAATTTGATGATTTTTTTGGTAAGGTCGGGTATCGCACAAATTAGCCATTTGAGCTACTTTCACGGATTACAGTTTTGAGTACTGAAATCGACTTGAAATTGAGAAATTCGATAAAAATCTTTTATTTTATAATTTTGCCGATAAAAAACTACCCTAAAAACATATTTTCATTGAAATTCCAGAAACTTCATAATTTGATGATTTTTTTGGTAAGGTCGGGTATCGCACAAATTAGCCATTTGAGCTACTTTCACGAATTACAGTTTTCAGTACTGAAATCGACTTGAAATTGAGAAATTCGATAAAAATCTTTTATTTTATAATTTTGCCGATGAAAAACTACCCTAAAAACATATTTTCATTGAAATTCCAGAAACTTCATAATTTGATGAATTTTTTGTTAAGGTCGGGTATCGCACAAATTAGCCATTTGAGCTACTTTCACGGATTACAGTTTTGAGTACTGAAATCGACTTGAAATTGAGAAATTCGATAAAAATCTTTTATTTTATAATTTTGCCGATGAAAAACTACCCTAAAAACATATTTTCATTGAAATTCCAGAAACTTCATAATTTGATGAATTTTTTGGTAAGGTCGGGTATCGCACAAATTAGCAATTTGAGCTACTTTCACGGATTACAGTTTTGAGTACTGAAATCGACTTGAAATTGAGAAATTCGATAAAAAATCTTTTATTTTATAATTTTGCCGATGAAAAACTACCCTAAAAACATATTTTCATTGAAATTCCAGAAACTTCATAATTTGATGAATTTTTTGTTAAGGTCGGGTATCGCACAAATTAGCCATTTGAGCTACTTTCACGGATTACAGTTTCAAGTACTGAAATCGACTTGAAATTGAGAAATTCGATAAAAATCTTTTATTTTATAATTTTGCCGATGAAAAACTACCCTAAAAACATATTTTCATTGAAATTCCAGAAACTTCATAATTTGATGAATTTTTGGTAAGGTCGGGTATCGCACAAATTAGCAATTTGAGCTACTTTCACGGATTACAGATTTAAGTACTGAAATCGACTTGAAATTGAGAAATTCGATAAAAATCTTTTATTTTATAATTTTGCCGATGAAAAACTACCCTAAAAACATATTTTCATTGAAATTCCAGAAACTTCATAATTTGATGAATTTTTGGTAAGGTCGGGTATCGCACAAATTAGCCATTTGAGCTACTTTCACGAATTACAGTTTTGAGTACTGAAATCGACTTGAAATTGAGAAATTCGATAAAAAATCTTTTATTTTATAATTTTGCCGATGAAAAACTACCCTAAAAACATATTTTCATTGAAATTCCAGAAACTTCATAATTTGATGGATTTTTTGTTAAGGTCGGTATCGCACAAATTAGCAATTTTAGCTACTTTCACGGATTACAGTTTCAAGTACTGAAATCGACTTGAAATTGAGAAATTCGATAAAAATCTTTTATTTTATAATTTTGCCGATGAAAAACTACCCTAAAAACATATTTTCATTGAAATTCCAGAAACTTCATAATTTGATGAATTTTTTTGTAAGGTCGGGTATCGCACAAATTAGCCATTTGAGCTACTTTCACGGATTACAGTTTTGAGTACTGAAATCGACTTGAAATTGAGAAATTCGATAAAAATCTTTTATTTTATAATTTTGCCGATGAAAAACAACCCTAAAAACATATTTTCATTGAAATTCCAGAAACTTCATAATTTGATGAATTTTTTGGTAAGGTCGGGTATCGCACAAATTAGCAATTTGAGCTACTTTCACGGATTACAGTTTTGAGTACTGAAATCGACTTGAAATTGAGAAATTCGATAAAAATCTTTTATTTTATAATTTTGCCGATGAAAAACTACCCTAAAAACTTATTTTCATTGAAATTCCAGAAACTTCATAATTTGATGGTTTTTTTGTTAAGATCGGGTATCGCACAAATTAGCCATTTGAGCCACTTTCACGGATTACCGTTTCAAGTACTGAAATCGACTTAAAATTGAGAAATTCGATAAAAATCTTTTATTTTATAATTTTGCCGATGAAAAACTACCCTAAAAACATATTTTCATTGAAATTCCAGAAACTTCATAATTTGATGGATTTTTTGTTAAGGTCGGGTATCGCACAAATTAGCCATTTGAGCTACTTTCACGGATTACAGTTTTGAGTACTGAAATCGACTTGAAATTGAGAAATTCGATAAAAATCTTTTATTTTATAATTTTGCCGATGAAAAACTACCCTAAAAACATATTTTCATTGAAATTCCAGAAACTTCATAATTTGATGAATTTTTTGGTAAGGTCGGGTATCGCACAAATTAGCAATTTGAGCTACTTTCACTTATTACAGTTTTGAGTACTGAAATCGACTTGAAATTGAGAAATTCGATAAAAATCTTTTATTTTATAATTTTGCCGATGAAAAACTACCCTAAAAAAATATTTTCATTGAAATTCCAGAAACTTCATAATTTGATGATTTTTTGTTAAGGTCGGTTATCGCACAAATTAGCCATTTGAGCTACTTTCACGAATTACAGTTTCAAGTACTGAAATCGAATTGAAATTGAGAAATTCGATAAAAAATCTTTTATTTTATAATTTTGCCGATGAAAAACTACCCTAAAAACATATTTTCATTGAAATTCCAGAAACTTCATAATTTGATGAATTTTTTGGTAAGGTCGGGTATCGCACAAATTAGCCATTTGAGCTACTTTCACGGATTACAGTTTTGAGTACTGAAATCGACTTGAAATTGAGAAATTCGATAAAAATCTTTTATTTTATAATTTTGCCGATGAAAAACTACCCTAAAAACATATTTTCATTGAAATTCCAGAAACTTCATAATTTGATGGATTTTTTGTTAAGGTCGGGTATCGCACAAATTAGCCATTTGAGCTACTTTCACGAATTACAGTTTCAAGTACTGAAATCGACTTGAAATTGAGAAATTCGATAAAAATCTTTTATTTTATAATTTTGCCGATGAAAAACTACCCTAAAAACATATTTTCATTGAAATTCCAGAAACTTCATAATTTGATGAATTTTTTGGTAAGGTCGGGTATCGCACAAATTAGCAATTTGAGCTACTTTCACGGATTACAGTTTTGAGTACTGAAATCGACTTGAAATTGAGAAATTCGATAAAAATCTTTTATTTTATAATTTTGCCGATGAAAACTACCCTAAAAACATATTTTCATTGAAATTCCAGAAACTTCATAATTTGATGAATTTTTTGGTAAGGTCGGGTATCGCACAAATTAGCAATTTGAGCTACTTTCACGGATTACAGTTTTGAGTACTGAAATCGACTTGAAATTGAGAAATTCGATAAAAATCTTTTATTTTATAATTTTGCCGATGAAAAACTACCTAAAAACATATTTTCATTGAAATTCCAGAAACTTCATAATTTGATGGATTTTTTTGTTAAGGTCGGGTATCGCACAAATTAGCCATTTGAGCTAATTTCACGGATTACAGTTTCAAGTACTGAAATCGACTTGAAATTGAGAAATTCGATAAAAAATCTTTTATTTTATAATTTTGCCGATGAAAAACTACCCTAAAAACATATTTTCATTGAAATTCCAGAAACTTCATAATTTGATGAATTTTTTGTAAGGTCGGGTATCGCACAAATTAGCAATTTGAGCTACTTTCACGGATTACAGTTTTGAGTACTGAAATCGACTTGAAATTGAGAAATTCGATAAAAATCTTTTATTTTATAATTTTGCCGATGAAAAACTACCCTAAAAACATATTTTCATTGAAATTCCAGAAACTTCATAATTTGATGAATTTTTTGGTAAGGTCGGGTATCGCACAAATTAGCAATTTGAGCTACTTTCACGGATTACAGTTTTGAGTACTGAAATCGACTTGAAATTGAGAAATTCGATAAAAATCTTTTATTTTATAATTTTGCCGATGAAAAACTACCCTAAAAACATATTTTCATTGAAATTCCAGAAACTTCATAAATTGATGGATTTTTATTTAAGGTCGGGTATCGCACAAATTATCAATTTGAGCTACTTTAACGGATTACAGTTTTGAGTACTGAAATCGACTTGAAATTGAGAAATTCGATAAAAATCTTTTATTTTATAATTTTGCCGATGAAAAAAAAACCCTAAAAACATATTTTCATTGAAATTCCAGAAACTTCATAATTTGATGAATTTTTTGTTAAGGTCGGGTATCGCACAAATTAGCCATTTGAGCTACTTTCACGGATTACAGTTTCAAGTACTGAAATCGACTTGAAATTGAGAAATTCGATAAAAATCTTTTATTTTATAATTTTGCCGATGAAAAACTACCCTAAAAACATATTTTCATTGAAATTCCAGAAACTTCATAATTTGATGAATTTTTTGGTAAGGTCGGGTATCGCATAAATTAGCCATTTGAGCTACTTTCACGGATTAAAGTTTTAAGTACTGAAATCGACTTGAAATTGAGAAATTCGATAAAAATCTTTTATTTTATAATTTTGCCGATGAAAAACTACCCTAAAAACATATTTTCATTGAAATTCCAGAAACTTCATAATTTGATGAATTTTTTTGGTAAGGTCGGGTATCGCACAAATTAGCCATTTGAGCTACTTTCACGGATTACAGTTTTAAGTACTGAAATCGACTTTAAATTGAGAAATTCGATAAAAAATCTTTTATTTTATAATTTTGCCGATGAAAAACTACCCTAAAACATATTTTCATTGAAATTCCAGAAACTTCATAATTTGATGAATTTTTTTGGTAAGGTCGGGTATCGCACAAATTAGCCATTTGAGCTACTTTCACGAATTACAGTTTCAAGTACTGAAATCGACTTGAAATTGAGAAATTCGATAAAAATCTTTTATTTTATAATTTTGCCGATGAAAAACTACCCTAAAAACATATTTTCATTGAAATTCCAGAAACTTCATAATTTGATGAATTTTTTTGGTAAGGTCGGGTATCGCACAAATTAGCCATTTGAGCTACTTTCACGGATTACAGTTTTGAGTACTAAAAATCGACTTGAAATTGAGAAATTCGATAAAAATCTTTTATTTTATAATTTTGCCGATGAAAAACTACCCTAAAAACATATTTTCATTGAAATTCCAGAAACTTCATATTTGATGAATTTTTTGGTAAGGTCGGGTATCGCACAAATTAGCAATTTGAGCTACTTTCACGGATTACAGTTTTGAGTACTGAAATCGACTTGAAATTGAGAAATTCGATAAAAATCTTTTATTTTATAATTTTGCCGATGAAAAACTACCCTAAAAACATATTTTCATTGAAATTCCAGAAACTTCATAATTTGATGAATTTTTTGGTAAGGTCGGGTATCGCACAAATTAGCCATTTGAGCTACTTTCACGAATTACAGTTTCAAGTACTGAAATCGACTTGAAATTGAGAAATTCGATAAAAATCTTTTATTTTATAATTTTGCCGATGAAAAACTACCCTAAAAACATATTTTCATTGAAATTCCAGAAACTTCATAATTTGATGATTTTTTTGGGTATCGCACAAATTAGCCATTTGAGCTACTTTCACGAATTACAGTTTTGAGTACTGAAATCGACTTGAAATTGAGAAAATCGATAAAAATCTTTTATTTTATAATTTTGCCGATGAAAAACTACCCTAAAAACATATTTTCATTGAAATTCCAGAAACTTCATAATTTGATGAATTTTTTTGTTAAGGTCGGGTATCGCACAAATTAGCCATTTGAGCTACTTTCACGATTACAGTTTCAAGTACTGAAATCGACTTGAAATTGAGAAATTCGATAAAAAACTTTTATTTTATAATTTTGCCGATGAAAAACTACCCTAAAAACATATTTTCATTGAAATTCCAGAAACTTCATAATTTGTTGAATTTTTTGGTAAGGTCGGGTATCGCACAAATTAGCCATTTGAGCTACTTTCACGGATTACAGTTTCAAGTACTGAAATCGACTTGAAATTGAGAAATTCGATAAAAATCTTTTATTTTATAATTTTGCCGATGAAAAACTACCCTAAAAACATATTTTCATTGAAATTCCAGAAACTTCATAATTTGATGGATTTTTTGTTAAGGTCGGGTATCGCATAAATTAGCCATTTGAGCTACTTTCACGGATTACAGTTTTAAGTACTGAAATCGACTTGAAATTGAGAAATTCGATAAAAATCTTTTATTTTATAATTTTGCCGATGAAAAACTACCCTAAAAACATATTTTCATTGAAATTCCAGAAACTTCATAATTTGATGAAATTTTTGGTAAGGTCGGGTATCGCACAAATTAGCCATTTGAGCTACTTTCACGAATTACAGTTTTGAGTACTGAAATCGACTTGAAATTGAGAAATTCGATAAAAATCTTTTATTTTATAATTTTGCCGATGAAAAACTACCCTAAAAACATATTTTCATTGAAATTCCAGAAACTTCATAATTTGATGAATTTTTTGGTAAGGTCGGGTATCGCACAAATTAGCAATTTGAGCTACTTTCACGGATTACAGTTTTGAGTACTGAAATCGACTTGAAATTGAGAAATTCGATAAAAATCTTTTATTTTATAATTTTGCCGATGAAAAACTACCTTAAAAACATATTTTCATTGAAATTCCAGAAACTTCATAATTTGATGGATTTTTTGTTAAGGTCGGGTATCGCACAAATTAGCCATTTGAGCTAATTTCACGGATTACAGTTTCAAGTACTGAAATCGACTTGAAATTGAGAAATTCGATAAAAATCTTTTATTTTATAATTTTGCCGATGAAAAACTACCCTAAAAACATATTTTCATTGAAATTCCAGAAACTTCATAATTTGATGGATTTTTTGTTAAGGTCGGGTATCGCACAAATTAGCCATTTGAGCTACTTTCACGGATTACAGTTTTGAGTACTGAAATCGACTTGAAATTGAGAAATTCGATAAAAATCTTTTATTTTATAATTTTGCCGATAAAAAACTACCCTAAAAACATATTTTCATTGAAATTCCAGAAACTTCATAATTTGATGAATTTTTTTGGTAAGGTCGGGTATCGCACAAATTAGCCATTTGAGCTACTTTCACGGATTACAGTTTCAAGTACTGAAATCGACTTGAAATTGAGAAATTCGATAAAAATCTTTTATTTTATAATTTTGCCGATGAAAAACTACCCTAAAAACATATTTTCATTGAAATTCCAGAAACTTCATAATTTGATGAATTTTTTGGTAAGGTCGGGTATCGCACAAATTAGCAATTTGAGCTACTTTCACGGATTACAGTTTTGAGTACTGAAATCGACTTGAAATTGAGAAATTCGATAAAAATCTTTTATTTTATAATTTTGCCGATGAAAAACTACCCTAAAAACATATTTTCATTGAAATTCCAGAAACTTCATAATTTGATGAATTTTTTTGGTAAGGTCGGGTATCGCACAAATTAGCAATTTGAGCTACTTTCACGAATTACAGTTTTGAGTACTGAAATCGACTTGAAATTGAGAAATTCGATAAAAATCTTTTATTTTATAATTTTTGCCGATGAAAAAACTACCCTAAAAACATATTTTCATTGAAATTCCAGAAACTTCATAATTTGATGATTTTTTTGTTAAGGTCGGGTATCGCACAAATTAGCCATTTGAGCTACTTTCACGGATTACTGTTTTGGGTACTGAAATCGACTTGAAATTGAGAAATTCGATAAAAATCTTTTATTTTATAAATTTGCCGATGAAAAACTACCCTAAAAACATATTTTCATTGAAATTCCAGAAACTTCATAATTTGATGAATTTTTTGGTAAGGTCGGGCATCGCACAAATTAGCCATTTGAACTACTTTCACGAATTACAGTTTCGAGTACTGAAATCGACTTGAAATTGAGAAATTCGATAAAAAATCTTTTATTTTATAATTTTGCCGATGAAAAACTACCCTAAAAACATATTTTCATTGAAATTCCAGAAACTTCATAATTTGATGAATTTTTTGGTAAGGTCGGGTATCGCACAAATTAGCAATTTGAGCTACTTTCACGGATTACAGTTTTGAGTACTGAAATCGACTTGAAATTGAGAAATTCGATAAAATCTTTTATTTTATAATTTTGCCGATGAAAAACTACCCTAAAAACATATTTTCATTGAAATTCCAGAAACTTCATAATTTGATGGATTTTTTTTAAGGTCGGGTATCGCACAAATTAGCCATTTGAGCTACTTTCACGGATTACAGTTTCAAGTACTGAAATCGACTTGAAATTGAGAAATTCGATAAAAATCTTTTATTTTATAATTTTGCCGATGAAAAACTACCCTAAAAACATATTTTCATTGAAATTCCAGAAACTTCATAATTTGATGGATTTTTTGTTAAGGTCGGGTATCGCACAAATTAGCCATTTGAGCTACTTTCACGAATTACAGTTTCAAGTACTGAAATCGACTTGAAATTGAGAAATTCGATAAAAATCTTTTATTTTATAATTTTGCCGATGAAAAACTACCCTAAAAACATATTTTCATTGAAATTCCAGAAACTTCATAATTTGATGAATTTTTGGTAAGGTCGGGTATCGCACAAATTAGCCATTTGAGCTACTTTCACGGATTACAGTTTCGAGTACTGAAATCGACTTGAAATTGAGAAATTCGATAAAAATCTTTTATTTTATAATTTTGCCGATGAAAAACTACCCTAAAAACATATTTTCATTGAAATTCCAGAAACTTCATAATTTGATGGATTTTTTGTTAAGGTCGGGTATCGCACAAATTAGCCATTTGAGCTACTTTCACGGATTACAGTTTTAAGTACTGAAATCGACTTGAAATTGAGAAATTCGATAAAAATCTTTTATTTTATAATTTTGCCGATGAAAAACTACCCTAAAAACATATTTTCATTGAAATTCCAGAAACTTCATAATTTGATGGATTTTTTGGTAAGGTCGGGTATCGCACAAATTAGCCATTTGAGCTACTTTCACGGATTACAGTTTTAAGTACTGAAATCGACTTGAAATTGAGAAATTCGATAAAAATCTTTTATTTTATAATTTTGCCGATGAAAAACTACCCTAAAAACATATTTTCATTGAAATTCCAGAAACTTCATAATTTGATGAATTTTTTGGTTAAGGTCGGGTATCGCACAAATTAGCCATTTGAGCTACTTTCATGGATTACAGTTTTAAGTACTGAAATCGACTTGAAATTGAGAAATTCGATAAAAATCTTTAATTTTATAATTTTGCCGATGAAAAACTACCCTAAAAACATATTTTCATTGAAATTCCAGAAACTTCATAATTTGATGAATTTTTTGGTAAGGTCGGGTATCGCACAAATTAGCCATTTGAGCTACTTTCACGGATTACAGTTTGAGTACTGAAATCGACTTCAATTTGAGAAATTCGATAAAAATCTTTTATTTTATAATTTTGCCGATGAAAAACTACAGTAAAAACATATTTTCATTGAAATTCCAGAAACTTCATAATTTGATGAATTTTTTGGTAAGGTCGGGTATCGCACAAATTAGCAATTTGAGCTACTTTCACGGATTACAGTTTTGAGTACTGAAATCGACTTGAAATTGAGAAATTCGATAAAAATCTTTTATTTTATAATTTTGCCGATGAAAAACTACCCTAAAAACATATTTTCATTGAAATTCCAGAAACTTCATAATTTGATGAATTTTTTGGTAAGGTCGGGTATCGCACAAATTAGCAATTTGAGCTACTTTCACGGATTACAGTTTTTGAGTACTGAAATCGACTTGAAATTGAGAAATTCGATAAAAATCTTTTATTTTATAATTTTGCCGATGAAAAACTACCCTAAAAACATATTTTCATTGAAATTCCAGAAACTTCATAATTTGATGGATTTTTTGTTAAGGTCGGGTATCGCACAAATTAGCCATTTGAGCTACTTTCACGGATTACAGTTTCAAGTACTGAAATCGACTTGAAATTGAGAAATTCGATAAAATTCTTTTATTTTATAATTTTGCCGATGAAAAACTACCCTAAAAACATATTTTCATTGAAATTCCAGAAACTTCATAATTTGATGAATTTTTTGTTAAGGTCGGGTATCGCACAAATTAGCAATTTGAGCTACTTTCACGGATTACAGTTTTGAGTACTGAAATCGACTTGAAATTGAGAAATTCGATAAAAATCTTTTATTTTATAATTTTGCCGATGAAAAACTACCCTAAAAACATATTTTCATTGAAATTCCAGAAACTTCATAATTTGATGGATTTTTTGTTAAGGTCGGGTATCGCACAAATTAGCCATTTGAGCTACTTTCACGGATTACAGTTTCAAGTACTGAAATCGACTTGAAATTGAGAAATTCGATAAAAATCTTTTATTTTATAATTTTGCCGATGAAAAACTACTAAGACAAATTTTCATTGAAATTCCAGAAACTTCATAATTTGATGGATTTTTTGTTAAGGTCGGGTATCGCACAAATTAGCCATTTGAGCTAATTTCACGGAATACAGTTTCAAGTACTGAAATCGACTTGAAATTGAGAAATTCGATAAAAATCTTTTATTTTAAAATTTTGCCGATGAAAAACTACCCTAAAAACATATTTTCATTGAAATTCCAGAAACTTCATAATTTGATGGATTTTTTGGTAAGGTCGGGTATCGCACAAATTAGCCATTTGAGCTACTTTCACGAATTACAGTTTTGAGTACTGAAATCGACTTGAAATTGAGAAATTCGATAAAAATCTTTTATTTTATAATTTTGCCGATGAAAAACTACCCTAAAAAAATATTTTCATTGAAATTCCAGAAACTTCATAATTTGATGGAATTTTTTGTAAGGTCGGGTATCGCACAAATTAGCCATTTGAGCTACTTTCACGATTACAGTTTTCAAGTACTGAAATCGACTTGAAATTGAGAAATTCGATAAAAATCTTTTATTTTATAATTTTGCCGATGAAAAACTACCCTAAAAACATATTTTCATTGAAATTTCCAGAAACTTCATAATTTGATGGAATTTTTTGGTTAAGGTCGGGTATCGCACAAATTAGCCATTTGAGCTACTTTCACGGATTTACAGTTTCAAGTACTGAAATCGACTTGAAATTGAGAAATTCGATAAAAATCTTTTATTTTATAATTTTGCCGATGAAAAACTACCCTAAAAACATATTTTCATTGAAATTCCAGAAACTTCATAATTTGTTGAATTTTTTGGTTAAGGTCGGTATCGCACAAATTAGCAATTTTAGCTACTTTCACGGATAACAGTTTAAAGCACTGAAATCGACTTGAAATTGAGAAATTCGATAAAAATCTTTTATTTTATAATTTTGCCGATGAAAAACTACCCTAAAAACATATTTTCATTGAAATTCCAGAAACTTCATAATTTGATGGATTTTTTGTTAAGGTCGGGTATCGCACAAATTAGCCATTTGAGCTAATTTCACGGATTACAGTTTCAAGTACTGAAATCGACTTGAAATTGAGAAATTCGATAAAAATCTTTTATTTTATAATTTTGCCGATGAAAAACTACCCTAAAAACATATTTTCATTGAAATTCCAGAAACTTCATAATTTGATGAATTTTTTGTTAAGGTCGGGTATCGCACAAATTAGCAATTTGAGCTACTTTCACGGATTACAGTTTTGAGTACTGAAATCGACTTGAAATTGAGAAATTCGATAAAAAATCTTTTATTTTATAATTTTGCCGATGAAAAACTACCCTAAAAACATATTTTCATTGAAATTCCAGAAACTTCATAATTTGATGAATTTTTTGGTAAGGTCGGGTATCGCACAAATTAGCCATTTGAGCTACTTTCACGAATTACAGTTTCAAGTACTGAAATCGACTTGAAATTGAGAAATTCGATAAAAAATCTTTTATTTTATAATTTTGCCGATGAAAAACTACCCTAAAAACATATTTTCATTGAAATTCCAGAAACTTCATAATTTGATGGATTTTTTGTTAAGGTCGGGTATCGCACAAATTAGCCATTTGAGCTACTTTCACGAATTACAGTTTCAAGTACTGAAATCGACTTGAAATTGAGAAATTCGATAAAAATCTTTTATTTTATAATTTTGAAGAAGAAAAACTACCCTAAAAACATATTTTCATTGAAATTCCAGAAACTTCATAATTTGATTAATTTTTTTGGTAAGGTCGGGTATCGCATAAATTAGCCATTTGAGCTACTTTCACGGATTACAGTGTTAAGTACTGAAATCGACTTGAAATTGAGAAATTCGATAAAAATCTTTTATTTTATATTTTTGCCGATGAAAAACTACCCTAAAAACATATTTTCATTGAAATTCCAGAAACTTCATAATTTGATGAATTTTTTGTAAGGTCGGGTATCGCACAAATTAGCCATTTGAGCTACTTTCACGGATTACAGTTTTGAGTACTGAAATCGACTTGAAATTGAGAAATTCGATAAAAATCTTTTATTTTATAATTTTGCCGATGAAAAACTACCCTAAAAACATATTTTCATTGAAATTCCAGAAACTTCATAATTTGATGATTTTTTGTTAAGGTCGGGTATCGCACAAATTAGCCATTTGAGCTACTTTCACGAATTACAGTTTCAAGTACTGAAATCGAATTGAAATTGAGAAATTCGATAAAAATCTTTTATTTTATAATTTTGCCGATGAAAAACTACCCTAAAAACATATTTTCATTGAAATTCCAGAAACTTCATAATTTGATGAATTTTTTGGTAAGGTCGGGTATCGCACAAATTAGCAATTTGAGCTACTTTCATGGATTACAGTTTTGAGTACTGAAATCGACTTGAAATTGAGAAATTCGATAAAAGATTTTTATCGAATTTCTCAATTTCAAGTCGATTTCAGTACTCAAAACTGTAATTCGTGAAAGTAGATCAAATTGCTAATTTGTGCGATACCCGACCTTAACAAAAAATCCATCAAATTATGAAGTTTCTGGAATTTCAATGAAAATATGTTTTTAGGGTAGTTTTTCATCGGCAAAATTATAAAATAAAAGATTTTTATCGAATTTCTCAATTCAAGTCGATTTCAGAAAACTGTAATTCGTTGAATGTAGCTCAAATGGCTAATTTGTGCGATTACCGGAACCTTATACAAAAATCCATCAAATTATGAAGTTTCTGGAATTTCAATGTATGCATCGGCAAAATGAAAGATTTTTATCGAATTTCTCAATTTCAAGTCGATTTCAGTACTCAAAACTGTAATCCGTGAAGTAGCTGTTTTGTGCGATACCCGACCTTACCACATCAAATTATGAAGTTTCTGGAATTTCAATGAAAATATGTTTTTAGGGTAAAAATTATAAAAGATTTTTATCGAATTTCTCAATATCAAGTCGATTTCAGTACTTCAAGTAGCTAATGGCTAATTTGTGCGATACCCGACCTTACCAAAAAAATTCCATCAAATTATGAAGTTTCTGGAATTTCAATGAAAATATGTTTTTAGGGTAGTTTTTAATCGGCAAAATTATAAAATAAAAGATTTTTATCGATTCGTCGAAAATCATGTACTAAAGTAGCTCAAATTGCTAATTTGTAAGTCATCAATTATGAAGTTTCTGGAATTTCTAGGGTAGTTTTCATCAATTATCGAATTTCTCAATTCAAGTCGATTTCAGTACTCAAACTGTAATCCAAATTAGCTCAACTTTTGTGCGATACCCGACCTTACAAAAAATTCATCAAATTATGAAGTTTCTGGGATTTCAATGAAAATATGTTTTTATAGTTTTTCGATAAGATTTTTATCGAATTTCTCAATTTCAAGTCGATTTCAGTACTCAAAACTGTAATCCGTGAAAGTAGCTCAACTGGCTAATTTGTGCGATACCCGACATTAACAAAAAATTCATCAAAATATGAAGTTTCTGGAATTTCAATGAAAATATGTTTTTAGGGTAGTTTTTCATCGGCAAAATTATATTTTTATCGAATTTCTCAATTTCAAGTCGATTTCAGTACTTGAAACTGTAATCCGTGATTAGCTCAAATGGCTAATTTGTGCGATACCCGACCTTACCAAAAAATCCATCAAATTATGAAGTTTCTGGAATTTCAATGAAAATATGTTTTTAGGTTAGTTTTTCATCGGCAAAATTATAAAATAAAAGATTTTTATCGAATTTCTCAATTTCAAGTCGATTTCAGTACTCAAAACTGTAATTCGTGAAAGTAGCTCAAATGGCTAATTTGTGCGATACCCGACCTTACCAAAAAATTCATCAATTTATGAAGTTTCTGGAATTTCAATGAAAATATGTTTTTTAGGGTAGTTTTTCATCGGCAAAATTATAAAATAAAAGATTTTTATCGAATTTCTCAATTTCAAGTCGATTTCAGTACTTGAAACTGTAATTCGTGAAATTAGCTCAAATGGCTAATTTGTGCGATACCCGACCTTAACAAAAAATCCATCAAATTATGAAGTTTCTGGAATTTCAATGAAAATATGTTTTAGGGTAGTTTTTCATCGGCAAAATTATAAAATAAAAGATTTTTATCGAATTTCTCAATTTCAAGTCGATTTCAGTACTTGAAAACTGTAATTCGTGAAAGTAGCTCAAATTGCTAATTTGTGCGATACCCGACCTTACCAAAAAATTCATCAAATTATGAAGTTTCTGGAATTTCAATGAAAATATGTTTTTAGGGTAGTTTTTCAACGGCAAAATTATAAAATAAAAGATTTTTATCGAATTTCTCAATTTCAAGTCGATTTCAGTACTTGAAACTGTAATCCGTGAAAGTAGCTCAAAGAAAAAAACGGCTTATTTTGTGCGATACCGACCTTTAACAAAAAATTAAATCAAATTATGAAGTTTCTGGAATTTCAATGAAAATATGTTTTTAGGGTAGTTTTTCATCGGCAAAATTATAAAATAAAAGATTTTTATCGAATTTCTCAATTTCAATTCGATTTCAGTACATGAAACTGTAATACGTGAAAGTAGCTCTAATGGTTAATTTGTGCGATACCCGAACTTAACAAAAAATCCATCAAATTATGAAGTTTCTGGAATTTCAATGAAAATATGTCTTTAGGGTAGTTTTTCATCGGCAAAATTATAAAATAAAAGATTTTTTATCGAATTTCTCAATTTCAAGTCGATTTCAGTACTCAAAACTGTAATCCGTGAAAGTAGCTCAAATTGCTAATTTGTGCGATACCCGACCTTACTAAAAAATTCATCAAATTATGAAGTTTCTGGAATTTCAATGAAAATATGTTTTTAGGGTAGTTTTTCATCGGCAAAATTATAAAATAAAAGATTTTTATCGAATTTCTCAATTTCAAGTCGATTTCAGTACTGAAACTGTAATCCGTGAAAGTTGCTCAAATGGCTAATTTGTGCGATACCCGACCTTACCAAAAAATTCATCAAATTATGAAGTTTCTGGAATTTCAATGAAAATATGTTTTTAGGGTAGTTTTTCATCGGCAAAATTATAAAATAAAAGATTTTTATCGAATTTCTCAATTTCAAGTCGATTTCAGTACTCAAAACTGTAATTCGTGAAAGTAGCTCAAATGGCTAATTTGTGCGATACCCGACCTTAACAAAAAATCCATCAAATTATGAAGTTTCTGGAATTTCAATGAAATTATGTTTTTAGGGTAGTTTTTCATCGGCAAAATTATAAAATAAAAGATTTTTATCGAATTTCTCAATTTCAAGTCGATTTCAGTACTCAAAACTGTAATCCGTGAAAGTAGCTCAAATGGCTAATTTGTGCGATACCCGACCTTACCAAAAAAATTCATCAAATTATGAAGTTTCTGGAATTTCAATGAAAATATGTTTTTAGGGTAGTTTTTCATCGGCAAAATTATAAAATAAAAGATTTTTTATCGAATTTCTCAATTTCAAGTCGATTTCAGTACTCAAAACTGTAATTCGTGAAATTAGCTCAAATGGCTATTTGTGCGATACCCGACCTTACCAAAAAATTCATCAAATTATGAAGTTTCTGGAATTTCAATGAAAATATGTTTTTAGGGTAGTTTTTTCTTCGGCAAAATTATAAAATAAAAGATTTTTATCGAATTTCTCAATTTCAAGTCGATTTCAGTACTCAAAACTGTAATCCGTGAAAGTAGCTCAAATTGCTAATTTGTGCGATACCCCGACCATACCAAAAAATTCCATCAAATTATGAAGTTTCTGGAATTTCAATGAAAATATGTTTTTAGGGTAGTTTTTCATCGGCAAAATTATAAAATAAAAGATTTTATCGAATTTCTCAATTTCAAGTCGATTTCAGTACTCAAAACTGTAATCCGTGAAAGTAGCTCAAATGGCTAATTTGTGCGATACCCGACCTTAACAAAAAATTCATCAAATTATGAAGTTTCTGGAATTTCAATGAAAATATGTTTTTAGGGTAGTTTTTCATCGGCAAAATTATAAAATAAAAGATTTTTATCGAATTTCTCAATTTCAAGTCGATTTCAGTACTTGAAACTGTAATCCGTGAAAGTAGCTCAAATGGCTAATTTGTGCGATACCCGACCTTAACAAAAAATGAATCAAATTATGAAGTTTCTGGAATTTCAATGAAAATATGTTTTTAGGGTAGTTTTTCATCGGCAAAATAATAAAATAAAAGATTTTTATCGAATTTCTCAATTTCAAGTCGATTTCAGTACTTGAAACTGTAATCCGTGAAAGTAGCTCAAATTGCTAATTTGTGCGATACCCGACCTTACCAAAAAATTCATCAAATTATGAAGTTTCTGGAATTTCAATGAAAATATGTTTTTAGGGTAGTTTTTCATCGGCAAAATTATAAAATAAAAGATTTTTATCGAATTTCTCAATTTCAAGTCGATTTCAGTACTTGAAACTGTAATTCGTGAAAGTAGCTCAAATGGCTAATTTGTGCGATACCCGACCTTACCAAAAAATTCATCAAATTATGAAGTTTCTGGAATTTCAATGAAAATATGTTTTTAGGGTAGTTTTTCATCGGCAAAATTATAAAATAAAAGATTTTTTATCGAATTTCTCAATTTCAAGTCGATTTCAGTACTCAAAACTGTAATCCGTGAAAGTAGCTCAAATGGCTAATTTGTGCGATACCCGACCTTACCCAAAAATTCATCAAATTATGAAGTTTCTGGAATTTCAATGAAAATATGTTTTTAGGGTAGTTTTTCATCGGCAAAATTATAAAATAAAAGATTTTTATCGAATTTCTCAATTTCAAGTCGATTTCAGTACTGGAAACTGTAATTCGTGAAAGTAGCTCAAATGGCTAATTTGTGCGATACCCGACCTGAACAAAAAATCCATCAAATTATGAAGTTTCTGGAATTTCAATGAAAATATGTTTTTAGGGTAGTTTTTCATCGGCAAAATTATAAAATAAAAGATTTTTTATCGAATTTCTCAATTTCAAGTCGATTTCAGTACTCAAAACTGTAATCCGTGAAAGTAGCTCAAATTGCTAATTTGTGCGATACCCGACCTTACCAAAAAATTCATCAAATTATGAAGTTTCTGGAATTTCAATGAAAATATGTTTTTAGGGTAGTTTTTCATCGCAAAATTATAAAATAAAAGATTTTTATCGAATTTCTCAATTTCAAGTCGATTTCAGTACTTGAAACTGTAATCCGTGAAATTAGCTCAAATGGCTAATTTGTGCGATACCCGACCTTAACAAAAAATCCATCAAATTATGAAGTTTCTGGAATTTCAATGAAAATATGTTTTTAGGGTAGTTTTTCATCGGCAAAATTATAAAATAAAAGATTTTTTATCGAATTTCTCAATTTCAATTCGATTTCAGTACTCGAAACTGTAATTCGTGAAAGTAGCTCAAATTGCTAATTTGTGCGATACCCGACCTTAACAAAAAATCCATCAAATTATGAAGTTTCTGGAATTTCAATGAAAATATGTTTTTAGGGTAGTTTTTCATCGGCAAAATTATAAAATAAAAGATTTTTATCGAATTTCTCAATTTCAAGTCGATTTCAGTACTCAAAACTGTAATCCGTGAAAGTAGCTCAAATTGCTAATTTGTGCGATACCCGACCTTACAAAAAAATTCATCAAATTATGAAGTTTCTGGAATTTCAATGAAAATATGTTTTTAGGGTAGTTTTTCATCGGCAAAATTATAAAATAAAAGATTTTTATCGAATTTCTCAATTTCAAGTCGATTTCAGTACTCAAAACTGTAATTCGTGAAAGTAGCTCAAATGGCTAATTTGTGCGATACCCGACCTTACCAAAAAATTCATCAAATTATGAAGTTTCTGGAATTTCAATGAAAATATGTTTTTAGGGTAGTTTTTCATCGGCAAAATTATAAAATAAAAGATTTTTATCGAATTTCTCAATTTCAAGTCGATTTCAGTACTCAAAACTGTAATCCGTGAAAGTAGCTCAAATTGGTAATTTGTGCGATACCCGACCTTACCAAAAAATTCATCAAATTATGAAGTTTCTGGAATTTCAATGAAAATATGTTTTTAGGGTAGATTTTCATCGGCAAAAATTATAAAATAAAAGATTTTTATCGAATTTCTCAATTTCAAGTCGATTTCAGTACTTAAAACTGTAATCCGTGAAAGTAGCTCAAATTGCTAATTTGTGCGATACCCGACCTTAACAAAAAAATTCATCAAATTATGAAGTTTCTGGAATTTCAATGAAAATATGTTTTTAGGGTAGTTTTTCATCGGCAAAATTATAAAATAAAAGATTTTTATCGAATTTCTCAATTTCAAGTCGATTTCAGTACTCAAAACTGTAATCCGTGAAAGTAGCTCAAATTGCTAATTTGTGCGATACCCGACCTTAACAAAAAATTCATCAAATTATGAAGTTTCTGGAATTTCAATGAAAATATGTTTTTAGGTTAGTTTTTCATCGGCAAAATTATAAAATAAAAGATTTTTATCGAATTTCTCAATTTCAAGTCGATTTCAGTACTTGAAACTGTAATCCGTGAAATTAGCTCAAATGGCTAATTTGTGCGATACCCGACCTTAACAAAAAATTCATCAAATTATGAAGTTTCTGGAATTTCAATGAAAATATGTTTTTAGGGTAGTTTTTCATCGGCAAAATTATAAAATAAAAGATTTTTATCGAATTTCTCAATTTCAAGTCGATTTCAGTACTCAAAACTGTAATCTGTGAAAGTAGCTCAAATGGCTAATTTGTGCGATACCCGACCTTAACAAAAAATTCATCAAATTATGAAGTTTCTGGAATTTCAATGAAAATATGTTTTTAGGGTAGTTTTTCATCGGCAAAATTATAAAATAAAAGATTTTTTATCGAATTTCTCAATTTCAAGTCGATTTCAGTACTCAAAACGGTAATTCGTGAAAGTAGCTCAAATTGGCTAATTTGTGCGATACCCGACCTTACCAAAAAATTCATCAAATTATGAAGTTTCTGGAATTTCAATGAAAATATGTTTTTAGGGTAGTTTTTCATCGGCAAAATTATAAAATAAAAGATTTTTATCGAATTTCTCAATTTCAAGTCGATTTCAGTACTTGAAACTGTAATCCGTGAAAGTAGCTCAAATGGCTAATTTGTGCGATACCCGACCTTAACAAAAAATCATCAAATTATGAAGTTTCTGGAATTTCAATGAAAATATGTTTTTAGGGTAGTTTTTCATCGGCAAAATTATAAAATAAAAGATTTTTATCGAATTTCTCAATTTCAAGTCGATTTCAGTACTTGAAACTGTAATCCGTGAAAGTAGCTCAAATGGCTAATTTGTGCGATAACCGACCTTAACAAAAAATCATCAAATTATGAAGTTTCTGGAATTTCAATGAAAATATTTTTTTAGGGTAGTTTTTCATCGGCAAAATTATAAAATAAAAGATTTTTATCGAATTTCTCAATTTCAAGTCGATTTCAGTACTCAAACTGTAATCCGTGAAAGTAGCTCAAATTGCTAATTTGTGCGATACCCGACCTTACCAAAAAATTCATCAAATTATGAAGTTTCTGGAATTTCAATGAAAATATGTTTTTAGGGTAGTTTTTCATCGGCAAAATTATAAAATAAAAGATTTTTATCGAATTTCTCAATTTCAAGTCGATTTCAGTACTTGAAACTGTAATCCGTGAAAGTAGCTCAAATGGCTAATTTGTGCGATACCCGACCTTAACAAAAAATCCATCAAATTATGAAGTTTCGGGAATTTCAATGAAAATATGATTTTAAGGTAGTTTTTTATCGAAAAAATTATAAAATACAAGATTTTTTTCTTATTCCTCAATTTTCAAGTCGATTTCAGTACTCAAAACTGTAATCCGTGAAAGTAGCTCAAATGGCTAATTTGTGCGATACCCGACCTTACCAAAAAATCCATCAAATTATGAAGTTTCTGGAATTTCAATGAAAATATGTTTTTAGGGTAGTTTTTCATCGGCAAAATTATAAAATAAAAGATTTTTATCGAATATCTCAATTTCAAGTCGATTTCAGTACTTGAAACTGTAATCCGTGAAAGTAGCTCAAAATGCTAATTTGTGCGATACCCGACCTTACCAAAAAATTCATCAAATTATGAAGTTTCTGGAATTTCAATGAAAATATGTTTTTAGGGTAGTTTTTCATCGGCAAATTATAAAATAAAAGATTTTTATCGAATTTCTCAATTTCAAGTCGATTTCAGTACTTGAAACTGTAATCCGTGAAATTAGCTCAAATGGCTAATTTGTGCGATACCCGACCTTAACAAAAAATCCATCAAATTATGAAGTTTCTGGAATTTCAATGAAAATATGTTTTTAGGGTAGTTTTTCATCGGCAAAATTATAAAATAAAAGATTTTTATCGAATTTCTCAATTTCAAGTCGATTTCAGTACTTGAAACTGTAATCCGTGAAAGTAGCTCAAATGGCTAATTTGTGCGATACCCGACCTTAACAAAAAAATCCATCAAATTATGAAGTTTCTGGAATTTCAATGAAAATATGTTTTTAGGGTAGTTTTTTATCGGCAAAATTATAAAATAAAAGATTTTTATCGAATTTCTCAATTTCAAGTCGATTTCAGTACTCAAACTGTAATTCGTGAAAGTAGCTCAAATTGCTAATTTGTGCGATACCCGACCTTACCAAAAAATTCCATCAAATTATGAAGTTTCTGGAATTTCAATGAAAATATGTTTTTAGGGTAGTTTTTCATCGGCAAAATTATAAAATAAAAGATTTTTATCGAATTTCTCAATTTCAAGTCGATTTCAGTACTTGAAACTGTAATCCGTGAAAGTAGCTCAAATGGCTAATTTGTGCGATACCCGACCTTACCAAAAATTCCATCAAATTATGAAGTTTCTGGAATTTCAATGAAAATATGTTTTTAGGGTAGTTTTCATCGGCAAAATTATAAAATAAAAGATTTTTATCGAATTTCTCAATTTCAAGTCGATTTCAGTACTCAAAACTGTAATCCGTGAAAGTAGCTCAAATGGCTAATTTGTGCGATACCCGACCTTAACAAAAAATCCATCAAATTATGAAGTTTCTGGAATTTCAATGAAAATATGTTTTTAGGGTAGTTTTTCATCGGCAAAATTATAAAATAAAAGATTTTTATCGAATTTCTCAATTTCAAGTCGATTTCAGTACTTGAAACTGTAATCCGTGAAAGTAGCTCAAATGGCTAATTTGTGCGATACCCGACCTTAACAAAAAATTCATCAAATTATGAAGTTTCTGGAATTTCAATGAAAATATGTTTTTAGGGTAGTTTTTCATCGGCAAAATTATAAAATAAAAGATTTTTATCGAATTTCTCAATTTCAAGTCGATTTCAGTACTTGAAACTGTAATCCGTGAAAGTAGCTCAAATGGCTAATTTGTGCGATACCCGACCTTAAAAAAAATCCATCAAATTATGAAGTTTCTGGAATTTCAATGAAAATATGTTTTTAGGGTAGTTTTTCATCGGCAAAATTATAAAATAAAAGATTTTTATCGAATTTCTCAATTTCAATTCGATTTCAGTACTCAAAACTGTAATCCGTGAAAGTAGCTCAAATGGCTAATTTGTGCGATACCCGACCTTACAAAAAATTCATCAAATTATGAAGTTTCTGGAATTTCAATGAAAATATGTTTTTAGGGTAGTTTTTCATCGGCAAAATTATAAATAAAAGATTTTTATCGAATTTCTCAATTTCAAGTCGATTTCAGTACTCAAAACTGTAATTCGTGAAAGTAGCTCAAATGGCTAATTTGTGCGATACCCGACCTTACCAAAAAATTCATCAAATTATGAAGTTTCTGGAATTTCAATGAAAATATGTTTTTAGGGTAGTTTTTCATCGGCAAAATTATAAAAAAAAAAGATTTTTATCGAATTTCTCAATTTCAAGTCGATTTCAGTACTTGAAACTGTAATTCGTGAAAGTAGCTCAAATGGCTAATTTGTGCGATACCCGACCTTAACAAAAAATCCATCAAATTATGAAGTTTCTGGAATTTCAATGAAAATATGTTTTTAGGGTAGTTTTTCATCGGCAAAATTATAAAATAAAAGATTTTTATCGAATTTCTCAATTTCAAGTCGATTTCAGTACTTGAAACTGTAATCCGTGAAAGTAGCTCAAATGGCTAATTTGTGCGATACCCGACCTTAACAAAAAATCCATCAAATTATGAAGTTTCTGGAATTTCAATGAAAATATGTTTTTAGGGTAGTTTTTCATCGGCAAAATTATAAAATAAAAGATTTTTATCGAATTTCTCAATTTCAAGTCGATTTCAGTACTCAAACTGTAATCCGTGAAAGTAGCTCAAATGGCTAATTTGTGCGATAACCGACCTTAACAAAAAATCATCAAATTATGAAGTTTCTGGAATTTCAATGAAAATATTTTTTTAGGGTAGTTTTTCATCGGCAAAATTATAAAATAAAAGATTTTTATCGAATTTCTCAATTTCAAGTCGATTTCAGTACTCAAAACTGTAATCCGTGAAAGTAGCTCAAATGGCTAATTTGTGCGATACCCGACCTTACCAAAAAAAACATCAAATTATAAAGTTTCTGGAATTTCAATGAAAATATGTTTTTAGGGTAGTTTTTCATCGGCAAAATTATAAAATAAAAGATTTTTATCGAATTTCTCAATTTCAAGTCGATTTCAGTACTCAAAACTGTAATCCGTGAAAGTAGCTCAAATTGCTAATTTGTGCGATACCCGACCTTACCAAAAAATTCATCAAATTATGAAGTTTCTGGAATTTCAATGAAAATATGTTTTTAGGGTAGTTTTTCATCGGCAAAATTATAAAATAAAAGATTTTTATCGAATTTCTCAATTTCAATTCGATTTCAGTACTCAAAACTGTAATCCGTGAAAGTAGCTCAAATGGCTAATTTGTGCGATACCCGACCTTACCAAAAAATCCATCAAATTATGAAGTTTCTGGAATTTCAATGAAAATATGTTTTTAGGGTAGTTTTTCATCGGCAAAATTATAAAATAAAAGATTTTTATCGAATTTCTCAATTTCAAGTCGATTTCAGTACTCAAAACTGTAATCCGTGAAAGTAGCTCAAATTGCTAATTTGTGCGATACCCGACCTTACCAAAAAAATTCATCAAATTATGAAGTTTCTGGAATTTCAATGAAAATATGTTTTTAGGGTAGTTTTTCATCGGCAAAATTATAAAATAAAAGATTTTTATCGAATTTCTCAATTTCAAGTCGATTTCAGTACTCAAAACTGTAATCCGTGAAAGTAGCTCAAATTGCTAATTTGTGCGATACCCGACCTTACCAAAAATTCATCAAATTATGAAGTTTCTGGAATTTCAATGAAAATATGTTTTTAGGGTAGTTTTTCATCGGCAAAATTATAAAATAAAAGATTTTTATCGAATTTCTCAATTTCAAGTCGATTTCAGTACTCAAAACTGTAATCCGTGAAAGTAGCTCAAATTGCTAATTTGTGCGATACCCGACCTTACCAAAAAATTCATCAAATTATGAAGTTTCTGGAATTTCAATGAAAATATGTTTTTAGGGTAGTTTTTCATCGGCAAAATTATAAAAAAAAAAGATTTTTATCGAATTTCTCAATTTCAAGTCGATTTCAGTACTTGAAACTGTAATCCGTGAAAGTAGCTCAAATGGCTAATTTGTGCGATACCCGACCTTAACAAAAAATTCATCAAATTATGAAGTTTCTGGAATTTCAATGAAAATATGTTTTTAGGGTAGTTTTTCATCGGCAAAATTATAAAATAAAAGATTTTTATCGAATTTCTCAATTTCAAGTCGATTTCAGTACTTGAAACTGTAATCCGTGAAATTAGCTCAAATGGCTAATTTGTGCGATACCCGACCTTACCAAAAAATTCATCAAATTATGAAGTTTCTGGAATTTCAATGAAAATATGTTTTTAGGGTAGTTTTTCATCGGCAAAATTATAAAAAAAAAGATTTTTATCGAATTTCTCAATTTCAAGTCGATTTCAGTACTTGAAACTGTAATCCGTGAAAGTAGCTCAAATGGCTAATTTGTGCGATACCCGACCTTAACAAAAAATCCATCAAATTATGAAGTTTCTGGAATTTCAATGAAAATATGTTTTTAGGGTAGTTTTTCATCGGCAAAATTATAAAATAAAAGATTTTTATCGAATTTCTCAATTTCAAGTCGATTTCAGTACTTGAAACTGTAATCCGTGAAAGTAGCTCAAATGGCTAATTTGTGCGATACCCGACCTTACCAAAAAAATTCATCAAATTATGAAGTTTCTGGAATTTCAATGAAAATATGTTTTAGGGTAGTTTTTCATCGGCAAAATTATAAAATAAAAGATTTTTATCGAATTTCTCAATTTCAAGTCCATTTCAGTACTCAAAACTGTAATAAGTGAAAGTAGCTCAAATTGCTAATTTGTGCGATACCCGACCTTACCAAAAAATTCATCAAATTATGAAGTTTCTGGAATTTCAATGAAAATATGTTTTTAGGGTAGTTTTTCATCGGCAAAATTATAAAATAAAAGATTTTTTATCGAATTTCTCAATTTCAAGTCGATTTCAGTACTCAAAACTGTAATCCGTGAAAGTAGCTCAAATTGCTAATTTGTGCGATACCCGACTTACCAAAAAATTCATCAAATTATGAAGTTTCTGGAATTTCAATGAAAATATGTTTTTAGGGTAGTTTTTCATCGGCAAAATTATAAAATAAAAGATTTTTATCGAATTTCTCAATTTTCAAGTCGATTTCAGTACTCAAAACTGTAATTCGTGAAAGTAGCTCAAATTGCTAATTTGTGCGATACCCGACCTTAACAAAAAATTCATCAAATTATGAAGTTTCTGGAATTTCAATGAAAATATGTTTTTAGGGTAGTTTTTCATCGGCAAAATTATAAAATAAAAGATTTTTTATCGAATTTCTCAATTTCAAGTCGATTTCAGTACTCAAAACTGTAATCCGTGAAAGTAGCTCAAATGGCTAATTTGTGCGATACCCGACCTTACCAAAAAATTCATCAAATTATGAAGTTTCTGGAATTTCAATGAAAATATGTTTTTAGGGTAGTTTTTTATCGGCAAAATTATAAAATAAAAGATTTTTATCGAATTTCTCAATTTCAAGTCGATTTCAGTACATGAAACTGTAATCCGTGAAAGTAGCTCAAATTGCTAATTTGTGCGATACCCGACCTTACCAAAAAATCCATCAAATTATGAAGTTTCTGGAATTTCAATGAAAATATGTTTTTAGGGTAGTTTTTCATCGGCAAAATTATAAAATAAAAGATTTTTATCGAATTTCTCAATTTCAAGTCGATTTCAGTACTCAAAACTGTAATTCCGTGAAAGTAGCTCAAATTGGCTAATTTGTGCGATACCCGACCTTAACCAAAAATCCATCAAATTATGAAGTTTCTGGAATTTCAATGAAAATATGTTTTTAGGGTAGTTTTTCATCGGCAAAATTATAAAATAAAAGATTTTTTATCGAATTTCTCAATTTCAAGTCGATTTCAGTACTCAAAACTGTAATCCGTGAAAGTAGCTCAAATTGCTAATTTGTGCGATACCCGACCTTACCAAAAAATTCATCAAATTATGAAGTTTCTGGAATTTCAATGAAAATATGTTTTTAGGGTAGTTTTTCATCGGCAAAATTATAAAATAAAAGATTTTTATCGAATTTCTCAATTTCAAGTCGATTTCAGTACTCAAAACTGTAATCCGTGAAAGTAGCTCAAATGGCTAATTTGTGCGATACCCGACCTTAAAAAAAAATCCATCAAATTATGAAGTTTCTGGAATTTCAATGAAAATATGTTTTTAGGGTAGTTTTTCATCGGCAAAATTATAAAATAAAAGATTTTTTATCGAATTTCTCAATTTCAAGTCTATTTCAGTACTCAAAACTGTAATCCGTGAAAGTATCTCAAATGGCTAATTTGTGCGATACCCGACCTTACCAAAAAAAATCATCAAATTATGAAGTTTCTGGAATTTCAATGAAAATATGTTTTTAGGGTTTTTTTTCATCGGCAAAATTATAAAATAAAAGATTTTTATCGAATTTCTCAATTTCAAGTCGATTTCAGTACTTGAAACTGTAATCCGTGAAAGTAGCTCAAATGGCTAATTTGTGCGATACCCGACCTTACCAAAAAAATCCATCAAATTATGAAGTTTCTGGAATTTCAATGAAAATATGTTTTTAGGGTAGTTTTTCATCGGCAAAATTATAAAATAAAAGATTTTTATCGAATTTCTCAATTTCAAGTCGATTTCAGTACTCAAAACTGTAATCCGTGAAAGTAGCTCAAATTGCTAATTTGTGCGATACCCGACCTTACCAAAAAATTCATCAAATTATGAAGTTTCTGGAATTTCAATGAAAATATGTTTTTAGGGTAGTTTTTCATCGGCAAAATTATAAAATAAAAGATTTTTATCGAATTTCTCAATTTCAAGTCGATTTCAGTACTCAAAACTGTAATCCGTGAAAGTAGCTCAAATGGCTAATTTGTGCGATACCCGACCTTAACAAAAAAAATCCATCAAATTATGAAGTTTCTGGAATTTCAATGAAAATATGTTTTTAGGGTAGTTTTTCATCGGCAAAATTATAAAATAAAAGATTTTTATCGAATTTCTCAATTTCAAGTCGATTTCAGTACTCAAAACTGTAATCCGTGAAAGTAGCTCAAATTGCTAATTTGTGCGATACCCGACCTTACCAAAAAATTCATCAAATTATGAAGTTTCTGGAATTTCAATGAAAATATGTTTTTAGGGTAGTTTTTCATCGGCAAAATTATAAAATAAAAGATTTTTATCGAATTTCTCAATTTCAAGTCGATTTCAGTACTTGAAACTGTAATTCGTGAAAGTAGCTCAAATGGCTAATTTGTGCGATACCCGACCTTAACAAAAAAATCCATCAAATTATGAAGTTTCTGGAATTTCAATGAAAATATGTTTTTAGGGTAGTTTTTCATCGGCAAAATTATAAAATAAAAGATTTTTATCGAATTTCTCAATTTCAAGTCGATTTCAGTACTCAAAACTGTAATTCGTGAAAGTAGCTCAAATTGCTAATTTGTGCGATACCCGACCTTACCAAAAAATTCATCAAATTATGAAGTTTCTGGAATTTCAATGAAAATATGTTTTTAGGGTAGTTTTTCATCGGCAAAATTATAAAATAAAAGATTTTTATCGAATTTCTCAATTTCAAGTCGATTTCAGTACTCAAAACTGTAATCCGTGAAAGTAGCTCAAATTGCTAATTTGTGCGATACCCGACCTTACCAAAAAATTCATCAAATTATGAAGTTTCTGGAATTTCAATGAAAATATGTTTTTAGGGTAGTTTTTTATCGGCAAAATTATAAAATAAAAGATTTTTATCGAATTTCTCAATTTCAAGTCGATTTCAGTACTCAAAACTGTAATTCGTGAAAGTAGCTCAAATGGCTAATTTGTGCGATACCCGACCTTACCAAAAAATTCATCAAATTATGAAGTTTCTGGAATTTCAATGAAAATATGTTTTTAGGGTAGTTTTTCATCGGCAAAATTATAAAATAAAAGATTTTTATCGAATTTCTCAATTTCAAGTCGATTTCAGTACTTGAAACTGTAATCCGTGAAAGTAGCTCAAATGGCTAATTTGTGCGATACCCGACCTTACCAAAAAAATTCATCAAATTATGAAGTTTCTGGAATTTCAATGAAAATATGTTTTTAGGGTAGTTTTTCATCGGCAAAATTATAAAATAAAAGATTTTTATCGAATTTCTCAATTTCAAGTCGATTTCAGTATTCAAAACTGTAATCCGTGAAAGTAGCTCAAATTGCTAATTTGTGCGATACCGGACCTTACCAAAAAATCCATCAAATTATGAAGTTTCTGGAATTTCAATGAAAATATGTTTTTAGGGTAGTTTTTCATCGGCAAAATTATAAAATAAAAGATTTTTTATCGAATTTCTCAATTTCAAGTCGATTTCAGTACTCAAAACTGTAATCCGTGAAAGTAGCTCAAATGGCTAATTTGTGCGATACCCGACCTTACCAAAAAATTCATCAAATTATGAAGTTTCTGGAATTTCAATGAAAATATGTTTTTAGGGTAGTTTTTCATCGGCAAAATTATAAAATAAAAGATTTTTATCGAATTTCTCAATTTCAAGTCGATTTCAGTACTTAAAACTGTAATCCGTGAAAGTAGCTCAAATGGCTAATTTGTGCGATACCCGACCTTACCAAAAAATCCATCAAATTATGAAGTTTCTGGAATTTCAATGAAAATATGTTTTTAGGGTAGTTTTTCATCGGCAAAATTATAAAATAAAAGATTTTTATCGAATTTCTCAATTTCAAGTCGATTTCAGTACTCAAAACTGTAATCCGTGAAAGTAGCTCAAATTGCTAATTTGTGCGATACCCGACCTTACCAAAAAATTCATCAAATTATGAAGTTTCTGGAATTTCAATGAAAATATGTTTTTAGGGTAGTTTTTCATCGGCAAAATTATAAAATAAAAGATTTTTATCGAATTTCTCAATTTCAAGTCGATTTCAGTACTTGAAACTGTAATCCGTGAAAGTAGCTCAAATGGCTAATTTGTGCGATACCCGACCTTACCAAAAAATTCATCAAATTATGAAGTTTCTGGAATTTCAATGAAAATATGTTTTTAGGGTAGTTTTTCATCGGCAAAAATTATAAAATAAAAGATTTTTATCGAATTTCTCAATTTCAAGTCGATTTCAGTACTTAAAACTGTAATCCGTGAAAGTAGCTCAAATTGCTAATTTGTGCGATACCCGACCTTAACAAAAAATCCATCAAATTATGAAGTTTCTGGAATTTCAATGAAAATATGTTTTTAGGGTAGTTTTTCATCGGCAAAATTATAAAATAAAAGATTTTTATCGAATTTCTCAATTTCAAGTCGATTTCAGTACTCAAAACTGTAATCCGTGAAAGTAGCTCAAATGGCTAATTTGTGCGATACCCGACCTTACCAAAAAATTCATCAAATTATGAAGTTTCTGGAATTTCAATGAAAATATGTTTTTAGGGTAGTTTTTCATCGGCAAAATTATAAAATAAAAGATTTTTTATCGAATTTCTCAATTTCAAGTCGATTTCAGTACTCAAAACTGTAATCCGTGAAAGTAGCTCAAATTGCTAATTTGTGCGATACCCGACCTTACCAAAAAATTCATCAATTATGAAGTTTCTGGAATTTCAATGAAAATATGTTTTTAGGGTAGTTTTTCATCGGCAAAATTATAAAATAAAAGATTTTTATCGAATTTCTCAATTTCAAGTCGATTTCAGTACTTGAAACTGTAATCGTGAAAGTAGCTCAAATGGCTAATTTGTGCGATACCCGACCTTAACAAAAAATCCATCAAATTATGAAGTTTCTGGAATTTCAATGAAAATATGTTTTTAGGGTAGTTTTTCATCGGCAAAATTAAAAAATAAAAGATTTTTATCGAATTTCTCAATTTCAAGTCGATTTCAGTACTCAAAACTGTAATCCGTGAAAGTAGCTCAAATTGTGCGATACCCGACCTTACCAAAAAATTCATCAAATTATGAAGTTTCTGGAATTTCAATGAAAATATGTTTTTAGGGTAGTTTTTCATCGGCAAAATTATAAAAAAAAAAGATTTTTATCGAATTTCTCAATTTCAAGTCGATTTCAGTACGTGAAACTGTAATTCGTGAAAGTAGCTCAAATGGCTAATTTGTGCGATACCCGACCTTACCAATAAATTCATCAAATTATGAAGTTTCTGGAATTTCAATGAAAATATGTTTTTAGGGTAGTTTTTCATCGGCAAAATTATAAAAAAAAAGATTTTTATCGAATTTCTCAATTTCAAGTCGATTTCAGTACTTGAAACTGTAATTCGTGAAAGTAGCTCAAATGGCTAATTTGTGCGATACCCGACCTTACCAAAAAATTCATCAAATTATGAAGTTTCTGGAATTTCAATGAAAATATGTTTTTAGGGTAGTTTTTCATCGGCAAAATTATAAAATAAAAGATTTTTTATCGAATTTCTCAATTTCAAGTCGATTTCAGTACTTGAAACTGTAATTCGTGAAAGTAGCTCAAATTGCTAATTTGTGCGATACCCGACCTTACCAAAAAATTCATCAAATTATGAAGTTTCTGGAATTTCAATGAAAATATTTTTTTAGGGTAGTTTTTCATCGGCAAAATTATAAAATAAAAGATTTTTATCGAATTTCTCAATTTCAAGTCGATTTCAGTACTTGAAACTGTAATCGTGAAAGTAGCTCAAATGGCTAATTTGTGCGATACCCGACCTTAACAAAAAATCCATCAAATTATGAAGTTTCTGGAATTTCAATGAAAATATGTTTTTAGGGTAGTTTTTCATCGGCAAAATTATAAAATAAAAGATTTTTATCGAATTTCTCAATTTCAAGTCGATTTCAGTACTCAAAACTGTAATCCGTGAAAGTAGCTCAAATGGCTAATTTGTGCGATACCCGACCTTACCAAAAAATTCATCAAATTATGAAGTTTCTGGAATTTCAATGAAAATATGTTTTTAGGGTAGTTTTTCATCGGCAAAATTATAAAATAAAAGATTTTTATCGAATTTTCTCAATTTCAAGTCGATTTCAGTACTTGAAACTGTAATCCGTGAAAGTAGCTCAAATTGCTAATTTGTGCGATACCCGACCTTACCAAAAAATTCAAGAATTATGAAGTTTCTGGAATTTCAATGAAAATATGTTTTTAGGGTAGTTTTTCATCGGCAAAATTATAAAATAAAAGATTTTTATCGAATTTCTCAATTTCAAGTCGATTTCAGTACTCAAAAACTGTAATCCGTGAAAGTAGCTCAAATTGCTAATTTGTGCGATACCCGACCTTACCAAAAAATTCATCAAATTATGAAGTTTCTGGAATTTCAATGAAAATATGTTTTTAGGGTAGTTTTTCATCGGCAAAATTATAAAATAAAAGATTTTTATCGAATTTCTCAATTTCAAGTCGATTTCAGTACTAAAACTGTAATTCGTGAAAGTAGCTCAAATGGCTAATTTGTGCGATACCCGACCTTAACAAAAAATTCATCAAATTATGAAGTTTCTGGAATTTCAATGAAAATATGTTTTTAGGGTAGTTTTTCATCGGCAAAATTATAAAATAAAAGATTTTTATCGAATTTCTCAATTTCAAGTCGATTTCAGTACTCAAAACTGTAATCCGTGAAAGTAGCACAAATTGCTAATTTGTGCGATACCCGAACTTACCAAAAAATTCATCAAATTATGAAGTTTCTGGAATTTCAATGAAAATAAGTTTTTAGGGTAGTTTTTCATCGGCAAAATTATAAAATAAAAGATTTTTATCGAATTTCTCAATTTCAAGTCGATTTCAGTACTCAAAACTGTAATCCGTGAAAGTAGCTCAAATTGCTAATTTGTGCGATACCCGACCTTACCAAAAAATTCATCAAATTATGAAGTTTCTGGAATTTCAATGAAAATATGTTTTTAGGGTAGTTTTTCATCGGCAAAATTATAAAATAAAAGATTTTTATCGAATTTCTCAATTTCAAGTCGATTTCAGTACTTGAAACTGTAATCCGTGAAAGTAGCTCAAATGGCTAATTTGTGCGATACCCGACCTTAACAAAAATTCCATCAAATTATGAAGTTTCTGGAATTTCAATGAAAATATGTTTTTAGGGTAGTTTTTCATCGGCAAAATTATAAAATAAAAGATTTTTATCGAATTTCTCAATTTCAAGTCGATTTCAGTACTCAAAACTGTAATCCGTGAAAGTAGGTCAAATTGCTAATTTGTGCGATACCCGACCTTACCAAAAAATTCATCAAATTATGAAGTTTCTGGAATTTCAATGAAAATATGTTTTTAGGGTAGTTTTTCATCGGCAAAATTATAAAATAAAAGATTTTTATCGAATTTCTCAATTTCAAGTCGATTTCAGTACTTGAAACTGTAATCCGTGAAAGTAGCTCAAATGGCTAATTTGTGCGATACCCGACCTTAACAAAAATTCCATCAAATTATGAAGTTTCTGGAATTTCAATGAAAATATGTTTTTAGGGTAGTTTTTTATCGGCAAAATTATAAAATAAAAGATTTTTATCGAATTTCTCAATTTCAAGTCGATTTCAGTACTCAAAACTGTAATCCGTGAAAGTAGCTCAAATTGCTAATTTGTGCGATACCCGACCTTACCAAAAAATTCATCAAATTATGAAGTTTCTGGAATTTCAATGAAAATATGTTTTTAGGGTAGTTTTTCATCGGCAAAATTATAAAATAAAAGATTTTTATCGAATTTCTCAATTTCAAGTCGATTTCAGTACTTGAAACTGTAATTCGTGAAAGTAGCTCAAATGGCTAATTTGTGCGATACCCGACCTTACCAAAAAATTCATCAAATTATGAAGTTTCTGGAATTTCAATGAAAATATGTTTTTAGGGTAGTTTTTCATCGGCAAAATTATAAAATAAAAGATTTTTATCGAATTTCTCAATTTCAAGTCGATTTCAGTACTGAAACTGTAATCCGTGAAAGTAGCTCAAATGGCTAATTTGTGCGATACCCGACCTTACCAAAAAATTCATCAAATTATGAAGTTTCTGGAATTTCAATGAAAATATGTTTTTAGGGTAGTTTTTCATCGGCAAAATTATAAAATAAAAGATTTTTTATCGAATTTCTCAATTTCAAGTCGATTTCAGTACTTGAAACTGTAATCCGTGAAAGTAGCTCAAATGGCTAATTTGTGCGATACCCGACCTTACCAAAAAATTCATCAAATTATGAAGTTTCTGGAATTTCAATGAAAATATGTTTTTAGGGTAGTTTTTCATCGGCAAAATTATAAAATAAAAGATTTTTATCGAATTTCTCAATTTCAAGTCGATTTCAGTACTCAAAACTGTAATAAGTGAAAGTAGCTCAAATGGCTAATTTGTGCGATACCCGACCTTACCAAAAAATTCATCAAATTATGAAGTTTCTGGAATTTCAATGAAAATATGTTTTTAGGGTAGTTTTTCATCGGCAAAATTATAAAATAAAAGATTTTTATCGAATTTCTCAATTTCAAGTCGATTTCAGTACTTGAAACTGTAATCCGTGAAAGTAGCTCAAATGGCTAATTTGTGCGATACCCGACCTTAACAAAAAATTCATCAAATTATGAAGTTTCTGGAATTTCAATGAAAATATGTTTTTAGGGTAGTTTTTCATCGGCAAAATTATAAAATAAAAGATTTTTATCGAATTTCTCAATTTCAAGTCGATTTCAGTACTCAAAACTGTAATCCGTGAAAGTAGCTCAAATTGCTAATTTGTGCGATACCCGACCTTAACCAAAAAATTCATCAAATTATGAAGTTTCTGGAATTTCAATGAAAATATTTTTTTAGGGTAGTTTTTCATCGGCAAAATTATAAAATAAAAGATTTTTATCGAATTTCTCAATTTCAAGTCGATTTCAGTACTTGAAACTGTAATCCGTGAAAGTAGCTCAAATGGCTAATTTGTGCGATACCCGACCTTACCAAAAAATTCATCAAATTATGAAGTTTCTGGAATTTCAATGAAAATATGTTTTTAGGGTAGTTTCTCATCGGCAAAATTATAAAATAAAAGATTTTTATCGAATTTCTCAATTTCAAGTCGATTTCAGTACTCAAAACTGTAATCCGTGAAAGTAGCTCAAATGGCTAATTTGTGCGATACCCGACCTTACCAAAAAATTCATCAAATTATGAAGTTTCTGGAATTTCAATGAAAATATGTTTTTAGGGTAGTTTTTCATCGGCAAAATTATAAAATAAAAGATTTTTATCGAATTTCTCAATTTCAAGTCGATTTCAGTACTTGAAACTGTAATTCGTGAAAGTAGCTCAAATGGCTAATTTGTGCGATACCCGACCTTACCAAAAAAATTCATCAAATTATGAAGTTTCTGGAATTTCAATGAAAATATGTTTTTAGGGTAGTTTTTCATCGGCAAAATTATAAAATAAAAGATTTTTATCGAATTTCTCAATTTCAAGTCGATTTCAGTACTTGAAACTGTAATTCGTGAAAGTAGCTCAAATGGCTAATTTGTGCGATACCCGACCTTACCAAAAAAATTCATCAAATTATGAAGTTTCTGGAATTTCAATGAAAATATGTTTTTAGGGTAGTTTTTCATCGGCAAAATTATAAAATAAAAGATTTTTATCGAATTTCTCAATTTCAAGTCGATTTCAGTACTTGAAACTGTAATCCGTGAAAGTAGCTCAAATGGCTAATTTGTGCGATACCCGACCTTACCAAAAAAATTCATCAAATTATGAAGTTTCTGGAATTTCAATGAAAATATGTTTTAGGGTAGTTTTTCATCGGCAAAATTATAAAATAAAAGATTTTTATCGAATTTCTCAATTTCAAGTCGATTTCAGTACTCAAAACTGTAATCCGTAAAAGTAGCTCAAATTGCTAATTTGTGCGATACCCGACCTTACCAAAAATTCATCAAATTATGAAGTTTCTGGAATTTTAATGAAAATATGTTTTTAGGGTAGTTTTTCATCGGCAAAATTATAAAATAAAAGATTTTTATCGAATTTCTCAATTTCAATTCGATTTCAGTACTCAAAACTGTAATCCGTGAAAGTAGCTCAAATGGCTAATTTGTGCGATACCCGACCTTACAAAAAATTCATCAAATTATGAAGTTTCTGGAATTTCAATGAAAATATGTTTTTAGGGTATTTTTTCATCGGCAAAATTATAAAATAAAAGATTTTTTATCGAATTTCTCAATTTCAAGTCGATTTCAGTACTCAAAACTGTAATCCGTGAAAGTAGCTCAAATGGCTAATTTGTGCGATACCCGACCTTACCAAAAAATTCATCAAATTATGAAGTTTCTGGAATTTCAATGAAAATATGTTTTTAGGGTAGTTTTTCATCGGCAAAATTATAAAATAAAAGATTTTTATCGAATTTCTCAATTTCAAGTCGATTTCAGTACTTGAAACTGTAATCCGTGAAAGTAGCTCAAATGGCTAATTTGTGCGATACCCGACCTTAACAAAAAATTCATCAAATTATGAAGTTTCTGGAATTTCAATGAAAATATGTTTTTAGGGTAGTTTTTCATCGGCAAAATTATAAAATAAAAGATTTTTTATCGAATTTCTCAATTTCAAGTCGATTTCAGTACTCAAAACTGTAATCCGTGAAAGTAGCTCAAATTGCTAATTTGTGCGATACCCGACCTTACCAAAAAATTCATCAAATTATGAAGTTTCTGGAATTTCAATGAAAATATGTTTTTAGGTTAGTTTTTCATCGGCAAAATTATAAAATAAAAGATTTTTATCGAATTTCTCAATTTCAAGTCGATTTCAGTACTTGAAACTGTAATTCGTGAAAGTAGCTCAAATGGCTAATTTGTGCGATACCCGACCTTAACAAAAAATCCATCAAATTATGAAGTTTCTGGAATTTCAATGAAAATATGTTTTTAGGGTAGTTTTTCATCGGCAAAATTATAAAATAAAAGATTTTTTATCGAATTTCTCAATTTCAAGTCGATTTCAGTACTCAAAACTGTAATCCGTGAAAGTAGCTCAAATGGCTAATTTGTGCGATACCCGACCTTAACAAAAAATTCATCAAATTATGAAGTTTCTGGAATTTCAATGAAAATATGTTTTTAGGGTAGTTTTTCATCGGCAAAATTATAAAATAAAAGATTTTATCGAATTTCTCAATTTCAAGTCGATTTCAGTACTTGAAACTGTAATCCGTGAAATTAGCTCAAATGGCTAATTTGTGCGATACCCGACCTTAACAAAAAATTCATCAAATTATGAAGTTTCTGGAATTTCAATGAAAATATGTTTTTAGGGTAGTTTTTCATCGGCAAAATTATAAAATAAAAGATTTTTATCGAATTTCTCAATTTCAAGTCGATTTCAGTACTTGAAACTTTAATCCGTGAAAGTAGCTCAAATGGCTAATTTGTGCGATACCCGACCTTAACAAAAAATTCATCAAATTATGAAGTTTCTGGAATTTCAATGAAAATATGTTTTTAGGGTAGTTTTTCATCGGCAAAATTATAAAATAAAGATTTTTATCGAATTTCTCAATTTCAAGTCGATTTCAGTACTCAAAACTGTAATCCGTGAAAGTAGCTCAAATTGCTAATTTGTGCGATACCCGACCTTACCAAAAAATTCATCAAATTATGAAGTTTCTGGAATTTCAATGAAAATATGTTTTTAGGGTAGTTTTTCATCGGCAAAATTATAAAATAAAAGATTTTTATCGAATTTCTCAATTTCAAGTCGATTTCAGTACTTGAAACTGTAATCCGTGAAATTAGCTCAAATGGCTAATTTGTGCGATACCCGACCTTAACAAAAAATTCATCAAATTATGAAGTTTCTGGAATTTCAATGAAAATATGTTTTTAGGGTAGTTTTTCATCGGCAAAATTATAAAATAAAAGATTTTTATCGAATTTCTCAATTTCAATTCGATTTCAGTACTTGAAACTGTAATTCGTGAAAGTAGCTCAAATTGCTAATTTGTGCGATACCCGACCTTAACAAAAAATCCATCAAATTATGAAGTTTCTGGA
>JAGEOH010000067.1:106200-133200 GCA_032207245.1 Pardosa pseudoannulata
GACTTGAAATTGAGAAATTCGATAAAAATCTTTTATTTTATAATTTTGCCGATAAAAAACTACCCTAAAAACATATTTTCATTGAAATTCCAGAAACTTCATAATTTGATGAATTTTTTGGTAAGGTCGGGTATCGCACAAATTAGCCATTTGAGCTACTTTCACGAATTACAGTTTTGAGTACTGAAATCGACTTGAAATTGAGAAATTCGATAAAAATCTTTTATTTTATAATTTTGCCGATGAAAAACTACCCTAAAAACATATTTTCATTGAAATTCCAGAAACTTCATAATTTGATGAATTTTTTGGTAAGGTCGGGTATCGCACAAATTAGCCATTTGAGCTACTTTCACGGATTACAGTTTTGAGTACTGAAATCGACTTGAAATTGAGAAATTCGATAAAAATCTTTTATTTTATAATTTTGCCGATGAAAAACTACCCTAAAAACATATTTTCATTGAAATTCCAGAAACTTCATAATTTGATGAATTTTTTGGTAAGGTCGGGTATCGCACAAATTAGCAATTTGAGCTACTTTCACGGATTACAGTTTTGAGTACTGAAATCGAATTGAAATTGAGAAATTCGATAAAAATCTTTTATTTTATAATTTTGCCGATGAAAAACTACCCTAAAAACATATTTTCATTGAAATTCCAGAAACTTCATAATTTGATAAATTTTTTGGTAAGGTCGGGTATCGCACAAATTAGCCATTTGAGCTACTTTCACGGATTACAGTTTTGAGTACTGAAATCGACTTGAAATTGAGAAATTCGATAAAAATCTTTTATTTTATAATTTTGCCGATGAAAAACTACCCTAAAAAAATATTTTCATTGAAATTCCAGAAACTTCATAATTTGATGATTTTTTGTTAAGGTCGGTTATCGCACAAATTAGCCATTTGAGCTACTTTCACGGATTACAGTTTCAAGTACTGAAATCGACTTGAAATTGAGAAATTCGATAAAAATCTTTTATTTTATAATTTTGCCGATGAAAAACTACCCTAAAAACATATTTTCATTGAAATTCCAGAAACTTCATAATTTGATGAATTTTTTGTTAAGGTCGGGTATCGCACAAATTAGCCATTTGAGCTACTTTCACGGATTACAGTTTTGAGTACTGAAATCGACTTGAAATTGAGAAATTCGATAAAAATCTTTTATTTTATAATTTTGCCGATGAAAAACTACCCTAAAAACATATTTTCATTGAAATTCCAGAAACTTCATAATTTGATGAATTTTTTGGTAAGGTCGGGTATCGCACAAATTAGCCATTTGAGCTACTTTCACGAATTACAGTTTTGAAGTACTGAAATCGACTTGAAATTGAGAAATTCGATAAAAATCTTTTATTTTATAATTTTGCCGATGAAAAACTACCCTAAAAACATATTTTCATTGAAATTCCAGAAACTTCATAATTTGATGGATTTTCTGTTAAGGTCGGGTATCGCACAAATTAGCAATTTGAGCTACTTTCACGGATTACAGTTTTGAGTACTGAAATCGACTTGAAATTGAGAAATTCGATAAAAATCTTTTATTTTATAATTTTGCCGATGAAAAACTACCCTAAAAACATATTTTCATTGAAATTCCAGAAACTTCATAATTTGATGGATTTTTTGTTAAGGTCGGGTATCGCACAAATTAGCCATTTGAGCTACTTTCACGAATTACAGTTTCGAGTACTGAAATCGACTTGAAATTGAGAAATTCGATAAAAATCTTTTATTTTATAATTTTGCCGATAAAAAACTACCCTAAAAACATATTTTCATTGAAATTCCAGAAACTTCATAATTTGATGAATTTTTTGGTAAGGTCGGGTATCGCACAAATTAGCCATTTGAGCTACTTTCACGGATTACAGTTTTGAGTACTGAAATCGACTTGAAATTGAGAAATTCGATAAAAATCTTTTATTTTATAATTTTGCCGATGAAAAACTACCCTAAAAACATATTTTCATTGAAATTCCAGAAACTTCATAATTTGATGAATTTTTTGGTAAGGTCGGGTATCGCACAAATTAGCAATTTGAGCTACTTTCACGGATTACAGTTTTGAGTACTGAAATCGACTTGAAATTGAGAAATTCGATAAAAATCTTTTATTTTATAATTTTGCCGATAAAAAACTACCCTAAAAACATATTTTCATTGAAATTCCAGAAACTTCATAATTTGATGGATTTTTTGTTAAGGTCGGGTATCGCACAAATTAGCCATTTGAGCTACTTTCACGAATTACAGTTTCGAGTACTGAAATCGACTTGAAATTGAGAAATTCGATAAAAATCTTTTATTTTATAATTTTGCCGATGAAAAACTACCCTAAAAACATATTTTCATTGAAATTCCAGAAACTTCATAATTTGATGAATTTTTTGGTAAGGTCGGGTATCGCACAAATTAGCCATTTGAGCTACTTTCACGGATTACAGTTTTGAGTACTGAAATCGACTTGAAATTGAGAAATTCGATAAAAATCTTTTATTTTATAATTTTGCCGATGAAAAACTACCCTAAAAACATATTTTCATTGAAATTCCAGAAACTTCATAATTTGATGGATTTTTTGTTAAGGTCGGGTATCGCACAAATTAGCCATTTGAGCTACTTTCACGAATTACAGTTTCAAGTACTGAAATCGAATTGAAATTGAGAAATTCGATAAAAATCTTTTATTTTATAATTTTGCCGATGAAAAACTACCCTAAAAACATATTTTCATTGAAATTCCAGAAACTTCATAATTTGATGAATTTTTTGGTAAGGTCGGGTATCGCACAAATTAGCAATTTGAGCTACTTTCACGAATTACAGTTTTGAGTACTGAAATCGACTTGAAATTGAGAAATTCGATAAAAATCTTTTATTTTATAATTTTGCCGATGAAAAACTACCCTAAAAACATATTTTCATTGAAATTCCAGAAACTTCATAATTTGATGAATTTTTTGTTAAGGTCGGGTATCGCACAAATTAGCCATTTGAGCTAATTTCACGGATTACAGTTTTGAGTACTGAAATCGACTTGAAATTGAGAAATTCGATAAAAATCTTTTATTTTATAATTTTGCCGATGAAAAACTACCCTAAAAACATATTTTCATTGAAATTCCAGAAACTTCATAATTTGATGAATTTTTTGGTAAGGTCGGGTATCGCACAAATTAGCCATTTGAGCTACTTTCACGGATTACAGTTTTGAGTACTGAAATCGACTTGAAATTGAGAAATTCGATAAAAATCTTTTATTTTATAATTTTGCCGATGAAAAACTACCCTAAAAACATATTTTCATTGAAATTCCAGAAACTTCATAATTTGATGGATTTTTTGTTAAGGTCGGGTATCGCACAAATTAGCAATTTGAGCTACTTTCACGGATTACAGTTTTGAGTACTGAAATCGACTTGAAATTGAGAAATTCGATAAAAATCTTTTATTTTATAATTTTGCCGATAAAAAACTACCCTAAAAACATATTTTCATTGAAATTCCAGAAACTTCATAATTTGATGAATTTTTTGGTAAGGTCGGGTATCGCACAAATTAGCCATTTGAGCTACTTTCACGGATTACAGTTTCAAGTACTGAAATCGAATTGAAATTGAGAAATTCGATAAAAATCTTTTATTTTATAATTTTGCCGATGAAAAACTACCCTAAAAACATATTTTCATTGAAATTCCAGAAACTTCATAATTTGATGGATTTTTTGTTAAGGTCGGGTATCGCACAAATTAGCCATTTGAGCTAATTTCACGGATTACAGTTTCAAGTACTGAAATCGACTTGAAATTGAGAAATTCGATAAAAATCTTTTATTTTATAATTTTGCCGATGAAAAACTACCCTAAAAACATATTTTCATTGAAATTCCAGAAACTTCATAATTTGATGAATTTTTTGGTAAGGTCGGGTATCGCACAAATTAGCCATTTGAGCTACTTTCACGGATTACAGTTTTGAGTACTGAAATCGACTTGAAATTGAGAAATTCGATAAAAATCTTTTATTTTATAATTTTGCCGATGAAAAACTACCCTAAAAACATATTTTCATTGAAATTCCAGAAACTTCATAATTTGATGGATTTTTTGGTAAGGTCGGGTATCGCACAAATTAGCAATTTGAGCTACTTTCACGGATTACAGTTTTGAGTACTGAAATCGACTTGAAATTGAGAAATTCGATAAAAATCTTTTATTTTATAATTTTGCCGATGAAAAACTACCCTAAAAACATATTTTCATTGAAATTCCAGAAACTTCATAATTTGATGAATTTTTTGTTAAGGTCGGGTATCGCACAAATTAGCCATTTGAGCTACTTTCACAGATTACAGTTTCAAGTACTGAAATCGACTTGAAATTGAGAAATTCGATAAAAATCTTTTATTTTATAATTTTGCCGATGAAAAACTACCCTAAAAACATATTTTCATTGAAATTCCAGAAACTTCATAATTTGATGGATTTTTGTTAAGGTCGGGTATCGCACAAATTAGCCATTTGAGCTACTTTCACGGATTACAGTTTCAAGTACTGAAATCGACTTGAAATTGAGAAATTCGATAAAAATCTTTTATTTTATAATTTTGCCGATGAAAAACTACCCTAAAAACATATTTTCATTGAAATTCCAGAAACTTCATAATTTGATGATTTTTTGGTAAGGTCGGGTATCGCACAAATTAGCCATTTGAGCTACTTTCACGGATTACAGTTTTGATTGAAATCTTGAAAAAATTCGATAAAAATCTTTTTATTTTTTGACATGCTTTTTTTCATTGAAATTCCAAAACTTATATTTTGCTTTTTGGATATTTTTGAGAGGTAAGGTTCCAAATTGATGCCTGAAAGTACTTTCACTTTACAGTACTGAAATCGACTTGACATTGAGAAATTCGATAAAAATCTTTTATTTTATATTTTGCGAAGTGTGTATGAAAAAATATTTTCATTGAAATAAAAAATTTTTCATGAATTTGAAAATTATGTTTTGATACGGATTACAGTTTTGGTACTGAAATCGCATTGATTGAGAAATTTTAAAAATATATTTTATAATTCGGATATTAAAAAACTACCCTAAAAACATATTTTAAAAAAATTCCAGAATTAAATATATTTTGATAAAAAAAACATTTTTGTAAAACAAATTATAATTTTATAAATCTGTTTTATATAATCATTATGATTCAAAAAAAATTTTTTATTTTTTTTAAATTTAAATTTTTTTTATTTTAAAAAATAGCATATAATTCATTTTAATTGTTCCAGAAATTATATTTGATAATCTTTTTTAAGGTGATATACAAATTTTGCTTTTAAGAAGATAATTTTAAGAATTGTATTATTGACTTAAATTGGGTAAAAAATTTTCCATTTATACACATACATTTCAAATTACTTGGATGCGTTCAAATATATTGTCATTTAGAAATAGTAAAATTATTTTATAATTGAAATGATAAGTTTATTTACTGATTATCTTGAAAAATTGAAATTCTTTTTTTTTTAAGAATTTTTTTTAAGTAAATTCGAAAAAATGTAAATTGAATAATTACATCGAATATAAAATAATTTATTTGAATAAAAAATATAAATATATATAATTATAAAAATTTTGGTAATCTTTTATTCTGTAATTTTAAAATTTTTTTGTTATAAGTGAGTATGAAATCGATTATTTAATTCGAGAAATTCGAGTAAAAATTTTATATTATATCTTTTTTTTTATTTTGTTGATAAAACTAAAAAAAAATTTCAGAAATTTTTACTTTACATTATCGCATTAGCATTTGAAATTTTAAATTCATAAATTTTTCAGTTTGAGTGAAAATCGAATAGGGTAAAACTTGAATATTTTATTTAATTTTGAAAAAATAACTAAAACATATTTTTTATTTTTATAATTTTTTGAAATTTTGATTTTAGTAAAACATTTTTCATAAAATCCAAACTTCATAATTAATTTTTGGGTACTGTTATCGAAAAATTTACAATTAAATTTTTACACGAAAAACAGTTTTCTAAAAAAACTAAATAAACAAATTAACAGAAATTAAAAAATTCATTTTAAATTTTTTTAAAGATTAAAAAAACATGAACCTGAAAACTATATTTTATAATTACAGTTTTATATAATAATGCTTCACAAAGAAATAAATGATAATTTTTTTTATTTTAAATTTTCTTTTAAAAACATATTTTCATTGAAAATTCCACAAATTTGATGAATTTTTGTTAAGGTCGGGTATCGAATAAATGATCTACTTAATGCTCTTTTTCATAAGTTACTGAAAAGAATTCGATAAAATCTTTTATTGATTTTAATTTTGCCGATGAAACTACCCTAAAAAAACTATTTTTTGATTCATTAAATTTCAAATTCATAATTTTTAAATTTTTTTGTAAGGTCGAACATTGAAAATTTTTATTTGAATATACAGTTTCGATGCTTCGTTGAAATGTTGAAATTTTTTAAAATTTTATTTATAATTTTCATGAAAATCTAATTAAAAAATCTACCAGAAACTTCATATTTTGATTGAATTTTTTATTATTCGGGTATCTTTATTTTGAAGAATTTTACAGTTTTAGAATACTGAAATCGATATAGAAATTCGATAAAATTTGAAGAATAGTAAAATCTAATTTTATACATTTTTATTTATTTCCACTTTTTTTGAATTCTGCTGTATTTTTAAATATAACTAAATTTTGGTAAATACCTAAAATACATCTTTGATCTTGAAATTAAAAAACTTCATAATTTATTTGAGTGAAAATTAATATAATGAGAATACTATAAAAAATCTTCAATTTGATGGATTTTTTGATAATGAAAAAAAAAAACATATTTTCATAAATTCCAGAAGATTTGAAAATTTGAAATTCGATTTTTTTTTTAATTATATTTTAGCCGATGAGCCTAAAAATATTTTATTGAAATTTAAAAATAATTGAATATCGACTTGATTGTATGAAATTCGAAAAATTACTTTCATTTTTATTTTATTTATTTATTATTTATTTATATTTTTTTTTTTAGTAATTACAGTAAACATTATAATTTTTTATATTTTAGAAAAAACTGAAAGAAAATTGCAAAAACAAAAAAAAAAATAAATTGTGATTTAAGTAGATTATTTTCGATGAAATTGTAATGTGAGAAATTTTAATGCTTAAATTAAACAGAAATCGATTGAAATTGAGAAATTCGATAAATCTTTTATTTTATTTTTGCCGAATTAACATATTTTATTATTTATTAAAAGCTAAAAATTTCATAATTTTATGATGAATTTTTTGGTAAGTCGGGTATCATAAAATTATTTTTTTTTTTTCGGATTATTTTTTCGAAGAAAAGATTGAAATTAGTGAAATTTGATAAAATCTTATTTTTAAATAATTTGGATTGAAAAACTTCCCTAAAAATCCATTTTATGATCAGAATTCATTGAGGAAGAAAATTGAAAACTAAATTCTAATTTGATAAAATTTTTATGTACTGAAAATTAATTGAAATTAAGAAATCTAATTTGATAATTTTTTTTTTCTAAAAGACGATGAAAACTATATAAAAACATAATTTTAAATTAAAGAATTTTTGAGAAAGGAAAAAAATCTTTTTTATAATTGAAGTATCGATAAAAAATTAGCATTTAAATAATATAATTGATCACAAATTGAAATCAGAAATTCGATAATAAAATTTGTTTTTTTTTTTTGGTGATACACAAATTAGCAATTTGCTAAATAATAGTTTTGATTTGATTTTGAAATTGAATCGTAAAAATTATGATTTTTTTTAATTTTCATATTTAAAAATATATTTTTTGATAATTCATGAATTAATATAATTTTTGAAATACTGTAAAATTGATTTGAGATTTTGAGGAAAGATCGAGAAAATTTTTGATAAATTTTTAATGAAAAAGAATTAATTTAATAAAAATCTTTTATTTTATAATTTTCAAAATTTTTACCCTAAAAACATATTTCAATTACATTTTAAACTGAAATATTTTTTTTGAAATTAATGAATCTGTTTTTTTTCACATAATTTTTGCTGAAAAAAAACAAACATATTTTCATTGAAATAAGAAACTTTTTTGATTTTAATTTTTTGGTAAGGTCGGGTATCGTAAATACCAGAGCTACTTTGGAATTAAGTTTGAGTACTGAAATTTTCAAAAACCGAAAAAATTAATATTGAGAAATTCGAAATTTTTTTATATGCTACCCTAAAAACATATTTTCATTGAAATTCCAGAAACTTCATAATTTGATGGATTTTTAAGGTTTGAAAAATGTCCATGAGTACTACACAAAATTAAGTTGTACTGAAAAGAAATAAAAAATGATATTAAATTTTATTAAAAAACTAAAAAACATAAAATTGAGAAAAATAATTTGAAACATTTTTTTTATAATATTTGAAATTTTACGAATAATATTTTCAAATTTTTACTTTTGGTAAGGTTTTCGAAATTAGCAATTTGAGAATTAAAACTTATTTTAATAATTTTGCAGAATGTAAAATTCGATAAAAATCTTTTATTAATTATAATTGCGATAAAACTACCATAAAATTTTTTAAAATATTAAAAGAACTAGAAAAATAATTTTTTTATTGATGCAATTAGATATTTGTCAGTAAACTTCGGGTAAAATAAAATCATTTTTTTAATTTTTTGAGTAAGGAGATTAAATAAACGGATCCACAAAAAATTTATATTCATTGAAATCAAAATTTTTAATTTGAGAAATTAGATTATAAATTTTAATTTTATAATTTTACGGATCAAAACTACAAAAAATACATTGAAAAAGAAATTCATAAATTTTTTTTAAATTTTTTTATCTACAATATTAAAATTTAAAAGCATTTTGAGACTATTTTTTTTTCCAGTACTGAATCGACTGAAATTGAGAATTCGTTAAATTTTTTTCGATTTGATGAAAATACCTAAAAAATATTTTCGAAAGAATTCAAAAAACTCATAATGGAATTTGATGATTTTTTTGGTAAGGAGATCGAAATTTCACGTACATGTACTGAAAAGGATTCATTAGGAAATTTTTATGAAATAGATTTAAATTTTAAAATTTTTATTTATAACAAAAAACTACAAAAACAATTCTTGAAATTTTTTAGAATTTAGAAGAAAAATTTTTATTTTGATATGCACAAATTGAAAAATCGAGCTACTTTTTATTGATTATATATTTTGTACACTAATGAAAAACAATTCGTGTAAATTATTTTCATTTTGGATGAATTTTTTGAAATGGGTATGCACAAAGCATAATACTTTAACATTATATTTTCAAAAATTGAAATGAAAATTTGATAAAATTTTTTTTAAGGTCGGTATCGCACAAATTAAATTAAGCTTCTTCTGATTTTTTATAATGATAATTTATAAAAATTTTATTTTATTTACATTATTTAACGTTTCCGATACTAAATCGATTGAAAAAAATATAAAATTTTATTTTATTTTTTTGGTATGACAAAGCTAATTAGAATTTGAGCGACTATTTTCATGGATTACGTAAGTACAAATCGACATTGATTGAGAAATTTGAAAAAAAAATTTATTTTTTTTTTATAATTTTCCGATGAAAAACTACCTAAAAAATATTTTTTTGATAATTCATTTATAATTAAATTGTATCAATGAAAACTTAGTTAGACGAATTACAATTTTAAGTATGAAATCGACTTGAAATTGAGAAATTCGATAAAATCTTTTTTTTATTTTTTTCGATGAAAAACTAGAAATATTTTCATTGATAATTTTTTGATGATTTTTTGTAAGGTCGGGTATCGCACAAATTAAATTTGAGCTAAAATAAATTACAGTTTGAGTACTGAAATCGACTTGAAATTGAGAAATTCGAAAAATAATTTTATTTTATTTTATAAAAAAAAAAAAAACATATTTTCATTGAAATTCCAAAACTATATAAATTTGGATTTTTTGATGAAAAACTACTTTAATACAAAATTTAAGTCTGAAGAATTCGATAAAAATCTTTTATTTTATAATTTTGCCGAAAAAAACTACCCTAAAAATTATATTTTTGATGAAAGAAAATTTAATTTTTTTTTTTTTTTGCAAAATTAGCATATTAAAATTTTTTAATTTTTTAAAGTAAAATGACTTGATTGAAAATTCGATAAAAATTTGATTAAAAATAAGATAAAAACTATTAAACATAATTTTTTGAAATTCCAGAACTTCATAATTTGATGGATTTTTTGTAAGGTTTGAAAAAACAGCCATAAAATTTAAATCTTTTAGTACTGAATCGACTTTTGAGAAATTCGAAAAAATAATATTCCATGAAAAAAACATATTTTCATTCAAATTCCAGAAACTTCATAATTTGATGCAGTTTTTGTTAAGGTCGGTATCGCACAAATTAGCAATTTGAGCTACTTCATTACAGTTTAAGTACTGAAATCGACTTGAAATTGAGAAATTCGATAAAAATCTTTTATTTTATAATTTTGCCGATGAAAAACTACCCTAAAAACATATTTTCATTGAAATTCCAGAAAATTCATAATTTGATGATTTTTTTGGTAAGGTCGGGTATCGCACAAATAAAAACTACCCTAAAAACATATTTTCATTGAAATTCCAGAAACTTCATAATTTGATGAATTTTTTGGTAAGGTCGGGTATCGCACAAATTAGCCATTTGAGCTACTTTCACGGATTACAGTTTCGAGTACTGAAATCGACTTGAAATTGAGAAATTCGATAAAAAATCTTTTATTTTATAATTTTGCCGATGAAAAACTACCCTAAAAACATATTTTCATTGAAATTCCAGAAACTTCATAATTTGATGGATTTTTTGGTAAGGTCGGGTATCGCACAAATTAGCAATTTGAGCTACTTTCACGGATTACAGTTTTGAGTACTGAAATCGACTTGAAATTGAGAAATTCGATAAAAATCTTTTATTTTATAATTTTGCCGATGAAAAACTACCCTAAAAACATATTTTCATTGAAATTCCAGAAACTTCATAATTTGATGGATTTTTTGTTAAGGTCGGGTATCGCACAAATTAGCCATTTGAGCTAATTTCACGGATTACAGTTTCAAGTACTGAAATCGACTTGAAATTGAGAAATTCGATAAAAATCTTTTATTTTATAATTTTGCCGATGAAAAACTACCCTAAAAACATATTTTCATTGAAATTCCAGAAACTTCATAATTTGATGAATTTTTTTGGTAAGGTCGGGTATCGCACAAATTAGCCATTTGAGCTACTTTCACGAATTACAGTTTTGAGTACTGAAATCGACTTGAAATTGAGAAATTCGATAAAAATCTTTTATTTTATAATTTTGCCGATGAAAAACTACCCTAAAACATATTTTCATTGAAATTCCAGAAACTTCATAATTTGATGAATTTTTTTGGTAAGGTCGGGTATCGCACAAATTAGCCATTTGAGCTACTTTCACGGATTACAGTTTTGAGTACTGAAATCGACTTGAAATTGAGAAATTCGATAAAAAATCTTTTATTTTATAATTTTGCCGATGAAAAACTACCCTAAAAACATATTTTCATTGAAATTCCAGAAACTTCATAATTTGATGGATTTTTTGTTAAGGTCGGGTATCGCACAAATTAGCCATTTGAGCTACTTTCACGGATTACAGTTTCGAGTACTGAAATCGACTTGAAATTGAGAAATTCGATAAAAATCTTTTATTTTATAATTTTGCCGATGAAAAACTACCCTAAAAACATATTTTCATTGAAATTCCAGAAACTTCATAATTTGATGAATTTTTTGTTAAGGTCGGGTATCGCACAAATTAGCCATTTGAGCTACTTTCACGGATTACAGTTTTGAGTACTGAAATCGACTTGAAATTGAGAAATTCGATAAAAATCTTTTATTTTATAATTTTGCCGATGAAAAACTACCCTAAAAACATATTTTCATTGAAATTCCAGAAACTTCATAATTTGATGGATTTTTTGGTAAGGTCGGGTATCGCACAAATTAGCCATTTGAGCTACTTTCACGGATTACAGTTTTGAGTACTGAAATCGACTTGAAATTGAGAAATTCGATAAAAATCTTTTATTTTATAATTTTGCCGATGAAAAACTACCCTAAAAACATATTTTCATTGAAATTCCAGAAACTTCATAATTTGATGAATTTTTTGGTAAGGTCGGGTATCGCACAAATTAGCCATTTGAGCTACTTTCACGGATTACAGTTTTGAGTACTGAAATCGAATTTAAATTGAGAAATTCGATAAAAATCTTTTATTTTATAATTTTGCCGATGAAAAACTACCCTAAAAACATATTTTCATTGAAATTCCAGAAACTTCATAATTTGATGGATTTTTTGTTAAGGTCGGGTATCGCACAAATTAGCCATTTGAGCTACTTTCACGGATTACAGTTTTGAGTACTGAAATCGACTTGAAATTGAGAAATTCGATAAAAATCTTTTATTTTATATTTTTGCCGATGAAAAACTACCCTAAAAACATATTTTCATTGAAATTCCAGAAACTTCATAATTTGATGAATTTTTTGTTAAGGTCGGGTATCGCACAAATTAGCAATTTGAGCTACTTTCACGGATTACAGTTTTGATTACTGAAATCGACTTGAAATTGAGAAATTCAATAAAAATCTTTTATTTTATAATTTTGCCGATGAAAAACTACCCTAAAAACATATTTTCATTGAAATTCCAGAAACTTCATAATTTGATGAATTTTTTGGTAAGGTCGGGTATCGCACAAATTAGCCATTTGAGCTACTTTCACGAATTACAGTTTCAAGTACTGAAATCGACTTGAAATTGAGAAATTCGATAAAAATCTTTTATTTTATAATTTTGCCGATGAAAAACTACCCTAAAAACATATTTTCATTGAAATTCCAGAAACTTCATAATTTGATGAATTTTTTGGTAAGGTCGGGTATCGCACAAATTAGCAATTTGAGCTACTTTCACGAATTACAGTTTTGAGTACTGAAATCGACTTGAAATTGAGAAATTCGATAAAAATCTTTTATTTTATAATTTTGCCGATGAAAAACTACCCTAAAAACATATTTTCATTGAAATTCCAGAAACTTCATAATTTGATGAATTTTTTTGGTAAGGTCGGGTATCGCACAAATTAGCCATTTGAGCTACTTTCACGGATTACAGTGTTAAGTACTGAAATCGACTTGAAATTGAGAAATTCGATAAAAATCTTTTATTTTATAATTTTGCCGATGAAAAACTACCCTAAAACATATTTTCATTGAAATTCCAGAAACTTCATAATTTGATGAATTTTTTGGTAAGGTCGGGTATCGCACAAATTAGCCATTTGAGCTACTTTCACGGATTACAGTTTCAAGTACTGAAATCGACTTGAAATTGAGAAATTCGATAAAAATCTTTTATTTTATAATTTTGCCGATAAAAAACTACCCTAAAAACATATTTTCATTGAAATTCCAGAAACTTCATAATTTGATGGATTTTTTGGTAAGGTCGGGTATCGCACAAATTAGCCATTTGAGCTACTTTCACGAATTACAGTTTTGAGTACTGAAATCGACTTGAAATTGAGAAATTCGATAAAAATCTTTTATTTTATAATTTTGCCGATGAAAAACTACCCTAAAAACATATTTTCATTGAAATTCCAGAAACTTCATAATTTGATGGATTTTTTGTTAAGGTCGGGTATCGCACAAATTAGCCATTTGAGCTACTTTCACGGATTACAGTTTCAAGTACTGAAATCGACTTGAAATTGAGAAATTCGATAAAAATCTTTTATTTTATATTTTTGCCGATGAAAAACTACCCTAAAAACATATTTTCATTGAAATTCCAGAAACTTCATAATTTGATGGATTTTTTGGTAAGGTCGGGTATCGCACAAATTAGCAATTTGAGCTACTTTCACGGATTACAGTTTCAAGTACTGAAATCGACTTGAAATTGAGAAATTCGATAAAAATCTTTTATTTTATAATTTTGCCGATGAAAAACTACCCTAAAAACATATTTTCATTGAAATTCCAGAAACTTCATAATTTGATGGATTTTTTGGTAAGGTCGGGTATCGCACAAATTAGCCATTTGAGCTACTTTCACGGATTACAGTTTCAAGTACTGAAATCGACTTGAAATTGAGAAATTCGATAAAAATCTTTTATTTTATAATTTTGCCGATGAAAAACTACCCTAAAAACATATTTTCATTGAAATTCCAGAAACTTCATAATTTGATGATTTTTTTTGGTAAGGTCGGGTATCGCACAAATTAGCCATTTGAGCTACTTTCACGGATTACAGTTTTGAGTACTGAAATCGACTTGAAATTGAGAAATTCGATAAAAAATCTTTTATTTTATAATTTTGCCGATGAAAAACTACCCTAAAAACATATTTTCATTGAAATTCCAGAAACTTCATAATTTGATGGATTTTTTGTTAAGGTCGGGTATCGCACAAATTAGCCATTTGAGCTACTTTCACGGATTACAGTTTCAAGTACTGAAATCGACTTGAAATTGAGAAATTCGATAAAAATCTTTTATTTTATAATTTTGCCGATGAAAAACTACCCTAAAACATATTTTCATTGAAATTCCAGAAACTTCATAATTTGATGAATTTTTTGGTAAGGTCGGGTATCGCACAAATTAGCCATTTGAGCTACTTTCACGGATTACAGTTTTGAGTACTGAAATCGAATTGAAATTGAGAAATTCGATAAAAATCTTTTATTTTATAATTTTGCCGATGAAAAACTACCCTAAAAACATATTTTCATTGAAATTCCAGAAACTTCATAATTTGATGGATTTTTTGTTAAGGTCGGGTATCGCACAAATTAGCCATTTGAGCTACTTTCACGAATTACAGTTTCAAGTACTGAAATCGAATTGAAATTGAGAAATTCGATAAAAATCTTTTATTTTATAATTTTGCCGATGAAAAACTACCCTAAAAACATATTTTCATTGAAATTCCAGAAACTTCATAATTTGATGGATTTTTTGTTAAGGTCGGGTATCGCACAAATTAGTCATTTGAGCTACTTTCACGAATTACAGTTTTGAGTACTGAAATCGACTTGAAATTGAGAAATTCGATAAAAATCTTTTATTTTATAATTTTGCCGATGAAAAACTACCCTAAAAACATATTTTCATTGAAATTCCAGAAACTTCATAATTTGATGAATTTTTTGGTAAGGTCGGGTATCGCACAAATTAGCCATTTGAGCTAATTTCACGGATTACAGTTTCAAGTACTGAAATCGACTTGAAATTGAGAAATTCGATAAAAATCTTTTATTTTATAATTTTGCCGATGAAAAACTACCCTAAAAACATATTTTCATTGAAATTCCAGAAACTTCATAATTTGATGAATTTTTTTGTTAAGGTCGGGTATCGCACAAATTAGCCATTTGAGCTACTTTCACGGATTACAGTTTTGAGTACTGAAATCGACTTGAAATTGAGAAATTCGATAAAAATCTTTTATTTTATAATTTTGCCGAAGAAAAACTACCCTAAAAACATATTTTCATTGAAATTCCAGAAACTTCATAATTTGATGAATTTTTTGGTAAGGTCGGGTATCGCACAAATTAGCCATTTGAGCTACTTTCACGAATTACAGTTTTGAGTACTGAAATCGACTTGAAATTGAGAAATTCGATAAAAATCTTTTATTTTATAATTTTGCCGATGAAAAACTACCCTAAAAACATATTTTCATTGAAATTCCAGAAACTTCATAATTTGATGAATTTTTTGGTAAGGTCGGGTATCGCACAAATTACCAATTTGAGCTACTTTCACGGATTACAGTTTTGAGTACTGAAATCGACTTGAAATTGAGAAATTCGATAAAAATCTTTTATTTTATAATTTTGCCGATGAAAAACTACCCTAAAAACATATTTTCATTGAAATTCCAGAAACTTCATAATTTGATTAATTTTTTTGGTAAGGTCGGGTATCGCACAAATTAGCCATTTGAGCTACTTTCACGGATTACAGTTTTGAGTACTGAAATCGAACTTGAAATTGAGAAATTCGATAAAAATCTTTTATTTTATAATTTTGCCGATGAAAAACTACCCTAAAAACATATTTTCATTGAAATTCCAGAAACTTCATAATTTGATGGATTTTTTGTTAAGGTCGGGTATCGCACAAATTAGCCATTTGAGCTACTTTCACGAATTACAGTTTCAAGTACTGAAATCGACTTGAAATTGAGAAATTCGATAAAAATCTTTTATTTTATAATTTTGCCGATGAAAAACTACCCTAAAAACATATTTTCATTGAAATTCCAGAAACTTCATAATTTGATGGAATTTTTTTTGTAAGGTCGGGTATCGCACAAATTAGCCATTTGAGCTACTTTCACGGAATTACAGTTTTGAGTACTGAAATCGACTTGAAATTGAGAAATTCGATAAAAATCTTTTATTTTTTAATTTTGCCGATGAAAAACTACCCTAAAAACATATTTTCATTGAAATTCCAGAAACTTCATAATTTGATGAATTTTTTGTTAAGGTCGGGTATCGCACAAATTAGCAATTTGAGCTACTTTCCCGGATTACAGTTTTGAGTACTGAAATCGACTTGAAATTGAGAAATTCGATAAAAATCTTTTATTTTATAATTTTGCCGATGAAAAACTACCCTAAAAACATATTTTCATTGAAATTCCAGAAACTTCATAATTTGATGAATTTTTTGTTAAGGTCGGGTATCGCACAAATTAGCCATTTGAGCTACTTTCACGAATTACAGTTTTGAGTACTGAAATCGACTTGAAATTGAGAAATTCGATAAAAATCTTTTATTTTATAATTTTGCCGATGAAAAACTACCCTAAAAACATATTTTCATTGAAATTCCAGAAACTTCATAATTTGATGGATTTTTTGTTAAGGTCGGGTATCGCACAAATTAGCCATTTGAGCTACTTTCACGAATTACAGTTTCAAGTACTGAAATCGACTTGAAATTGAGAAATTCGATAAAAATCTTTTATTTTATAATTTTGCCGATGAAAAACTACCCTAAAAACATATTTTCATTGAAATTCCAGAAACTTCATAATTTGATGATTTTTTGGTAAGGTCGGGTATCGCACAAATTAGCAATTTGAGCTACTTTCCCGGATTACAGTTTTGAGTACTGAAATCGACTTGAAATTGAGAAATTCGATAAAAATCTTTTATTTTATAATTTTGCCGATGAAAAACTACCCTAAAAACATATTTTCATTGAAATTCCAGAAACTTCATAATTTGATGAATTTTTTGGTAAGGTCGGGTATCGCACAAATTAGCCATTTGAGCTACTTTCACGAATTACAGTTTCAAGTACTGAAATCGACTTGAAATTGAGAAATTCGATAAAAATCTTTTATTTTATAATTTTGCCGATGAAAAACTACCCTAAAAACATATTTTCATTGAAATTCCAGAAACTTCATAATTTGATGAATTTTTTTGTTAAGGTCGGGTATCGCACAAATTAGCCATTTGAGCTACTTTCACGGATTACAGTTTCAAGTACTGAAATCGAATTGAAATTGAGAAATTCGATAAAAAATCTTTTATTTTATAATTTTGCCGATGAAAAACTACCCTAAAAACATATTTTCATTGAAATTCCAGAAACTTCATAATTTGATGAATTTTTTTGGTAAGGTCGGGTATCGCACAAATTAGCCATTTGAGCTACTTTCACGGATTACAGTGTTAAGTACTGAAATCGACTTGAAATTGAGAAATTCGATAAAAATCTTTTATTTTATAATTTTGCCGATAAAAAACTACCCTAAAAACATATTTTCATTGAAATTCCAGAAACTTCATAATTTGATGAATTTTTTTGGTAAGGTCGGGTATCGCACAAATTAGCAATTTGAGCTACTTTCACGGATTACAGTTTTGAGTACTGAAATCGACTTGAAATTGAGAAATTCGATAAAAATCTTTTATTTTATAATTTTGCCGATGAAAAACTACCCTAAAAACATATTTTCATTGAAATTCCAGAAACTTCATAATTTGATGAATTTTTTTGGTAATCTCGGGTATCGCACAAATTAGCAATTTGAGCTACTTTCACGGATTACAGTTTTGAGTACTGAAATCGACTTGAAATTGAGAAATTCGATAAAAAATCTTTTATTTTATAATTTTGCCGATGAAAAACTACCCTAAAAACATATTTTCATTGAAATTCCAGAAACTTCATAATTTGATGATTTTTTTGGTAAGGTCGGGTATCGCACAAATTAGCAATTTGAGCTACTTTCACGGATTACAGTTTTGAGTACTGAAATCGACTTGAAATTGAGAAATTCGATAAAAATCTTTTATTTTATAATTTTGCCGATGAAAAACTACCCTAAAAACATATTTTCATTGAAATTCCAGAAACTTCATAATTTGATGGATTTTTTGTTAAGGTCGGGTATCGCACAAATTAGCCATTTGAGCTACTTTCACGAATTACAGTTTTGAGTACTGAAATCGACTTGAAATTGAGAAATTCGATAAAAATCTTTTATTTTATAATTTTGCCGATGAAAAACTACCCTAAAAACATATTTTCATTGAAATTCCAGAAACTTCATAATTTGATGAATTTTTTGGTAAGGTCGGGTATCGCACAAATTAGCCATTTGAGCTACTTTCACGAATTACAGTTTCAAGTACTGAAATCGACTTGAAATTGAGAAATTCGATAAAAATCTTTTATTTTATAATTTTGCCGATGAAAAACTACCCTAAAAACATATTTTCATTGAAATTCCAGAAACTTCATAATTTGATGAATTTTTTGGTAAGGTCGGTATCGCACAAATTAGCCATTTGAGCTACTTTCACGGATTACAGTTTCAAGTACTGAAATCGAATTGAAATTGAGAAATTCGATAAAAATCTTTTATTTTATAATTTTGCCGATGAAAAACTACCCTAAAAACATATTTTCATTGAAATTCCAGAAACTTCATAATTTGATGAATTTTTTGGTAAGGTCGGGTATCGCACAAATTAGCAATTTGAGCTACTTTCACGAATTACAGTTTTGAGTACTGAAATCGACTTGAAATTGAGAAATTCGATAAAAATCTTTTATTTTATAATTTTGCCGATGAAAAACTACCCTAAAAACATATTTTCATTGAAATTCCAGAAACTTCATAATTTGATGAATTTTTTGTTAAGGTCGGGTATCGCACAAATTAGCCATTTGAGCTACTTTCACGGATTACAGTTTTGAGTACTGAAATCGACTTGAAATTGAGAAATTCGATAAAAAAATCTTTTATTTTATAATTTTGCCGATGAAAAACTACCCTAAAAACATATTTTCATTGAAATTCCAGAAACTTCATAATTTGATGAATTTTTTGGTAAGGTCGGGTATCGCACAAATTAGCCATTTGAGCTACTTTCACGATTACAGTTTTTGAGTACTGAAATCGACTTGAAATTGAGAAATTCGATAAAAAAATCTTTTATTTTATAATTTTGCCGATGAAAAACTACCCTAAAAACATATTTTCATTGAAATTCCAGAAACTTCATAATTTGATGAATTTTTTGGTAAGGTCGGGTATCGCACAAATTAGCAATTTGAGCTACTTTCACGGATTACAGTTTTGAGTACTGAAATCGACTTGAAATTGAGAAATTCGATAAAAATCTTTTATTTTATAATTTTGCCGATGAAAAACTACCCTAAAAACATATTTTCATTGAAATTCCAGAAACTTCATAATTTGATGGATTTTTTTGTTAAGGTCGGGTATCGCACAAATTAGCCATTTGAGCTACTTTCACGGATTACAGTTTCAAGTACTGAAATCGACTTGAAATTGAGAAATTCGATAAAAATCTTTTATTTTATAATTTTGCCGATGAAAAACTACCTAAAAAACATATTTTCATTGAAATTCCAGAAACTTCATAATTTGATGAATTTTTTGGTAAGGTCGGGTATCGCACAAATTAGCCAATTTGAGCTACTTTCACGAATTTACAGTTTTGAGTAATGAAATCGACTTGAAATTGAGAAATTCGATAAAAATCTTTTATTTTATAATTTTTGCCGATGAAAAACTACCCTAAAAACATATTTTCATTGAAATTCCAGAAACTTCATAATTTGATGAATTTTTTGGTAAGGTCGGGTATCGCACAAATTAGCAATTTGACCTACCTTCACCGATTACAGTTTCAAGTACTGAAATCGACTTGAAATTGAGAAATTCGATAAAAATCTTTTATTTTATAATTTTGCCGATGAAAAACTACCCTAAAAACATATTTTCATTGAAATTCCAGAAACTTCATAATTTGATGAATTTTTTGGTAAGGTCGGGTATCGCACAAATTAGCCATTTGAGCTACTTTCACGAATTACAGTTTTGAGTACTGAAATCGACTTGAAATTGAGAAATTCGATAAAAATCTTTTATTTTATAATTTTGCCGATGAAAAACTACCCTAAAAACATATTTTCATTGAAATTCCAGAAACTTCATAATTTGATGAATTTTTTTGGTAAGGTCGGGTATCGCACAAATTAGCCATTTGAGCTACTTTCACGAGTTACAGTTTCCAGTACTGAAATCGACTTGAAATTGAGAAATTCGATAAAAATCTTTTATTTTATAATTTTGCCGATGAAAAACTACCCTAAAAACATATTTTCATTGAAATTCCAGAAACTTCATAATTTGATGAATTTTTTGGTAAGGTCGGGTATCGCACAAATTAGCCATTTTGAGCTACTTTCACGGATTACAGTTTCAAGTACTGAAATCGACTTGAAATTGAGAAATTCGATAAAAATCTTTTATTTTATAATTTTGCCGATGAAAAACTAACCTAAAAACATATTTTCATTGAAATTCCAGAAACTTCATAATTTGATGAATTTTTTGGTAAGGTCGGGTATCGCACAAATTAGCCATTTGAGCTACTTTCACGAATTACAGTTTTGAGTACTGAAATCGACTTGAAATTGAGAAATTCGATAAAAATCTTTTATTTTATAATTTTGCCGATGAAAAACTACCCTAAAAACATATTTTCATTGAAATTCCAGAAACTTCATAATTTGATGAATTTTTTGGTAAGGTCGGGTATCGCACAAATTAGCCATTTGAGCTAATTTCACGGATTACAGTTTCAAGTACTGAAATCGACTTGAAATTGAGAAATTCGATAAAAATCTTTTATTTTATAATTTTGCCGATGAAAAACTACCCTAAAACATATTTTCATTGAAATTCCAGAAACTTCATAATTTGATGGATTTTTTGTTAAGGTCGGGTATCGCACAAATTAGCCATTTGAGCTACTTTCACGATTACAGTTTCAAGTACTGAAATCGACTTGAAATTGAGAAATTCGATAAAAATCTTTTATTTTATAATTTTGCCGATGAAAAACTACCCTAAAAACATATTTTCATTGAAATTCCAGAAACTTCATAATTTGAATTTTTTTGGTAAGGTCGGGTATCGCACAAATTAGCAATTTGAGCTACTTTCACGGATTACAGTTTCAAGTACTGAAATCGACTTGAAATTGAGAAATTCGATAAAAAATCTTTTATTTTATAATTTTGCCGATGAAAAACTACCCTAAAAACATATTTTCATTGAAATTCCAGAAACTTCATAATTTGATGAATTTTTTGTTAAGGTCGGGTATCGCACAAATTAGCAATTTGAGCTACTTTCACTTATTACAGTTTTGAGTACTGAAATCGACTTGAAATTGAGAAATTCGATAAAAAATCTTTTATTTTATAATTTTGCCGATGAAAAACTACCCTAAAAACATATTTTCATTGAAATTCCAGAAACTTCATAATTTGATGAATTTTTTGGTAAGGTCGGGTATCGCACAAATTAGCAATTTGAGCTACTTTCACGGATTACAGTTTTGAGTACTGAAATCGACTTGAAATTGAGAAATTCGATAAAAATCTTTTATTTTATAATTTGGCCGATGAAAAACTTTCCTAAAAACATTTTCATTGAAATTCCAGAAACTTCATAATTTGATGGATTTTTTGGTAAGGTCGGGTATCGCACAAATTAGCCATTTGAGCTACTTTCACGAATTACAGTTTTGAGTACTGAAATCGACTTGAAATTGAGAAATTCGATAAAAAATCTTTTATTTTATAATTTTGCCGATGAAAACATACCCTAAAAACATATTTTCATTGAAATTCCAGAAACTTCATAATTTGATGAATTTTTTGGTAAGGTCGGGTATCGCACAAATTAGCAATTTGAGCTACTTTCACGGATTACAGTTTTGAGTACTGAAATCGACTTGAAATTGAGAAATTCGATAAAAATCCTTTATTTTATAATTTTGCCGATGAAAAACTACAATAAAAACATATTTTCATTGAAATTCCAGAAACTTCATAATTTGATGAATTTTTTGGTAAGGTCGGGTATCGCACAAATTACCAATTTGAGCTACTTTCACGGATTACAGTTTTGAGTACTGAAATCGACTTGAAATTGAGAAATTCGATAAAAATCTTTTATTTTATAATTTTGCCGATGAAAAACTACCCTAAAAACATATTTTCATTGAAATTCCAGAAACTTCATAATTTGATGAATTTTTTGTAAGGTCGGGTATCGCACAAATTAGCAATTTGAGCTACTTTCACGAATTACAGTTTCAAGTACTGAAATCGACTTGAAATTGAGAAATTCGATAAAAATCTTTTATTTTATAATTTTGCCGATGAAAAACTACCCTAAAAACATATTTTCATTGAAATTCCAGAAACTTCATAATTTGATGGATTTTTTGTTAAGGTCGGGTATCGCACAAATTAGCCATTTGAGCTACTTTCACGATTACAGTTTCAAGTACTGAAATCGAATTGAAATTGAGAAATTCGATAAAAATCTTTTATTTTATAATTTTGCCGATGAAAAACTACCCTAAAAACATATTTTCATTGAAATTCCAGAAACTTCATAATTTGATGAATTTTTTGTAAGGTCGGGTATCGCACAAATTAGCAATTTGAGCTACTTTCACGGATTACAGTTTTGAGTACTGAAATCGACTTGAAATTGAGAAATTCGATAAAAATCTTTTATTTTATAATTTTGCCGATGAAAAACTACCCTAAAAACATATTTTCATTAAAATTCCAGAAACTTCATAATTTGATGGATTTTTTGGTAAGGTCGGGTATCGCACAAATTAGCAATTTTAGCTACTTTCACGGATTACAGTTTTGAGTACTGAAATCGACTTGAAATTGAGAAATTCGATAAAAATCTTTTATTTTATAATTTTGCCGATGAAAAACTACCCTAAAAACATATTTTCATTGAAATTCCAGAAACTTCATAATTTGATGAAATTTTTGGTAAGGTCGGGTATCGCACAAATTAGCCATTTGAGCTACTTTCACGAATTACAGTTTTGAGTACTGAAATCGACTTGAAATTGAGAAATTCGATAAAAATCTTTTATTTTATAATTTTGCCGATGAAAAACTACCCTAAAAACATATTTTCATTGAAATTCCAGAAACTTCATAATTTGATGAATTTTTTGGTAAGGTCGGGTATCGCACAAATTAGCCATTTGAGCTACTTTCACGGATTACAGTGTTAAGTACTGAAATCGACTTGAAATTGAGAAATTCGATAAAAATCTTTTATTTTATAATTTTGCCGATGAAAAACTACCCTAAAAACATATTTTCATTGAAATTCCAGAAACTTCATAATTTGATGGATTTTTTGGTAAGGTCGGGTATCGCACAAATTAGCAATTTGAGCTACTTTCACGGATTACAGTTTTGAGTACTGAAATCGACTTGAAATTGAGAAATTCGATAAAAATCTTTTATTTTATAATTTTGCCGATGAAAAACTACCCTAAAAACATATTTTCATTGAAATTCCAGAAACTTCATAATTTGATGAATTTTTTGGTAAGGTCGGGTATCGCACAAATTAGCAATTTGAGCTAATTTCACGGATTACAGTTTTGAGTACTGAAATCGACTTGAAATTGAGAAATTCGATAAAAATCTTTATTTTTTATAATTTTTTCGATAAAAAACTACCCTAAAAACATATTTTCATTGAAATTCCAGAAACTTCATAATTTGATGAATTTTTTTGGTAAGGTCGGGTATCGCACAAATTAGCCATTTGAGCTACTTTCACGAATTACAGTTTCAAGTACTGAAATCGACTTGAAATTGAGAAATTCGATAAAAAATCTTTTATTTTATAATTTTGCCGATGAAAAACTACCCTAAAAACATATTTTCATTGAAATTCCAGAAACTTCATAATTTGATGAATTTTTTGGTAAGGTCGGGTATCGCACAAATTAGCCATTTGAGCTAATTTCACGGATTACAGTTTTGAGTACTGAAATCGACTTGAAATTGAGAAATTCGATAAAAATCTTTTATTTTATAATTTTGCCGATAAAAAACTACCCTAAAAACATATTTTCATTGAAATTCCAGAAACTTCATAATTTGATGAATTTTTTGGTAAGGTCGGGTATCGCACAAATTAGCCATTTGAGCTACTTTCACGGATTACAGTTTCGAGTACTGAAATCGACTTGAAATTGAGAAATTCGATAAAAATCTTTTATTTTATAATTTTGCCGATAAAAAACTACCCTAAAAACATATTTTCATTGAAATTCCAGAAACTTCATAATTTGATGAATTTTTTGGTAAGGTCGGGTATCGCACAAATTAGCAATTTGAGCTACTTTCACGGATTACAGTTTTGAGTACTGAAATCGACTTGAAATTGAGAAATTCGATAAAAATCTTTTATTTTATAATTTTGCCGATGAAAAACTACCCTAAAAACATATTTTCATTGAAATTCCAGAAACTTCATAATTTGATGAATTTTTTGTTAAGGTCGGGTATCGGAGAAATTAGTAAATTCATCTACTTTCACGGATTGAAATTTTAAGTACTGAAATCGACTTGAAATTGAGAAATTCGATAAAAATCTTTTATTTTATAATTTTGCCGATGAAAAACTACCCTAAAAACATATTTTCATTGAAATTCCAGAAACTTCATAATTTGATGAATTTTTTGGTAAGGTCGGGTATCGCACAAATTAGCAATTTGAGCTACTTTCACGGATTACAGTTTCAAGTACTGAAATCGACTTGAAATTGAGAAATTCGATAAAAATCTTTTATTTTAAAATTTTGCCGATGAAAAACTACCCTAAAAACATATTTTCATTGAAATTCCAGAAACTTCATAATTTGATGAATTTTTTGGTAAGGTCGGGTATCGCACAAATTAGCAATTTGAGCTACTTTCACGAATTACAGTTTCAAGTACTGATTCGACATGAAATTGAGAAATTCCATAAAAATCTTTTATTTTATAATTTTGCCGATGAAAAACTACCCTAAAAACATATTTTCATTGAAATTTCAGAAACTTCATAATTTGATGAATTTTTTTGGTAAGGTCGGGTATCGCACAAATTAGCCATTTGAGCTACTTTCACGAATTACAGTTTCAAGTACTGAAATCGACTTGAAATTGAGAAATTCGATAAAAATCTTTTATTTTATAATTTTGCCGAAGAAAAACTACCCTAAAAACATATTTTCATTGAAATTCCAGAAACTTCATAATTTGATGGATTTTTTGTTAATGTCGGGTATCGCACAAATTAGCCATTTGAGCTAATTTCACGGATTACAGTTTCAAGTACTGAAATCGACTTGAAATTGAGAAATTCGATAAAAAATCTTTTATTTTATAATTTTGCCGATGAAAAACTACCCTAAAAACATATTTTCATTGAAATTCCAGAAACTTCATAATTTGATGAATTTTTTGGTAAGGTCGGGTATCGCACAAATTAGCAATTTGAGCTACTTTCACGGATTACAGTTTTGAGTACTGAAATCGACTTGAAATTGAGAAATTCGATAAAAATCTTTTATTTTATAATTTTGCCGATGAAAAACTACCCTAAAAACATATTTTCATTGAAATTCCAGAAACTTCATAATTTGATGGATTTTTTATTAAGGTCGGTATCGCACAAATTAGCCATTTGAGCTACTTTCACGGATTACAGTTTCAAGTACTGAAATCGACTTGAAATTGAGAAATTCGATAAAAATCTTTTATTTTATAATTTTGCCGATGAAAAACTACCCTAAAAACATATTTTCATTGAAATTCCAGAAACTTCATAATTTGATGAATTTTTTGGTAAGGTCGGGTATCGCACAAATTAGCAATTTGAGCTACTTTCACGGATTACAGTTTTGAGTACTGAAATCGACTTGAAATTGAGAAATTCGATAAAAATCTTTTATTTTATAATTTTGCCGATGAAAAACTACCCTAAAACATATTTTCATTGAAATTCCAGAAACTTCATAATTTGATGAATTTTTTGGTAAGGTCGGGTATCGCACAAATTAGCCATTTGAGCTACTTTCACGAATTACAGTTTTGAGTACTGAAATCGACTTGAAATTGAGAAATTCGATAAAAATCTTTTATTTTATAATTTTGCCGATGAAAAACTACCCTAAAAACATATTTTCATTGAAATTCCAGAAACTTCATAATTTGATGAATTTTTTGGTAAGGTCGGGTATCGCACAAATTAGCAATTTGAGCTACTTTAACGGATTACAGTTTTGAGTACTGAAATCGACTTGAAATTGAGAAATTCGATAAAAATCTTTTATTTTATAATTTTGCCGATGAAAAACTACCCAAAAACATATTTTCATTGAAATTCCAGAAACTTCATAATTTGATGAATTTTTTGTTAAGGTCGGGTATCGCACAAATT
>JAGEOH010000068.1:0-130000 GCA_032207245.1 Pardosa pseudoannulata
AGTGTTCCAGCCAGAAAAACAACATAAACCATGTTTTATTGTGGAGCAATCACAATAGTTATTCTTTAAAATGAATTGAGAGAAATGCATCAAATAAAAACAAATGCAGTTCAATAATCTGCAAAATATCTTTTCAAGTAGACATATTAGAAATTAACTTTTATATCAGGGATCTACTTGAATCAGCCTGTCATGGATATAATTAATATCCTAACTGATGTTTAACAAATGACAGAAGATATATGATTTTGTTGAATCACTCATATATATGTATGTGTATATTTATAAGGATACACACACATATTTAGATATTACATGTATGTGCACTTGCTTTAGATAATGTGAAGCAAAAATAATTTTTTGGAAAGTATTACTGTAAATATTAATTAAACCAGCTAAAAGTCTTCTGCTTTTTCTTAGTAAGAATATCCCTCCGAGTGGAACACATCGAGGGAAAAAAACTCTCCAATAAATTCGCTAGGTCTTTACTGTGTCGGTGTGCAAAGCGGTTCGATGTATTTTTCCTTCTCCCATTTTTCAGCTGAAATGGAATACGGGAAACCCACCCTTGTTTATTGTTGCTTTACTTCCGGCTATAAATAGTTCTCTTCCCAGAGAGACTGCCCCGAAGGTGTTCCATTGTAACCCGATGCATGAGAAAGTACTATAGTCTTATCTATCGGTTTGACCTAAATGGGGTCTTTCTGTGAAGCTGTTTGCCTATGAGTTAAAAATTGCTTTGGGTCATTTGTTTTTCAAAGAAATTTTTAGGTTAAGTGTGCATAAATGCCTTTAGAAAATATTTCTGTTACTGCAGCAATGTAGTTTTAAAATTCTTATATGAATTTATTAAGAGCCATGTGTTTTTATAGTTTACTAACTTTCATCAGTTTTTATCGGGTACTGAAACTGAATTATGAAAACTCCTCTAAAATAAATAATACTGTTTCCGTACATTCGGAAAATATTAAAAAAATAAATAAATAAATGTTAAAAAAATTGCACAGAATTACTATACTTTCAGCATTATAATTTCACTTTTCTTAATGATGCATAAGAACAGAGTAATATGATTTTACTTTAATGTTCCCTCTTTTCCCTCTTAAGCTATTTTATTAAATATACAAATTTTGCTTTAAAAAGAACTGATGATTTTAGGAATTGTAATGTGGCACATATACGTAGCTCATAAATTGGGTATACAATTTCTATCCCATTTGTCTATACACATAACATTTTCAAATTAATCTTGGATGCGTTCAAATGTTTTTTACTCTGTTATTGTAGAACATAGCAATACATTATACTGTTATAATTGAGAGGTAAGAGAAGTTTATTTACAGAGGTATTGCTTCGTTGAAATATTCAAATAATTTTTTTTTTTTTTTTTTTTTTTTTTTTTTTTTTTTTTTTTTTTTTTTACAAAAAAAAAAAGATTTTTATTCCACAAGTAAAAATTTCTTCGTTGGGAATAAATCTAATTAAGCAATAATTTACATCGAAAAATAATCCATAATATGTTGGATTTGAATATATATTTATTTATTTAGGTATATTTTATTTTATTCTGTGAAGTTTTAAGAATATAAAGTGACAGATATAGAACAAATCAGACTGTTTTTAAGTTTCTTGTAGGAACAAAAATGTAAATGCTAAATTTTATGACCTTATCTTATTAATTTTTTCTATTTTTTTGTATTCTGCTGCTATTTTTAAGGGTAAGTAAAAAAAAAACTACTAGTTCTAGGTATCGGAATTACATAGGATGTACATCGTGTTGATCTCTGTCAACATTTGTACATAATTTTAAACTATCATAAACTTTTCCAGTTTGAGAGAAAATGTAATAGGGTAGGATGCCGGCCGAATGGGTAGGGCACTGCACTTCGGAACTGGAATTCATGGGCTTGAATCCCACTGATGGTATCCCAATGATGACGTATTTGCATTTTTTTTAAACTATAGAGCTATAGTTCTAAAGATTTTAAGAATATGTGGTAAGATTTGATAAATTTGATTTAATACTCTTTTTTAATTCTCACTTCTTAGCTCAGAAGTTTGAGCTAAAAAACTATTACTATATTGAAGATTTAACAACTCATTAATACTCGACTTCAGATTCAAGTGTGAAATAAAGAAAACATGGTACCCTTTGGAAGGTTTTAATTTTTTTATAAGTATTACAGTATACATTCTAATTGTTTTTCTATTTTAGAATACAATTGAAAACAAAACTCTAGTTAAAAATAAAAACCTTTTAAGTTATGCTATTAGTACCCGCACTGGATGGGGGGGGGGTTTTTCTGGGTGGCACTTAAGTTGGGAATGGGAGAAAAATATTAATATATTAAAATTAAACAGCGAATTCATCGAAATTTACACATATTGATTTAGTTATTTATTTATTGCTAAATATTGATCGTTCCTATTTATATAATTCATTTTTAAAAGCTAAAGATATTTGTAATCATTAATTTACTATATTAATTTATTTAAAAGTTGTGCATAAGAATTTGTTTCTTTTACTATAAATGATATGATTTCTCCATCGAAGAAGATATTGAAATATTCAATGAGATCTCCTGAGTATCATGTATATTGACTTTTAACCTGAATTACCTTTGAATGGAAATCTTGAAGGACTTGCATTAGAAACCGAAGCATTCACTGTACCCCAATCTCTCCAATCCTCCAGTGATAGCTATTCTGATTCATTTTTAGAGGAAGAAAATTCATCCAGTGTAGAGTATAATAAAGACACAAAGAATTTCCTGCACATCTAACCTTTGTAAGTAACGTAAATTGTACAAGATCGAATTATTTTCTTCCATTTCCTGTTCCTATCTCTTGCAGGACTAGTGTTGCTTAGGAAAAAAGGGCCCACACTGCACGGGGTTGACACAATTAACGGAAGCATATGAATTAATGGGCAGCAATTTCAAAGAACTGAATCATACTGAGAAAATCTACATTAGTCTCCCATAATATTTGTGCAGATTAGCCAAAAAGTTAAGAAAATTTTCAAGCATTGTAGCTATTAAGTAATCGAAAATTGAAACAGTTTTATTTGCAAATATAGAGAATAAATAGGAAGAAACGTATTCATAGTCACACATGTGTTTCTGTGTGTAAATTTAGTTCTATGTTTTGAATTGTTCTCAACTTTTCATTATCAGGTTATATATATTCTCCTGTCTCCTGGTTTCATCATTCTTACATAGCTTTAATAGTAAAATTTGACCATTTGGAAACACTACAATCCGAATAAATAAGATTTTTTCGCTTAAAATGTCTAACTCCACTTCATTACGACTTTTGAGTTTCATTTAAACTGAGAAAGAAAATTAATATTTGTAGAACTTAAACAATCCCGTACTAAGATACGATTTTCAGAGATGGTGAAAATAAATTTCCCTTTACAAAAATAGTATTTTGATATTTTTATTATAAAAACATGTATTTATAAATACTTGTATTGACAAAGGTACATGAATGTGCGTGTATACATATGTATGTAATATTGAGGATCATATTATCTCATTATAAATGGAAACTGGCTGTCAACTACTTGATTTACTAAACATATGATACAATCAATATTCATGGTATATAAAAGATGCAACAAGAAAATTTACTGATTACACTTGGAGAAATGTTAAAAAAAAAAAAAAAAAAAAAAAAAAAACAGAGTTATTACTTATTATTCAAATCATTACTATTTTCTATTCAAAATTTTGCCGATATCAATATTTACGCTAAAATTTGCATTTACCTTAATATTTACATTAAACTGTAATGCAGTGTTTTAAATTCTATAATGCTGTAAATTGATACGTCTGTTCTTTCCTTCCATTAAAAACTGTCTTCGCTTCAATGAACAAATAACAAAGTAAGGCCAAGTAAAATTGTTCGCCCCCCAAATTTTTTTTTGAAATTGATTTGAATTCTTTTCATTGTTGAAAATAATCTCTCAGTAGATACGAGAAAATCTGCAGATATATTAAATATAAAAGGTACCGTAATCAGTATGCCCATTTGTTTTCCCACAGTTTGTATGTGTATCTGGTTATTAAGTCTGTTGTTATTTCACTAAAACATTATCTCTTAATTGTAATTATTATAAATTTTGCATAATTTTTAAACTTAATTTAAATATTTTATGTTATTATATTTATTCATTTATATTTTTATTTTTTCTATTAATATTGTTTATATTGTAGTACATTTTCATGTTTTGATTAATATTATTGTTTTTTTTTTTTCTATGTATTTTTGTTCATTTTTAATTTTGTTTTTTTTTTTTCTTATTTTTTTTTAATTTTTTATTTTTTATTTTTTTATTTTTTTATCTCCCTTTTTTGTTATTTTTTTTTTTTTCTTTTTTTCAACCCAAGGAGGAACTACATTTATTATTTGTAAATGATACTCCAGTAAAACTACATGTTTTGATATGCGTGTATACCCCTAATGAGTATCAACAACAATAACAAAAAAAGATATAATGAACAATTTTTAATCTTTGAAAATGTCATGAAGTAACTACACAAGGAATTTAATAGTAAAATAAACATTGGAAATAAACTATGCATGACATTAAATTAACTTTTACAAGTATATAATCAAATTTTCTTTAAAGAATATGGTTAAAATTATTATTTCCCTCTGTACTATATAATTTTCTTGCCTTAATATTTTAGAAAAAATTTGAATAATTGCCAAATTTCTAAAAATACAACTTTAAATCACCACGACGGTGATGAACATACATTACAACTTGTAGGTTCAAATCCACTGCTAACATGGATGTCGTAGCCGTTAAAGGTTTCCTGTATTAAAAGTTCTCATGCACCAAAATAGTAAACCGTAGCACTACCAAACTAAGTCTCCACTTAAAAAATTGTAATAAATGTATTTAAAAAATAAAATATTTATAGCATAGACTTTTTTACTATTGAAAGTAACTAGAAGAGCGATAATCGCATCAATACAGGTTCTATCATTATAGTTCATACTGTATAAAAAAATTAATTACTATTGGTCTCATAATAATTTGATATATTTAGATGTAAATTAGAAACAATAAATCAAACTGTTTTAAATTTATACATAGTATGATATAAAAAAATAAAATACATATTTTAATATAAGAAGAAATCATAAAAAAAAAAATTATAATATTATATATAAGAAATTAACAAATGTTGTTATCCTTTCTTATATTTCCTCCCCTTATCTATCAACATTATGCTACGTATTTTTTTATTTTAAAATTTTTCCAAAAATCTATCATTTATATCATTAAGACACAGAAATCTCCGGTGATAGACTTTCGTAGTTTGAATTTTGTTCTGATTAGCTATACAATATTAAATTAATTTATTTTATATTTAAATAAGAATTTGTCTTCAGAAATCTGAATACAGTCCTAACTAGATTACGTAAGATTGTTCTTCAATAACCACAATTCTTTAAAATACAGGAAAAATCCACTAATTACGGAAAATGAGCGAATGGGCGGGGGGGAGGGGGGGGGGCAAAAAGCCACTTGGTTGAGGTAGGAACAACATCCGGCTTGCAGCCGAGCAAGATTTGTAGTCAAAAATAGAACTTTTAAGGTTTTCTAAAGAACATACATAGTCTATGTTCATGCATAGCTTGGCAAATAGTGCACACACATAGAATGTCTTTCTACGCATAATGTTTTTAGAATTTCGGGGGGAGAATAGGAAGTCTTTTGTTTGGACAGTCCTATGTTATAACACTTTAAGAATCGTGTTTATTAAGTCGAAGGCCCTTACGATTATTGTAGAATAATTATACAATTTTAATTCTGGAAAATCACCAATTTCCAGAAATAAATATTCTGGTAAATTTATACTTGTATAACTATTATTAAATAAATTAAAGTAAATGCTAAAAACAGAAATAATTTTCTATACTACATACTCAACTCTATCTTTTTTTAATTTTAATGTTAGATGAACCTCGTGGTTACTAAAAATAAATATGTTTCAAAGTGAAACTAAATATATTCTGGAAGTCTTCAATCATATCCAACTAAAATTTAAGAAAACTTTTAATTTTATGAGTTAATTCGTTGCATAAACTCTTAAAACTGAACAGATGGTTACATTTGATTATTAATATACAATCATTGAATACATCCTTGGGGAGGAGTAGATTGATATTTTAAAGATTTAATCAAATGGCCACAAAAATGCTGACATCTATTTGTTTTTGTATATAAATTTTTGCCATAATTACATTATTAAATATCCTAAAAATATCAATAAAATTGTATAGAAATTGCTAATGACAACCTTTTGGAACAATTATCAAGAAATAGGCTAACTGGGTGGGGTAATCTGAGAGTTGGTTTACCGTAATTATGAATTGCAGCATTCTTTAGTCCCGATAAAAGGATTTTGTCTGCCTGGATTTGTTCTTTAGATTTAAAATTTGTTGGTAGAACATTGATTACAAAAATAAAAATCTTCCATAGAAGAACAAATTTAAAATTCATGTGAGTTATATAATTGAATAATGAGAGAATACGAAATATTTCAATAATTCGCACGATAAAGTTATGTATAAGGGTAGGGATTTTATCACACCCCCTTCACCAAAAAAAATATTACCCTAAAAAATCACATATATCCACTTTCCAAATATTCTACACTGCAGCATAGTGTACATTAGGTACTACACTAGAGCAGTGAGCTGTCTTTCGGTACTGATATGTGAGGGTTCCAATCCCGCTGCTTACATGGATATTCAAAAATAAAAGAATACTGCAGCAATGCAAGAATAACCATTCTACCTTCCCCTGTGTTGAGATGAAACAGAAATTTCGTAAAGAAATATTTTTATATTAGACTTTAATTTCAAGAATTCATATATATATATAAATATATATATATATATATATGAAAATTTGCTGCACATATCGGTACCAAATATACTAACACAAATTTATGTCTAACAAAAACAAACAGACCAATGTCGAGTTAAAATGTTTAATTTTCAACTGATTTGAAAAAAGTTGTAGAAATTTATAATAACAATTATTTACTTCATAAAAAGGAGAGAAAATTAGAATTTTACACATTAATAGAAGTTTTTTATATGTGCCTCACCAGAATTGTCAGCCAAAGTTTTAAAAATTATTGCTAATTTTAAATACACATAAAGCTTTTCAAGTTTCGAAGATTATCTCAAAAGAAATAATGGATTATAAAAGTACAGATAAAAATGTTCTTTGAGAGACTTATTTTATATATTTTTTTTTTACGAAACGTTAGCCAAGACATCTAAGTGGTGGAATTAGAGATACAGCAGTTAAAGCAAACGAAATACTTCGAAATAGAGATGTACAAAGCCAGAAAAAGCTATCAGCATCTTTGTTCCTCAGGCAGAAAGGAGAGCATCCCTTAATAAATGTCAGTCAAAGAGGGGTTCAATTCTCAAACAATAGACTGGACCCTCCGACCGCAAAATTCCAGGAGGGAAAGAACTGGCAAATTTGTACGTGATATCCACTTTCAGAGAGCTTTTGAGGTTAAAAATTGTATATGACAACCGCTTTGGAAACATCATTCATTTGGCAGAATTGTACGTGACAACCACTTAGAAGGATATAAATACAAACTGTGAATCATTGGTAATTTTCTGAAAGTTCATCCATTATGTTCAATCAAACTCAATTTAACGAAGTTTTACACTGGTGTTTATTCTCAGATATGCAAAGGGATACAATAAAAAAATTAATTTATGGTTTTCAATTTACATTTAGTAGCTGCACTCCTTTTAAAATACATGTACAAAATTATTCTCTACTTCAAAGACACAATATTCTTTTAAAAATGTTTAATTTTTTTGTACTATTAGAAACATTTTAATTGCTTTAATTTTATAATTAAGTTTAAAGCATGACTAGAAGAATGAAGATTTAATAGTTAATTTAAATGAAGCTAAATTTAAAAAAAATAATACATAGAGAAGATAAAAATAGGTATTACAGTATTAAAAAGCTCTAAACATAATTAAGCTTTTAAACTGCAGGATTCAATCCATAATTCAAACGTAATAACTATAGTTATTTAATATCTTAGCTTTTATGTTTTCATTGTTACTGTATGAATATAAATTGTTTAATGAGAACTATGACATGTTATAAATTTTCAGATTATTAGATGGAGATCTGTGTTTAACAATTTTTAATAAGTAAAAAGTTTTTAATAAGTAATTTTTTCTTTTTAAAAAGTGAATTTAAAAAATTATTCAAAAGTATCATACGTTTTCCTATAGATACATCAGAAATTTAAAAGTAGAAATCAGAAATTTAAAATAGATCTGTATCTTTTGAATCCAGAATTGAGAGATGAGAAATTTTTTCGAAATACTTTTCAAGTGTTAAATCTGTAAATCTGTTTTAATCACTTTATATAAATCTGTACTATAACATGGAAATAAGTACACCAAATTTCCTCAAATTCTTAGTTTGTAGATATTGTACTTAGGTTCAACTGACTTGAAATGATCCAGCATCAACATAATTTCTTACAGTATACAGAAATACAAAATTAAAAATGCCAGTATACCTTTTTATATTTATACTACTATATTTTGATTAATAGGATTTCCAACTATTATAATTTACTAAAAGACCTTTAGGGTCAAAGATTTTAAAGAACCTTTGACTCTAAAGGTCTAAAGGAAAATAATCTTGAGAAGAATTTTTGAAGCAGATAAGGAAAATTGAATTGGAAGAATATATTGCAACTTTGAACTACAGCAGAATTTTAGGAAAAGTAATTTAGGTGAAAGGGATGAAAGATTCCATGTAAGATAGTTTTTATATATATACTGGTACAATGATAAAAACCAGTCAAGAAAATAAATTTCATGGAAAGGGAAGGAATGGAAAAGGAAAGGGAAAGGGAAAAAAAATTAGCCTAAATGTGAGAAGCCTTGATAATTCTGAACATTGGCTGAGAAATAACGAAGTCATCAAAAGTAGGATTATAGCTACAGACAGATCAAAATGAAGGAACTTGAATGAAACAGACTTACCTTGGAACCAGGGTAACAGTAATGTAAATATTAACCTAGAAATAAATAAAAATGACTATTAAAAGATATAAATCAAATCTCATATAAACTGTAAGATACTTTTAAAGTAGAAATTACTGATATAAACTTTAAGATACTTTTAAAGTAGAAATTACAATTTTGGTTTAAACTTTCTTTTTATCATTTTTGGTTGTGTTAAACCTAGCATTATTGTCTACTAGAATAACTTCACTGCTACAGTAATCAAGTTATGATTCAGCCTAAATTTAGCAAATTTTTAAATATATTGTGTGGCTATATGCATGATACAGTGAGATAAGGAATGTATGTTTGAAATTTTAAGCTTAAATAGTCTATTGAAAGAGTGGGAAAGTTTAAACATTTTCTTTTCTTCTTCTTCACAGCATCAATAAAAGATTATTTACTGTAATTGGAGGTTGAAATAAGCTTAATATTTCCTTTTATGAAAAAAAATCAATGGGATTAACAGCTTATATTACTGGAGAATACAGTGTAAAACCACTTCACTATATTTACAGATTCTGTTTACAATCCTGATTACCTCCTTGCAAAATGGCCTTGCAACCTGATTTCAACCTCAATTACTGTAGTTAATCTTTTAACCTATCCCTTAATAAAGTAGAAAAGAAAATTTGAGTTTAAATATGACGGTTAGTTTTTATCACAGATAACTGAAACATATTGTGTTACACAACAATTGAAATATAAGAACAAATTTTATAAAATATAATTATAGGGAACAGTTCAGCAAATGAAATTTTAGATTTGTTAGTCCTACAAAAATTACATAGTACATGAAATAAAACAGACTTAATATTGAAAATATTCCAGAATGAACACTGTATTAATTTTAATTATTTATAAAGTAGTCTTTTCACAGAACAAGTGATGAATATTTGTTTCTAGATAGTTATTCTTGGAAATTATATTTTACAGGCCAAATAGAATTTTTACAGAAACGAATATTTAGTGTTAAATATGAGTGTGTGCTTAAGATTGAATTGAAGATATAACCAGTGGCATGGATTAGAGAGGGATGGAAGGGGTTCAAATCACCCTAGCTATGTAACAAATAGACTCATGAAATGATCATTAATTTTTAATATTTAATATAATGATTAGGACTCGGCTAACATATTTGTATTGTATTTTGACACTTGTGTTATGTTTTAAAATGCAAAGTTATAACAAGTGACAAATAATTCAGTATAGAAAGAAAATCTGATAAAAATGTTTGAGGTTTAAATGAAGTTTGCGTCAATATTCCATAAAATGAATTGCAGTTTTATGTATAAATCTATAATTCATTTTCTGGAATATCCATCCGGCTTTTGTTTCATTTTCACACTCTTACATAAAACAAGTTGAAAACATAAATCAAAAATTTAGGAGTAAATACTATAGTATTAAAGGACAGTCAGCATTCAGCAATAAACTTTGAAAAAGTGCGCTCTCATTTTTTGTGAATACGAAACTTATATCAAATCTCTAACAAATAATTCATTTATAACTAAAAAATATTAAAAAAAAAAAAGGTGAATTACTCATTAAAAACTAACTAACGATTATGAATAAATGCAGTGGTCTGTTGGGGTAACGGGATCGAGTCTCGATACGGAAGTTTCGCTGCTTTCATAAATAGCAACTGGTGCTCGTAAAAGTAGGTTTGTGAATTGAAATGTCGGCCAAGTTTTCAAATAATATCCCTGGAGATGACAGGCCAATCCTGGATGTTTTCTGCTTGGTCCTTGCGTTTTTATTACGAGTAGTCAGCGGGGAGTAATGTTACTCGCGTCCGTAACTTACGTTACACGTGCCCCTTGAGTGGTGGTAAATGAGTAACAACTTCGCAGATAATGAAAGACTGTTTAACTACCAAATTTCTTTGCGTTAAAAAAAATTGAAAAAAGGAAAAAGGGCTAGAATTTGTAATTTTACAGATTTGTAATAAGATTTTAAATGTAAGTTATATTTAATTATGGATCTGCTAAATACAGGTAAATGTCCAGCATTTGTTAAAAAAATCTATAATTATAATTTATATAGTTTTTTTCGTTCGTGTTATGCCTGTACATAATATTATAACCAATTGAAAAAAAAAAATTTTAATTTAGAATACTATTGATACACTGACAAACGAAGAAACAAAAGAATGCAATTTATAGCTGCATTTTGTTACTTTTTTATGGAATATTCATTTTAAAAAATTTATTAAATATGTGATGAATAAATTTATATTTTTACTTTATTTATCCTTTGAATATTATGAGGAGCATTCGAGTAAACCTAAAAGTAAGCTGACCCTGGGTTTATATATATATTTAAATATATGTGTGTATATACTTACGCATGATGATCTGCTTTTATTCTTGTCGACAACATTAACTATGTTTTTATTGCTGTTAAAAACTGGAAACGATTCACGTAAAGACATATAAATAAATCTCGCTGATGAAATGCTGTAATAAAAAAATTCCTCCTTTTCTTCCTCAATATTTGTTATAAATTCACATTTTTATGATTTTCTAAAAACGCAACTAAAAAAATTACGACTCATAAGGAAATATTTATATAGCTAAAAAATATCAACGGATATTAAGAATGCCTGCTACAGCCAGACAGAATTATTTTAGCTCCACTCACTCAACACCGTATCCAAACTCTGAAATCCGAACATTGACTGAATGGGTAGGGCATTGATCTTTCGTTTGTGGGCTCGAGTCTAGCTGTTGGCATGGATGTTTTTAGACGTTCAGAATCAGCTATAAAGAGTATGCCCAAGTCTGTTTATCTTTCGTGTAATAAAACATAGCCACCTAAACTAAAATCTTAAAATATTTGTCATTTCTTTTATACAACTAGCTATGATTTTCCCCGAGTTTACTTTGGTTCTGGAAAAATTAAGAATTTTTCCTAAAATAAACGTATGCCCTTGTTTTAAAAGAGTTCAAAGTTTTTCTCGCTTAGTGGACACAGACTAACACAAATCGAGATGATATTTGAAATTCAATGGTAATTGAAAATTATATTTTACGTACTATAAACACCAAGTAAAATAAAAATACAAAACCAAAGGTAAAAGCAGGTTCATTTTAATATTATAATACACTTAAATTAAAAATTTGAAATTAATATGTGTAAGTTTATTTACATTGCGTGAAAATAAAACATAAAAATAATAAACTGACCGTTTTGAGAAAAACGCATTTAAAGTTAAAAACCGAAATATTTCTAGTAATTATACTCATAAAATAAAAATAAGTAGTTCTACGTGTTCTAATGTTAACCTTTTAAATTTCTAGCTCAAATGCAAACTTAAAGTTCCCTTTGTGAAATATTTTGTATGGTTTAATTAAATGGCAGAAAATCAACAAAAACTGGGTACAATTAATACTACGAAGTATAAGAACAAAAATTCTGCAAAATTCCACACATCATTATTCTACTGATTATAATTGAAAGAAAGTTCTAACTAGAATATACCTTATTCTGTAGCCTGAATTAGGCCTATTAGTCTGATCTGCGTCGGAAACAACGTACGTTTACTTTAAGTGTCGTTCAACAGAAAATACCGATATCAACTCACCCCAATAAAGAAAATATTAATAAAGTCCCAAACTTATTCAAAATATTATTTTTAACATCATTAGAGTTCAAAATACTCTTGGATTAATTCTTTTTGTGTAAACAATTTACCCCTACTTACTGCAAATTGATAGCACAATAAATATGCGTTTTTGTGTTCCGAAATTAAAACTCTAACTAATATTTTACGATATAATAATAAACTATAAATTTTAAGATTTATAAAACTTTTATAGTTAATAAGTGTTTTTGATTACTTCCTTTAAGTTCTATATTAAGAGCAAGTCATGAGTATGTAGGGTTTGACTGATTAATGAACATTTGAGAACATGCAATTTTGAAATTATAGTTCTTTTCAAAGATATTTTTAATAAATCAATCAACGCAGCACTTAGAGCAATTTAAGAAAGTTTTTTTTATATAAAACTGAAGAATATAAGAAACAAAATTTGATAGATTAAACTTTCGTTTTCTCATTGAAATTTTATTCTGAAATATACTGTGTGGCGAAGTTTTTTACGCTTTGTTTAAAGTATAATAATTATTAACATGGTTGAAGTATTTAAATTATGACAAAGCAAAATCATAGGTAAATTTAAGGGAACTGAAGTTTACTCACCACTCGTTGGGTACCTCCAAAATTCTTCCTTCGGAAAAGCGATCTTCTGAAGATGTATATTCAGAACAATTGGAGTTTGCGGAACTTTATAGACCTTTACACGCAGTTACAGTTAACAGTATGACATTGAAGTTTCAAGTAATACACTCCATTTTCTGTTTCTGTTTTTCTTTTCTAGCATATTAAATATCGTTTCTCTAAACTTTAATCAACATCAAAGTATATTTTAATTTTCTTATTCTTTTTCATTTTTCACAGCATAAATATTTGAACGTGGTTAACGTATCCTCTTTTGAATATTTGCATGTATAGAAAAGGTTAAACCTTTTAGAAAATAGAAATTTCGTATGTTTACCAAGTTTTAATATATACAGCATTGCGATTTTTGTAAAATATAATAATTATTCAGTATTATTTAATATATTCCAATTATTAATGCCTAGAATTACTTTCCATCAACACTAGTATAATTAAAAGGAAATAAATATATATATAAAAATATATTTCAGATTATGAAAATAATTTGGTAACAGCAAATATTGTTAAAAAACTTCTTTGTTGTTCCTATGGAAAATTATTTTTTCCTTTAGTGTAGGTATTAACTTTTCTGTTGCTGGTACTGTTTTGTGACTTCTATGAATTTCGCCAATCAATAACACTATATATATATATATATATATATATATATATATATATATATATATATATATATATATATATATATATATATATATATATATATATATATATATATATATATATATATATATATATATATATATATATATATATATATATATATATATATATATATATATATATATTAAGATAACGTTGAAGGACGGGTTTCCACTTCATCATAATGACAGAACAAACTGAAGGGTCAGCTAGCATGAAGTTCTTTGTACAAGACCCGTAACACCTGGGTCAATATCTGCGGGAAAATATCTCTAGAAAAATGTGTCTCCGACAACTTGTATCTAATTTTTATTTGGAAATTTCCTAAATTGTTCGCTAGGGCCATGTAGGATTGTAATTGGTCAGGCTCCTTCTCCGAGGGCTTAAACTGTAGCCCCAAGTGTCAATTTAGGGGATAAAAAGAGGAATTCAAAATTACGCGGAAATTTTTAACCCTTGATTTAAGTTTTGAAAACCCCTGAGAATTTTCGTTATACACACGCACACACACACACACACATATATATATATAGTTATTTTAACACTTAAAAGAAATATATATATATATGTATATACATATACATATATATATATATATATATATATATATATACATATACATATATATATATATATATATATATATATATATATATATATCAGTGGCTTGCGGTAGGTTTTCATGTAGGGTGTGCAGAGAACATGAATTTTACAATAAATCTTTAACTATTGAGACATCTCCATTCTGAAACAGGTTATTTATTATGAATATAAATTTAAAGATTACAATAAATAAAATATTTACCTACCAGTAGTCGAGCTATAACTATAAAAACAGCTAAACATGAGAATTCTACTAGCACTGAAGCGAAAATCATGTCTTTTGTTGTATGGTATATCGGAGTCGAAAAAGCAACGCTTCGGGCTTCTACGAAAAATTTATATGTTCAGCGAACGTATCACCATTAATTAATTTACCACACTAAAACATTTCACTTTATATTGATGAAATACTTCTTTTATATTTCCTTGAAAACAAAACCTTACAAAATATAAATTTAAACATTAACCGTCCGCAAAATCGTGTGGCCAGTTAATTAGTTAAAAAACAGAAAAAAAGGTCCCCGCTCTAATACAACGCGTAATAAACCGTACCTTCAGATGATTCTGAATGCCAAGTGCAAGAAAAATAGCTGCACTTGCCTCAGTGCCTAAGTATGCTGTTCTTCTCCAGTAGCCCATACATATGAAGCGTAATTTTTAATTTAGAGCGCAGTGCGTACACATCAGAATTTCCTATGTTCGTTTGCGAGCTAGGTGCAGTACCTAGTACCGCACATACTGCGGGAATACAAACAAGCAAATCAACATAATATTTAATATACTATAAATAATATTTATTATATACCATATAACGATAGGTAGACATAGGTGCAGAAATTATTGTCCCTCAAAATTTTACCAGGGTGTGCAGTGCACACCCTGCACATATGGACCGTACGCTACTGAAATATATATATATATTATATATATATATATATATATATATATATATATATATATATATATATATATATATTGTTCACGAAGCCCAGTGCAGTTGGGGTAGCGCTTCGCCCTCCCACGACACAGGATCGAGGTTCGATCCCCGGGCTGGGCAAGGTTGACTCAGCCTCTCATCCCTTTAGTGAACTGAGGACCAAGCGTGCGTGGGAACTAAACACTGGGGTTTCCGCATAAGAGTAACCACCTAACCGGAACATATGTTTCACACTCCAGGGCCCTAAGTCACTTAAACGGAGATTGGCACCGTAGGTACTGGCTCCCTAGGGTCGATGTTCGTATCCGTTCAAAATCGGCTTAAAATATTAAGTGACAATCAATAGAGTTCGTAAAGCAAGAATAGTAGACCGTACATAATAGCATAGACCGTACGCAAAAGCATAATATGACCTACAACTTGCAGAGAGTAGAACTGAAAAGTTATAAACTAAACATGTAATTCGGTTCTTCTAAAAATCAATCACTTGCATTAAAGAACAAATGAAATTTAACTTTTGTGATCACTGTGCTTGGAATATTTATAAAAGTTATTGTGCTCTTAAACAGGAAACTCCGCAAATAAAACTATTTAGCAACATTTCGCTCTTTTACATTTTAATGTTTTTTGTAATTGTGTCTGTATATTATCATGGAGACGCGAAACAATTTTATTTCTCAAGAATTTGAATTTCAATAAAAAAGAATTTATTTGGACGATTTTTTTAAAACTTTTCTTTTTCACGAACTCTTCCTAACACAACAAATGTTAGGGTCTGAAAAATTTACTGCCCTAAATTTGACGCAGATATTTTTTTTAATTTATAAGAGTAAAATTTTGACGATTCATTATAATTCAGTTAAACAAAATTTTAAATTAACAATAAATTATTAAAAATAAATAAATAACTAAAAACTATATCTTAATTTTTAAAAATAGAAAGACGGTTCTTATCTGCAATTTAGATTCCGATATTCTACAGCAGAATGATATTTTAAATAGCTCCACAAATTAGACATAGCATTAAAAATTGCCTAAAAATTTAAATAAGTAATAGTTGAGTGCACCAAATTACTTTGGTGTACAATAAGAGTTGATGATCAATCTGAAATAAGTATCTCTTCAATATATAAATATTTTATAACTTTAATATTTTAAAACCTCTTTATAAGCTATTTTATAACCTTAATATTTTGAAGCATCTTTATAAGTTTGATTAATGAAATTTAATTCAGTTTTATTGTCAAAGATGTATCTCCTAGCACATTCCTTATACTTAAATTCTGGAATAATCCCAAAGTATATAATAATAATAATAATAATAATAAATCAAACATCATGTTAAGAAAAACTTTTTTCATTGATTTTAATTAAAATGTCTGTAGACATTATCTCTACCAATAAGGCGATTTCACACAGCAGGGCAAATCTCAACTTCTGACAATTCTGGTTTTAGTTTCAAACAGAAGGGCAGTTTATTGTTTACTTATTGTATGTTGTAAACATGAAAATGAATGGGAAGGGCATTATAGTAGTTCGTGACGTTGCACAGAATTACTGTATTGTGAGCAGTAAATTTCTGGTCTTCAACCGAGTTCTATTTTCCGAGTTGGTATGTTACTTGCTAGTTGACTGGATCAAAAATCAAATCCCTCGTAATGAAGGCAAAATATAAATTTGTTAAAGAAATCCTTATAAGGGTTAAAAAACAGTTGAAAATAGAGACTAAAAATAAATGCAAATCTAAAGATGAAGCCGGATAAAGGTTAATTTATTAATTCTTAACTGAAAAAAATTAAAAATTTAAGATGTGTGAATCAAAAGTAAAAAAAGATATGTAATAGTTTATTCGTAGGATAATACAAGAATTTTAGAAGATAAAATAAGAAATTAATAGATGTGATGGCTAATGGGTTTTTTGGGAGCACTGCGGTCTCAAGGGCTAATGGGACCGGGAGTTACTGCTTAAATCAGATTCCGAACGGCTACGAACACCCATGCCATGGAAACTTTAATTTTAAATCTTTAACTATCCAGTTTGTATATTGAAGTAGTTTTGACTACTCTTCTCTTGATTTTTGCATATATTTATGAATGTTCTTATTTCAAATGTATGTATATTAGATAACTGAAAGCTATTAGTTGTAGAAGGTCAAACATGTTTTTTTAGGACTTTTATAATGTCTAGACTTGTACTTTCTTTCGTTATAGTTGTATTCTGTACTCTTTATAGTAAAAAAATTCTAAATTAGGAGTAACTATGTTGTGAGGGTTAACTAAATTTATTAACCGTAGGAAATCAAATTTTTTTTTTTGTAAGTCTGCTGTAATGTCTAATTGTGTAATTTCCTATTTGGTTGCACTCTGAACTCCATATAACAAAAAATTTCAATATAATGAGTGATTATGTTGTGGGTCATAAGTGAAATATTATTATCTGTAAGGTCAAAATCTGGTATTTAAGACTATGGTAATATTAAGTTATGCTCGTCTTTTGATTGCAATTTCAACTTTATGTAACATAAAATTTCTGTATAACATATGTTAAATATTGTTTGGGCATACCATTATAATGTTAAGTTTTGTTCCTGGTGTTTTGGTAGTAATTAAAACTATATATAGCAAAAACATTTATTATACCTTTATTAATGCTTTTGGGCATAGCTTCAAAAGAACAGAGCAGTCAGTGTTCCTGCTGTAAATACTGCAATGTCTGTAGATATGCTTTTCATCATTTCATTTTAATCAAAACTCATGCAAAGGTTGTTTTACAAGTATGTGTCATACATATATTTCTAATTTATAAGGTATGTTCAATAAATTAGCAGAGCAGTGAATACATAAACTACATGTCAACAACATTTTATTCTACACTCCACAGTTACTCTTACATACTGAACAGTTATCGATACGAAAGGGACGCACATGTATCAATATATGACATCTCCTTTAAAAAAAAAAAGAATTCAAAGATATGAACATTTAAACAATATCAAAGAAAAACATTTATATTTAAGAAGTTACAAAGTCTCTAAGATACGTAGGTTTTCGGACAAGTCTACCAGTTCTTGTAAATATAGGACTTTGTACATGATCTGAATTAGAGGATATTTTTCTGGGAGATAAACTACCAGGAATATCCCTTACCTTTGGCTCTTCTCTTTCCTTTTTCACAATATTTTATCTGGAATCATTTTCAGTTACATTCAGGTTTTCACCATTTTGTACCAAATGAGATTTTCTTATCTGAAACTTCATATTTCTAGGACCTTTTAGTATTGCTCTGCAATTTCTTTCAATTGTGTTTCCATCAGATTTTAGAATTTTATAAGATCGTGGTCTGTTAGGATTTGAAACAATTTTTCTGCTGTCCTAGGGTCCTGATCCAGATTTGAAAAGAAAAACATTATCTCCTTCACCTAATGGTTTGAGCTCTTTTGAACTCTTGTCAAAATAATATTTTTGCATTTCCTGTTTTTCCAAGAGCTTACTTCTTACGTCTAAATTTTTGTTTACTTGTTCAAAAGATTCCCTTATTGGCAATAATCAATTTATTTTTCTTCCAAATAATATTTCTGAAGGGGATGGTAAACTTTTGGAAATTGGAGTATTTCGGTAATCAAGTAGAACTGAATATTGATCTTTACTATCAGATTCTGCTTTTAGCAACAATTTCTTTACTGTTTGAATATATCGCTCTACCATACCATTTGATTGTGCAAATTCAGAGCTAGATAATTTATGTTCAAAATTCCATTCATTAACAAATTTCTTAAACTCTTTGCTACTGTACTGAGGACCATTGTCAGAATAGAAGAGTTTTGGTATACCATATCTAGCAAACATAGATTTTAATAATTTGATAGTACTAATGCTTGTAATCTCCTGTAACTGTCCAATTTCAACAAGCTTGCTAAAATAATCAATTACAATCAAATAATTCTTCCCATTTAGATGAAATAAATCTGTACCTAATGTTTCCCATGGTCTGTATGGTACTTCCTTTGGCATTAATGGTTCCTTGGTATTGTATTATTGATACTTCAAACATGTAGAATAATTTAAAATTAAATCTTCAATATCTTTACTCATTCCAGGCCAGAAAAGAATTTCTCTTGCAAGACTTTTGTACTTGTCAATTCCCATATGATTATAATGCATTCTTTCTAACATTAACTTATGTAGATTTTTAGGAACTTCTACACATTAATTTTTAAAAATTCAACCATTCAATTCTGTAAGTTCTTCTCTAAAATGAAAATAAGCTTTTGCTTTTTCTGGTACTTTTGATTTATTGTTAGGCCACCCATTTTTAATTAATTTTAAAACAATCTGTAATTCTTCATCATCCTTGGTTGCATCTAAAAACATCTTTTCTTTTTCAGGCGACATAAACACTTCTGCATTTATCATACAAACATAAGCTTCTATTTCTTCTTCAAATGCATCATTTTTTTCTTCTATGAATGATCTAGATAGTACATCAGCTATTGCAAGTTCTTTTCCAAGTTTGAATTTAATAGTAAAATCATACGGTTATAAGCGAATTCTCATCCTCTGGAGACGTAGAGGACACTTATTCAATGGTTTCTTAAAAATAGCTTCCAATGGTTTATGATCACTTTCAACAATAAAATTATTTCCAAAGACATAATGATTGAATTTTTCACATCCAAATACTATCGCAAGTGTTTCTATTTCAATTTGTGCGTAATTTTTCTGAGTTTCTGTTAATGATCTAGATGCATAAGCTACTGGTAAATTATTTTGTAAAAGAACAGCTCCTAATCCAGATTGTGAAACATCTACAGACAGCTTTATAGGACTCTTACAATCAAAATATATTAATACCGGTTTGTCAACTAATACTTTCTTTAAATTATTAAAAACTTCTTCGTGTTCATGATTCCACTGCCACAGCACATTTTTTCTAAGTAGATCTCTTAATACAGCTTTTTTTTCTGAAACATTTGGAATGAATCGAGAGACATACGTAATCATCCCTAAAAAAAGTTTCTAATTCTTTAACATTCATTGGCATCATCATATTCAAAGTTGCTTGTATTTTTTCCTCATCAGGTTTAAGCCCTTCTTTGGAAAATGTATAACCCATGTATTTTACTTCTTCTGTTCCAAATTTACATTTGTTATAATTGAACTTAACGTTTTTCTTTCGAGCTTTATCTAAAACTGGTTTTAGTCTTCTATCATGAGTTTCTTTATTTTCACCCCAAATCAATATATCATCTATATAAATTTCAACCCCTTCAATTCCATCAAAAATCTCAGTAAAACATTTATGGAAAACTTCAGGAGCTGAATTTATTCCATACAGCATTTTAAGAATCAATATCTACCAAATGGTGTATTAAAAGTAGTAAGATCTGAACTAGAATCAGATAATATTATTTGCCAAAATGCTCTATTTGCATCAATTATGCTAAAAACTTTTGCACCTGACATTTTAGAAGTAATTTCTTCAAATGTTTTAATATGAAAATGTTCTCTTAAAATATTTTCATTTAAACGCTGAGGATCTAAACAAATTCTGAGAGTACCGTCCGGTTTTCTCACTATAACTAGAGAATTGACAAATTCTGTAGAGTGATTAACTTTTTTAATAATAAGATCATGTTCCATACGCAACAATTCTTGCTTCGGAGAATTCATAAGACTTAATGGAAGTCTTCTACAGGGTTCTATAGTTCCAACTGCTCCCTCTTTAAGTTTAATTTCATATTCATAATCAGCAATTTGACCAAAACCCAGAAATAATTCATTATATTTTTGCTTAACCCATTTATAATTATCTGTTGTTTCTACAGCATCTATTCTTCTAATTAGACATAACTGTTGAATTGTTTTTAAACCCAAAATGGCTGGAACATTATCTTCACATTTTAAAATTTGGAATTCTATCTCACTCTTCAATCCACTTCGTGTTTCACATTTTAAATTACATTTACCAAGAACATCAATTTTTGAACCACTGTAATTACTTAAAATAGCCTGTGTATTTCTTATTGAATCTTCTCTTAGATTTAGTTGTTTAAATTTTCTATATGGCAATACATTACATTGTGCTCTCGTGTCCAATTTAACATACAGATATTTTTAAAATATTCACTTTAAGTTATTCTATCCAGTCATTAGAATTTATATTCAATTTAATTTCCTCTAAAATATATTCTTCATTGGACTCTGGCTGTATATTACTAACCGGAACTGGTTCATTAGAAATATAATTAACTCTTTTTCTAAAACACATTTTAGCAAAATGATTTCGTTTTTTACATTATAGACAAATTTTATTAAAAGCAGGACAGTTAAAAAGTGCACAACATGTGCCACATTTTCAACAAATTTTATTAAACTTACCTGGATCTTCCATTTGTTTTGATTTCATTTTCATTTCATTTTTCTTGTTCTTGTTTGGTAATGCTCTTTCATACGTTTTAAAGATCTTTTTCACCTTTTCTGAATCCACATTATTTTCATCATTCATTGTTTTCAATTGCATTTCTGCCAATTCCGATGCTTTACATATTTTAACTCATTTATCCAGAGTTAGTTGACCTTCTCTTAATAATCTATCTTTCAGATTTTTATCACCAATACCACTTATTATTCTGTCCTTTATTAAGCTTTCTTTCAACGTACCAAATCCGCAGTTAAGACTTAGCTTGTTTAGCTGAGTAAGAAATTCATCGAAATTTTCTCCCGGTTGTTGAGTTCTTGAGAAGAAAATATGACGATCAACACTTTCATTACTCTGGGGTAAACAATAATTTTCAAGTGCCTCAATTACTTTTACATACTTTTTTTTTATCTTCATCCGTGAACTCGAACATATTGTATTTCTCCACGGCATCTTCTCCTATCACATGCAATAATATTGCTATTTTTGTTTCCTCTGGTTTGGAAACAGCACTGGATGCAATCATATGTATTTCAAATGACTGTTTGAATTTCTTCCAGTTTGCAGCCAAATTACCTTTGAAGGAAAGACCATTTGGGGGTTTTAATCTATCCATGGTGAAACCGAAAGTGAAACATTCTTTTTGACTCAAATCGAAACAAACTTATTTTTACAAGTTTGAAACAGCAAATCAATATGATATTATACAAATAACTACTGACTGCGCCATGTCATACATATATTTCTAATTTATAAGGTAGGTTCAATAAATTAGCAGAGCAGTGAATACACAAGCTACATGTCAACAACATTTTATTCTTCATTCCACAGTTACGGTTACATACTGAACAGTTATCGATATGAAAGGGAAGCACAGGTATCGATATATGACAGTATGTATTGGGCATCTTTTCTTCATTACAACACCAATATATATATATATATATATATATATATATATATGTAGAGAGCGACAGAAGGACTTACATTGTTGTTTTTACTTCTGTAAATCATTTCTTTAAATTCAGGGATATTGTTAATATTTTTGTCATCAGTGTTGATTTGCCTGCACTCTCTATGGATTATTTTAAACTGTACATTCTTTTTAATGGTTTTTAAAAATTTTACTTTTGTTTTTTATTTTTTTATTATTGTATAGGTAAAATTTTTTTTCATCACCCATTACAGTTTTAGAAATGATGCGGGACTACCATCATTTAGCAATTTAAGAGTTTCTTTACTGATTCTGACACACTCTCCTTTTTGGTGCTCAGTTAGATTATGGTGAACCCAGCAGTAAACTACTTTTTTCATAGGTAATTCTTCATTAATAATTTTGTGTATGACTATGGATCCAATGTTAAATTTCTTCTGTATAATTTGATAGGTACAGTGATTATCATCTATTAACATTTTTCGTATGGCAGACAGATTATCTGGGATTACTGTGGCCTTCCCATGTGTTCTTCATCCTGAAGAAAATTGAGACCTCTGCTAAATTCTTTAAACCATCTGAATACAGTACCAAGCTGGAGATTCATCACCAAATGCCAATTACAACCGTTGAAAGCATTCTTCTTGATTTAATCCTGCTTTAAAATCGTAGAAAATCATAGCACAAAAATGTCTCGTGTCAACTCCATTTTCTCTTCTGTTTAAAATTTATTTTACGCTAAACAAGTAGAAGTAAGTCAGTAAAAAATTGTCTGCTGTGTGTTAAAATACTTTGTATTTTTAAATTAAACAGTTTATTTTTAATTTGTGAATTCTAGTCTGCGCGTATCTCAAAAATTTCAGAGTAATCCTCGTATCTTTATTTAAACATGTCAAATATGACTCGAAATCTCTTGAATTTAGAAATAATATGAATCTATCATACACTTCTCAGTGTTTTTTAGATATATACTATTTTTTATGGTATAGACTTTTAAGGTGTGATTGAGATTTTAATTTCTATAGGACTAAGTTTTGATTTTAAATTTTTTGAACTATTTTGCATAATTTTTCAATTTTTTCCATACCTCTTTTAATATCAGCTTTTATAGATGGACCAAGATTTATAACAAAGATATATACAGTGGACTCTTAATGTGATCAGTTTGTGACACCAGGATTTTGATAATAATAAACAATATGCAAAAATAGGTAAATTTACCCCAACCCTCCACTTTAATTCACTTGTACTAAATTTCAAAATAAAATTAAAAAAACTCACCTTATATTTATGTACTGTATATTATCGTTTAAAACAGGAGAATTTTATACATAATTAAAAAAATTAATCAATTGTTGACTGTCTACAACTTTTTCTAAGAAGCTCATTGATAAATTATTCGTAATCATAATGTTTTTTTAAGTCACCGAAGCGGTATTGTACTCCACATTTCTACACTTTTAATGCATTTCTCGTTTCAGCACTTGTAGAAGGTGGCTGACTATGAACAGATTCTTCATCTGACTCACCTGTTCCATTATTCGTCTATTTTCCTATGACAATCTGACAGACTTCAGATTCAGTTAATGTGAAATCTACTGGAAGCCCCTCAATTTTTGTAATACTGGTAAAAGGCTCATCTTTGACTGTGATGCTAACGCTCACCATACTGTGTTGGGTAGCAGTAATTGCAACAAGCGTGGGGATCAGCTTTTGGATTACATTTTGCCTGCCAATATGTATATCCTTAATAGAGGCAATGCACCTACCTTTGTCACTAAGAACAGAAGGGAAGTCATTGATCTCACTATTTGTAATTCTAACTGTGTTGATTACATTAGTGATCAGAGAGTGCCTGATGCAGTTACTGCCTCAGATCATCAGCTAATTGTTTTTTTTTCATAAAGGATCTAAAATGTGCTAGAACTGAGAGTAGAAATCCACAAACCACTGACTGTCATTCCTACTATAATGACTTAAAGCTTGGACTCAATCCAGTTCTGGGCAAGTTTAATTCCATTGCTGATTTAGAGTCGGCCATTGACTCTGTGCATCATGCCATTCTATATGCTTATCATCGCAGTTGTAAAGCTATGTCTACTAGCTCCCCAAGGTGTGTACCTTGGTGGTGTTTTGAGTTTAGTGACTTGCGCAACAAGTGTAGAAAGCACTTCAATAGGGCCAAAAAGTCTCGTGACTGGGAAGCCTATCATTGTGCTTTGACTGCCTACAGTAAAGTTATCCGTAAAGCCAAATGGCTTTCTTGGCAGTTTTTCTGTAAGGGCATCAATGACGTTCCTGCAACTGCTAAAGTTATCAAGGTAATGTCTAAAAATAAAGGTTGTGACCTTAATGTTATTAGGCTCCCTAGAGGGAGTTTCATTGAGACTGGGGAGGAGGCTTTAGCTGAATTGCTAAGGGTGCACTTCCTGGGCTCTCTTGATATTCCCAATGGGAGTTATGTTATTGCTCCTTCTCAAGTTCTTGGCAAGGATAATTGGGATGGTACTAAGGTAGTGGTATCTTATGATAGGGTTGTTTGGGCTGTAGACACTTTTAAGCCTTATAAATCTCCTGGTTTGGATAGGATTATTCCCATCCTTCTTAAGGGTATTACCCTTCTTGGTCCCATTCTTTACAGGATTTTTAAATCCTGCTCTGCTTATGGCAATGTTCCTCATTCTTGGAGGTATACTAAGGTTGTCTTTATTCCCAAAACTATGAAAGATAACTACTATGAGGCTACTATGAGAAGTCTTTTACACCGATCAGTCTCACTTCTTTTCTTTTGAAAACATTAGAAAAGCTTATTGACAAGTACCTTAGAGACTCTGTCCTTGTTGCTGATCCCTTGTCGCCTCGGCAGCATGGGTATCAACTTGGCAGATCAACGAGTTCTGATATGTATGAGCTTTCTTTTCTTTTGGAAAAATGCATTCACGATAAGGAAATTACTCTTGCAGTTGTTTTAGATATTGAGGAAGCCTTTGATAGGGCCCCTATTGATATTATTGTTAAGGAACTTGTGCTAAAGGATACTCAGTATTAAGAATCTGCTGACCACTAGGTACATTTGTGCTAATGTTCTAGCAACTAGCAAGGTTGTTGAGACCGTATCTGGTTGTCCTCAGGGTGGGGTTCTATCTTCCATTCTTTGGAGTATTGTGGTGGACTCTTTACTTGTTCACCTCACTAAGAGTGGCATCAGCTGTTTAGGTTATGCGGATGATATTGCTGTAATTGTTAGAGGTATGTTTGGTCAAATCATCTCTGGCATTTTGAATGATGCACTCAAGTATACTGCCTTGTGGGGTAACAATTTTGGCTTGTCTGTGAATCCTTCTAAGACTAAGCTTGTTGCTTTCTCCTGGAAGAAGAATCTAATTCTTACGGATATCGTCTTCTATGGCAAGAAGCTGACTTTATCTAAGAGGTTAAGTTGCTTGGTGTCTATTTTGACAAGAATCTCAATTGGGGTTATCATGTTTCCTACTGTTGGTAAATATGCTACTGTTTTCCAAGCTGAGGTCTTTGTAATCTATATGTGTTGCAGGACTTGCCTTGGCATGGGTTTGCATAAGCAAAGCATATTATACAGATATTATTTTACTTAAAAAATTGTTCATGGATTTTAATGTAGTATTGTCAGTCAATAGTTTGATTGTACCTCTTGACAAGAAAAAATTGAGGTATTTATCAAAGTTTGTGAATGATTATTATCACAATCATTACTGTGGCCCTGTTAATAGTTGGACATGCACCTATTTTAATTTTAGGTTTCAATTTCTGTTTAAGCTTCTGTATTTTCTTTAAAATACCAGGACTTATTGAGCTAACATTATAGTCCTGAAAGACGATTTCTGCTCTTTAGTAAAGGAGTTCTTTTCTGGAATGGATATTTATAGCAATTCAGAATTCACATAAAGGTTCCAGTTTGTTAGCCCTCTTGTAACAATGCGAAATCTTAGTTCCAAACCTAGCAAATCAGATATGATGGGACTCAGCAAAATCAGCAAGGCACTGTCTTAGATTTGGAATCCCATGTTGGGAATGGTTGTTTGTAGTCATTTAGAATTGTCTTTTATTTCTCGTTTTATTAGCTCTTGTGAAAGAAAAAGATAGACCTTTATCTGGTTATCAATACAGAGTTTGCAATGTGCCTTTTTTTTACTTTAAATAGAAATCTCTCGTTTTTTTTTTTTTTTTTTTTTTTTTTTTCAGGATGTTCCTTTTTATATAAACCATTCACTCCTTTTATTTCATTTATATTTTTCAATCTTAACTGAGTCATGTAATGGCAGAATGGATTGCACACATTCTCATGTTATGATAGCACCTTTGTTTTCTGAATGTTTTCTAATATCAGTATATAATGATTAGTTTAAGTATTACAACTAGAGGAGGCCCCAAACTTTATATCTACTGTATCATCAAGTTGTTTGTTTAACCCATTTCTGAACCTGAGAGGGGAAACAAAAGGGCTAGTCTGAATCTGCATACTTGATAATGGACTGTCACATTTAGCAATGGATTGTTCTTGAGATTAGACCTAACACTTAAAAATGACATTTCCTCAGAGTAAAATGTATTCAAGTTTTAATAAACTAAATCATATGAAATATTTCTTTATTATTTATTAAATGATGCTTTAACACTTTTCGTGAAATAGTATCTATTTAGATTTAAAAAAAAAGTATCTTAAAAAATAACCATACTAAAATGTTAAGAGGTATATACATAAATTTGATGCAAAGATTTTTAATGAAATTGTACAAGACTTTGCAAAGCTCCTGTTTTGAAAATTAAATTAATTTCTCTTGTTTGTTTTATGAAATGTGGTTTTTTTGGACAGATCTTCCTAGTAAGTATTGAAGCATTTATATCATAATCTTATTCAACATGTTACCTTAAAGATAAAAAAAAAGTTTCTTTTCAGATACATTTTCAAAATTTATAAAACTAAAGCTGTGCAGTGGTATGATTCAAATAGTTGGCCCTCATTGATACAATGTTTCAGAGACTTGCATCTTGCTGAGAAACTATTGCTTGGTACTTAACACTAAAGCAGACACTATTAAATTTGAATATTAGAGACTATCAGAATACTTTATATTGAAGCTCCTTGATAAGATCATCTAATGATTTTTAAGCATTGTAAAACATTCCAAAATCATGTGCTATAGTAGTGTATACTGTTTTCCCTGAGCCTGAGCCTCTTCCTTTGTAGATATGCTCTGTACTGAATTGTGAAAGGAATAAAAATATGGCATAAACATAAAGTGTTATGTCTGTTAGGGAGCATAAACTTTATATCCACTGTAGTGTTTATAAGTTCCTTAATTAAAACTTTTAATTGTATTTCTACAATTATGAGACATATTGTGACGAAATATTGGTATATCTTAAATCAGGCTTTGAACCATTTTTATTGTTCATACTCAGCATATTAATAATAAAAATACTATTTGTGTTTAAATGGGAAAAAAAGCAGAATAGTTTCCTTTTCCTGTAATTTTGATATATGATGTTGGATTAAAACTATTTGAAATGGATAATATTTCTCAAAATTTGATGCATTTAAACAAGAGGAAGGTGAAATAAAAAATGAGCATTTATATACTAATATTGTTTTATATTTAAAGATGCCTTAAAAATTTTAATTTCTATTGTCAGAAATGATTTATTTGTTTCCAGCTCTTGATGAAGAATAAAAAAGTGGTATCATTATGGTACACACTCATTTTAATTTTTGGTTTTAAATTTGGTTTGTGGCTCTACAATCTGCTGCTCACCTCTCCCAATGACATATAAGCTCTTATAAACAAACATTTATTCCTTCACTTATCCTTTTCAATATTGAAGATTTTGAGTCCGAGTTCCACTTTTAGCATGCATATTTGTAGCTTTAAGAAAGCTAAAAACCAAATTAAACAGCAATAATAAAAATTAGCCAACAGTTTGAAATTGGTTGCTACCATTGCTGTTTTTAACCATTCAGAATTGGTTTTAAGTAGTAAATTTCAATATCTTTAGTTGTTGCATAATATTTAGGTACTTGTTTTTGCATTATATAAATCAAAGTAATATTTTAGAACAAATTCTTTTTTCTCCTCTTTTTCCATTTTCCTACTTATTTACATTATTTTTTCTCAGCTATTTGCTATGTATGTATCTATCCATTTGAAATTAGCTTTAATCAGTCATCCCCAGCTTAATGAACATTTGTCCTGCAAAATGCTACATGCTTTGGGTTCCATGATTGTCGATTGATGATTTTAACAAATCAGTATCAGGTGGACTGTCTGCAATCCAAGTAAGGGTAGTGAGTTTGCATTATATTTAATTTTTTTTATAGTCAATAAAATTCTTTGTAATTACAATGTGAGTATATGTATATATATATATATATATATATATATATATATATATATATATGTCAGGACTCGAGACCTGTTTATGAAATTAAAAAAAAGAATGTATGAAGTTTAAATCTTTTTTAATTATGCTTCATAATCAACAACAATCTGACCTCTTTCTCTTAAATAAGTCCTAGATTTTGTAGTAAAGAATTAAATAAAACAACACATTTGGTCTGTAGAGTTCACAACATGTGTGCATAAGCTCTCTCCAACGAATATTGTACAGCAAGTATTTAAATAGGTTATCTCATTACACATCACTCCGTGACATTAATGAGTATGTTGCATACAAGAGTTAAATCACCCATGTTTTATACTTTATGTGAAGCACTAAAGTTTATGCTAGTCCTGGAAAACAGTTTAAATTTTATCTTATTTGCCTGTTATATTAATGAAGCTTTTGTTTTAATTTTTTATGAATTTATGTAAATTTCATATCAATTTTATATTAACATACAAATATGATAGCTGCATTAAAATCCTACTTTCTTTTAAAAATGTTTTGTACGTGAGTGTATAAAATTATGATTGGAATACATTTTAAGAAGGAAAATTGTAACATTCCAGAAATGTTTAAATATTTTTCTCTATTTTATATATTTGTGGTAAATTAAAAAAAAAATTTATGAAATAAAGAAGAAGTTTCTTACTGTGTATGTTATTTATTTTTCATATGTTATTTTTCTTCATAAATTTTTCTATTAATAATTACTTTTCACCAATAGAGAATTAAATTTAATGTTGATAAAGTTCACATTCTAAAAGATATTAAGAACTTTTCTTCATTTATTAAGCTTTATTAGCAATTAATTCAATTTTCCTTTGTGTTCAAAATATACCAAGTATAGGATAGGATAAGTATTTGAGAATATATGTACTGTTATGTAAAACAATGAGGGCTGCTTATGAATGAGAAATGAAAAGGTAGTATAAAAAATTGCTCATGGGCAAGACATTAAGTACTTCCATACAGATAAATTTTATGGCACTAACAACTGTTTTGGTGAATTTAGAACTACAGATTCCTATAATCAGACTACTTGAGAATTGCAACTGCCCACTCCAGATCCTGCAAGACCTGCTATATAGGGCTAAGATCTGGACTAGTCTATATATCTGACTGTTATCTTCACATTCCAGTAAATAGTTGACCAGATAAGCTATATGTGATTGTGTGCTATTATCATTAAAATGAAATCAAGATGAATTACATCTCCCCAAAGTCCTCATGCTGAGAAAATCTTAAAAATATGATAATATGAGGGGAATTCTATAATCTGAAAAAATCAGCAAATTACCAGGGATTTTTTAAATAGCACAAATTTGCATTTTCTGTACTTTACTATACTAGAAAGGAATAGAACTAAAATTTTAATTACAAAAAAATAAAAAGAGGCCTAGAATGAAAGGAAGCTAAGGCTATTCAAAAATAATGATATCTATACACCCCAACTTTAAGGCATTATCATGATATATTAGTGATATTAATATTAATTTGATGATATTCTTACGATGTTTTGAAAAGAATTTAAACCAAACACAATCTAAAACAACCAAAAATTAATGGAGTCTAATAATGCTTACAGCAGTAGAAGATAAAAAAGACTACATTAAGTATAATAGTATTTATTGAAAGTTTACAATAAAATAAATAAACAACACTTAACTGTTTAAGTTCCAAGCAATGTGATTGCACTATTCAGTTTTTATGTCAAAAGAGACCCAGTACATTTTGAGCGTTGTGGACCACTGATGGTATGCTATTGACTGTTGAAGTCGTGCGCTCATATTTACTGACACATGTAGATCACACAGTTCATTTTTATATTGTAAGTAATACATTTTACAATAGGCACAATACTGTAATAATAGTGCAATATTGAAGCTTATATATGCAGAACAATAAATAGCATATATATATATATATATATATATATATATATATATATATATATATATATATATATATATATATATATATATATATATATATATATGCTTGTATATGTGTTTGCAGTCTAGGAACATTTAGTATATAAAATTCTGAGAATGTCGAAGTTAGTATGTTGACATCATGGAATTCAGTAACATGTATAATTTTCTACTAATGTTCTTTTAAATAAATTTATTAATCCAATACAAACAGAATAAAAATTCTTATCTAACAATTAAATTTACAATATTTTAAAATTTAATACTTTTTTTTTCTTTTAAAAGTTTATCTCAGCCAGTTTTTCAGAATGCATACTTTGAAATTCTTTCAATTCATATTACATCTTATCTTTTTTTTGAGGCTTATTTTCTTCTTTTGAAGCTCCTTTCAACTTCATCTCATATTCATGCTGCTGATAATGTTCTTCAGCTAAATCGGGATCTTCAAATTCAGCATCGCAATCGGTGCAAAAAATAAGATATCCTCCAGATGCTTTAGCAAATTTGATTGGAACCATTCTATTGCATTTTGATATCAGTTCGTCAATACGCTTTTCCATTTGCTTAGGGTTTGGAAGAACTGCTGAAGGAGAACTCAGAGTCTCCAGTTTACGGATACACTGCTGTAAGTTTTCTTCACATGCTCTATCTTGTTTCTCTTCACCTTTTTCTACAGTCCCTAGGTTAACTTCTCTTTGTTTTCTCCCATAGATATTCATCTCTGGTGGTCCATACTTTTCACAGTCGAAGGAATCTTCATCATACTTCAAGCTATTAATTTTGTGAGCTTCACTCTTTAAATGTTCTTCATATTTTAGCTCTTCGCGAAAGCAGATACTGCATTCGTTGCAAAAGAAAAGTTTTCCTTTTGGAGGAATCTTCTGGAAGGAAGCCATCTGGAATAATGCAAAATAATATCAAAGGAAACAATATCCAAACATGAGAAATTTTCTTGTCTTGTATAAATTTTATTTTAATTACCTAGATTTTGTAGATTAGCAAAAAATACAAGAATATACCAATATACGATAATTAAAATAAGAAAAATGATGCTACTACAATGAAAAATATAAATAATAGGAAAATTTCATTTTATCCAGAATATTTTTCAAAATTTTATTCTTATTGATATAGAATAAAATTAATTTATTTTATTGAATTTTTGAAAATTCTGAACTATATAAGCTTTGGGCAAGTGACAAGTGTTTTCTGCTTGCAATATGGCTGTGTGTATGGGTCTTCTACTAAGTATAGCTTACAAGTTTGTGCTTTAATAAATCAACTGCCTAAAAGATTATCATTGAGATAACTACATTAAAATTAATCATTATATACCCCTAAAGAATTGCCATTAAAAATGAAATCAAGGTGACAAATACATGTATGTAACATGCAACAGTCTTTATCTACATTACTTTATAACTAACCATAAAGTCAAATCTAATACATTGGTCAGTATCTCCAGGGACTAGTGATTTTAAAAAAAATTTCTTCCAAATTTTGACTTCAATATAGTACTTTAAGAGTGATAAATTAATTCTAAAGCTTATAATTGCATTAAAACCATCTATGACATTGATGGCATGTAATCTCAATATGTCTGTAAGTTTGCTAAATTGGCATACATAAGGAAAGAGGTGAGGATTTTAATTCCTCCCATGAACAAATTAAAGGAGAAAAGTCCATATATTTTTAGCAAAGATTAAGATATCACCCAATTTCAGATCTTTATATATTTTATCATACTTATATCAAATATTAGTAAAATTAAAACATAATACGCATTTTTAGTATAATTTGAAAAAATGCCTAGCACATTATATACAAAAATTTATCTGTCTGTGGGACTTTCACCTGAAACCTCATCACTAAAAGATGTGTCTGTATAACACTAATATGGCCTATATACACCTGGGATAAATGGCAGACTTTGTCTGCTATTTGGAAAAATGACACCTTTGAAGCCTATTTACCAGGAGCTTTTTCTGAAAAATTCTTAAGAATTTCAATTGCTGTGATATATGAGATATTACTCATTTTAAATTAATCTCCTCTGGCATTTATTTTACAATTTGTGTATCCAATATTATAAAATATTCTCTCAATTTACAGTGGCATTGTACATTTCGAGACTAAAAATCTTTCTTATAACAGCCAGTATTTGATTAATTATAAAATAAACATTTCTACTCATTTTACAAGCCTTTTTTTATTGTTCTAGATTTGGGAAAATTGTTTAGTTTTGCCAAAGCGCTGTGTTACCTCGAAAATAAGACCTGTTAAAAAATAATCCATTGCATTAGTTTTCAGTGTACTCCTAAAATAAGCCCTATTTAAAATAGTCACTAATACCGGCGTCATATTACTCAGTGGTCAGGTACGAAAATATGATATTTCCAGCATTGATCATGACAAAACAATAAAAAACTTCTTTAAAGTATATATATATGCATATGTGTGTCTATCAAGTAACAATTCTTGCAGGAGTAACTATGTATCTATAACATAATATAAAGAAATAAATGCAGGAAGTTTTTGCAACATAGGCTACAAGAAGTTGTTATACAATTGAGGGAAATAAAATTAGAGAAAAATGTGTTCTTATATTCTATGAGCAGGCTACATAGACAAGCAGAACTCATTTCAGAACAGCTCTAAAATTCAATTGACAGGTTTGGGCCTCTAGGCTTGGAATTAGAGTAACAAAAGATTCAGAATTGAAATTTATGATGATGTTCCAGATGAAGTCATCATTGCTGTATTAGAATAAATAATTTTGTTCATTTTTGAATGCTTTTTGAACATCAAAAAATGTATTTCCTTAAATCTGAATAAAATATTTTTGACCAAGAAGAAATTTTAATTATTAAGTATGAAAAATGGAGACTTTTGCTGATCATAAGTTCTAGTGTGCTGATCATAAGAATGAACATAAAACATATTTTATTTTGGTGTAAACACAAGAGTTTATTTTTTAAAATGACATAAATACACCAAATGAAATTCACTTATGGTCAAAATAACTTTTGAAACAGGCATATGAGAAACTAAACTTTTATATGAAAGCCCTTAATCACCCTTTGAGAGATATTACTGATATTATTTTAATCAATGAATAACAAATAGTATAATAAATGTTTAGATTTAGATTAGGACGGCTCATAAGAGCACCAGCACCATGACTCAAGGTCTATTGTACTGTAATGCAAGTTACTTTGTTTAATCACAAACACGCATAATATTAATAGTTTAGTTACACATACTTTCATGTGTATATGTATATTTATAAATATACATGTAGTGAAGCGAAATATAATCTGCATTGATGCAACTATGTATCCTAAATCTAGGGTATTATGTTGTTAGATTATTTTTCGCTTCACTACAATTTAATCAACTAGTACTTCGCGCATCCCCACATTCCTGGATTCTGCAAAATGGAGCAACTTTTGAAACCAGAAAGATTTGATGCAGATTTTCTCATAGATCACGATCTTCTAAATAGCCACTCTTCAGTAGAAATCAAATTCTGTGGTGACAGATTGCCTCTTTAAATCTGCTCATTGGCTACTGCCAGAGTCCCAGCTGCATCTTTATTTGCCAATCTCACACCAGATTGCAAACTAGTCGTCACAAAATCCAGACAGCAGACTGAAGCAGATAAAATTTTCATTGCTGCTGAAGTAGAGAAATTGTTCAAGGATGGTGTGATTGAACCTACCAACTCACCATGTTGAGTACAGGTTTTTGTAGTTAAAGAAGAAAATCACAAGCCTAGAATAGTAGTTGATTACTCCCAAACTATTAATAAATTTACAATGCTAGATGCCTACCCACTCCCAAAGATTGAAGAGATGATTCATAACATATCACAATTCAAAGTGTTTAGTACCATTGATCTCAAGAGTGCCTATCACCAAGTACCTATCTTGGAATCAGACAAGCAATATACAGCCTTTGAAGCTTCAGGAAAACTCTTTCAATTCCAACAAATCCCCTTTGGAGTTACTAATGGTGTTCCTGGTTTTCAAAGAAATATTGACAAAATTATCAAGGAAGAAAAACTTAAAGGTTTTTTTACATACTTAGATGATGTAACAGTTTGTGGTAGGGACCAACACGAGCACGATCAAAATTTGCAGAAATTCCTGAATGCAGTTAAAAAATATAACCTCACACTGAACCCAGTTAAATGTCAATACTCAACAAAATGCATCAGAATACTAGGATATTGTATTGAAAATAGAGTTATTAAACCTGATCCTGACAGGCTAGCACCACTTATGAACATACCCATCCCTAATGACACGGCAACCTTACAAAGAACTCTTGGTATGTTTGCACATTACTGTCGCTAGATTCTAAGATTCTCAGAAAAAATTTGCCCTCTCCTGACAAAAGCATTCCCACTCTCTGAAGAAGCTGTGAGAACATTCAACTCCCTCAAGGAAGATGTTGTGGAAGCTTCTTTGTCTGCAATTGAAAACATCCCATTGAGAGTTGAAACTGATGCTTCAGAATTTGCCGTTGGGACAACTCTCAGCCAAGCAGAATGTCAAGGCACTCTTCTGTTGAGAAAGAGGCTTATGCCATTGTGGAATCCCTAAGATATTGGAGGCACTACCTGATAGGAACACATTTTGAAGTCCTCACTGACCAGAGATCTGTGGCTTTCATGTTTGATCAGTATTAGTCAAACAAAATAAAAAATGAAAAGATTATGAGATGGCGACTGGAATTGGCTAACTTCAAATTTGATATAATTTATCGTCCAGGTAATCAGAACACTACTGCAGACACAATGTCAAGAATTACTGCAAATATCTTTACAGGAACAGAAACAAACCTCATAGAGTTGCTTATATTCCTTCTTACTAAGAATATTCCTTCTTACTAAGAATATGGTCCAAACTGTCAATTAATGGTAGTTTTCTGAAAGTTAATATATTATTTTCAAACTTAATTGAAAGAAGTTTTACACAGGTGTTTATTCTCAAATATATAAAGAGATTGAAGAAAAAAAAGTACTCTATGGTTTTCAGTTTATGTTTAGTGACTTGTACTCTTTGTAAAATATGTGTACAAAAGTATTTTGTTCTTAAAGGGCCCGGTATCCTTTTAAAAGTAATTTTATTTTTTATATTACGCGAAACCTTTTAATTGTTTTATATTTTAAAATTAAGTTTAAAGCTTGTTCAGAAAAATAAAGCTTAAATAGTTAATTTAATTAAAATTTAAATTTTTGAATAAAAGATGTATAGAAAAGATGATAAATATTTATTAACAAATAGCTCTAAACTTTATTATGCTTTTAAATTATGAGATCTAAATCATAATCCCAACATAATAACTATAGTTATACAAAATATTAGCCTTAATGTTTTCATTATTAAAATGTGAATATAAATTGTTGAATGAGAAGACGAGAACTATGATGTTTGAGATAAATTTTCAGATTGTTCGGTGGAGTTTAACTATGTTTAACAATTTTTTAATACATAAAATCCCTAAAAATTTAAATTTCTAAATTTTGTTATATGGTAGAATTTTTTTTTCTTTTCAAAAGGAATTTACAAATTACTTTTTTGTTGCAGGGTTATGAGAAATTTTAAAATAGTAACCATGAATTTAAAATTGATCCATAGGTTTTTTTAATCCAGGATTGAGAAATGAGTATTCTTAACTCAAAATTTTTCAAGTTTTAATTTTGTTTAATCACTTAACTCTTTCCCTGACGTAGGCGTGATAACACGTGGAGACAAATCCAACTTTTACCTGGCAACGGCATGTTTTCACGCTTGGAATTTTTTATTTTAAGGCATGCATATTAGCCATTTAATTGTTAAATTGCCTGCCAGTCCACGGTAGGATTTAAATACTCCCTGTCGCCAGGGAAAGAGTTAATATAAAACTATACTGTTATAAGGAAAAACTATACCAACTTTCATCAAATTCTTAATTAGTAGATACTGTACTTTGGTAAAACTGACATTTAATGATCCAGCATCAAAGTAATTTCTTACAGTAAATACAAAATTAATAATTGGTAGTATATTTCTATTTACTTAAACTAATATATTTTGATTAAAAGGATTCCCAACTGTTATAATTTACTAAGAGACATTTGGGGTCAAAGATTCTTTTAGCAAAATAACTTCAGAAGAATTTTTGGACCAGTTATGAGAATGGAATCTGGAGAATATGTTTGAACTTTGAACTACATAAAAAATTTAGAGAAAATAATTTAAAGTGATCAAATATTCGCAGTTTGGATATATATACAGATACAGTGATAAAACCCAGTCAAGAAAAGGAACTCTTATTAAGCCCAATGAAAGAAGAAAAAAAGACGTAGCTCTGTATGAGAAGGCTCAGAAATGTAGAACATTGGCTGAGAAATAATGACGTCAACCATTGGAGGATTATAGCTATATACAAATCAAGATTGAAAAAACTGATTGAAACAGACTTTCCTGGATGGGCACCGGGTAAAGTACGTGAGAAGTAATGTAAATAATAACCTAGAAATAAATAAAAATGACTATTTAAAAATATAGAAGTACTAATTTTTCTAAATCTTTTTAATGTGTGTATTATTATTAAATGTAACATATAGCAGATTTATATCAAGAAAACCCCTTATGAATACAATAAAAATGCTTATGAAAACTTTCTCTTTTTTTTTTTTTTTTTTATGAAAATATTTAGCACTGAGACTCTCGTATGTATATGAGATATCAAATATTAATCAAGATGATAAAGGAAATCCTGTTTAAACTTTAAAATACTTTTAAAGTAGAAATTATAATTTTGATTTATACATTTATTTTCACAATTTTGTTGTGTTAAACTTAGTATAATTGTGTACTAAAATGACTTCAGTGCTCAAACAATCAAGTTGTAATTCAGCTTAAATTTAGCAAAATTTTATATATATTGTGTGTCTATATGCACGTTCCATTGAAAAAGGAATGAGTGTTTCAAACTTTAAACTTAAACAAATCTATTGAATGCGTACAAAAGTTTAAATATTTTCTTTCTTCGTCTTTATCAGTTAAATCAGATTCAGAGCATCAGTTAAAAGATTAATTTTTGTAACTGGAGGTTGAAATAAGCTTTCAATTTCAATTTTATGATAAAAGAAGGGATGGAATTAACAACTTATTTTACTGGAAAATACAGTGTAAATCTACTTTACTATTCATACAGATCCTGTTTACAATCTTGAATACCTCCTACCATTTCAATGTAAAAGGACTATGCAACCTGATTTTAACCTCAAATTTCTGTAATTAATCTTTTAACTTATCACTGGAAAAAGGAGAAAAAATCTTAAAATTTGAGTTTAAATATAACAGTAAATTTTTTGTCACAGACAATTGGAATTTTTTGTTTTACGTTTTACTCGAAATACAAAAACAAGTTTTATTAAATATAATAATAAGAACAGGAGAACGTATAAAAATTTAGGTTTGTAATTTCTGGTAAAAGATACTAAGTAAATGAAATAAGACATATCTAATATTGAAAATATTCCAGAATGAACATTGTTTTAATTTTAATTATTTATAAAGTAATCATTTCTCAGAATAAGTGATAAATATTGGTTACTGGAAAGTTATTCCTGTAAATTATATTTTACAAGTTATTTAGAATTCTTACAGAAACAAATTTTTTAGTGTTAATTTTGAGTGTGTGCTTAAGTTTGAAATGATGATATAACCAATGGCATACATGAGAGAGGAAAGGGTTACAACTCGAAATAACCATTCATTTTTAATATTTAATTTAACGATTACTCCTTGGCTAACACATTTGTATTATATTTATAATTCAAAGTAATAATAACAGTTGTGAAATAATTCAGTACAGAAGCAAAAACTGATATCAATATTTGATGTTTAAATAAAATTTGCATGGATATTCAACAAAATGAATTACAGTTTGATGTATAAATCTATAATTCATTTTCTGGAATACTAATATGTTTCTATTTAATGATCACCCTTATATATAAAGCCCGTTTAAAACATAGCTCAAAATTTTACGAGCAAGTTATTACAATATAAAAGAAGAACATTTAGGATTCATCGAAAAATTTTGAAAAATTCCCACTCTAATTCCAGTATACCGTATGAACTTCATCGTAACTGAAGGCAAGTTACTGGTACACTGAAGGGCTTGTTCATTTTGAAATGAAATATATTTTTTATATATGGCCTGTTACATTCAAGCCTGGCTATTGGTTGACACTTGATACTGATGCATAATTTCAAACTAGTTGTCGGAAGTTAGCAGTTCAAAAATCTCCCTGTGACCAAATGCGACCTGACGAGATAATTGCGGGTGTGTAGGGGGGGGGATCATTCACCTAATGGGACTGTTAACTCTGTGTTTGCTAATTTGGAGTGGAGTGCTACGGTCTACTATTTTGTTACACGATTGCTATTGACACCTAATTTTTAGGGCTATAGTGTACGTTTAGTTGAACCTCATTTTATGAAAGTTTGAAATTTCTGTCTCTGTGCATTCTGGAATATAAGTAAGAAGACTTAGATAGTATTTAAATATCCACCACCTCATAATTAATATAATTATTACTATAACAAATAATTCATTTATTACGTATAACTATTTTAAATAGTTCTAAAAAATAACAAAATATGTGTATTACTCATCAAGAACTAACGTTTATGAAAAAACCTGCGATCGCCGATGGGTAACGGGATCGAAGCTCCAACCGGCCTAAGACTCTGTGTTCACTAATGGCGACTGGTGCATGTAAATTAATTTCATGGTTGCAATGCACTCCAAGTTCTCAAATGATACCTCTGGAGATGACAGGCCGTGCGTGGAGGTCTTATGCTTGGTCCCTGCTTCTATATTACGAGAACCCAGCGGGGATAATGTTACTCGTGTCAGTAGCATACTCTGAGCTACATGTGGCCCTCGGGGTGGTGCTTAATGTGTAACAGGTTTGCAGATAATGGGAGAATGTTTAACAACTAAGTGCTCCAGCATTTAAAAAAATGGGATCGGGGCTTGTGTGTTTGCAGAACGTTCATGCACGCAGGCGACAATTTTTGGAGGTTGCCGTTTAAATAAATTTTATTAAAATATTCTAAGCGTAGTTTTTTGTAGAAAAAGAGGATTTTGGTGAAAATGTTTAGGAAGTAAATCTTCGTTTTCTATCTTCCTTTTCACAACTGGGAATAGTTGTCATAAACATGGGTTAGTTTTTAATAAATATTTCTTCACGTATGATGTTTTTTGAAAGAGAGGTTTGCAATACATTACGTCATTTTATAAAAAATTTTATTTTAGAAAATTTCAGAAATAATAAAAAATTTATATTTGTAATAAAATTCAAAATGTAAGTTATGATATTTAATTATGGGCCGTCCAGATTGTGCGAATAAATGTAAGTGCCCTGCATTTGTTTGAAAAAAAAGTTTAATTATGATTTAAGCATGATTTTTACTGTATCTCTCTTTCTTTAATAATATTATAACCAATTTAAAAAAAAAAATGTAAAAGTTCAAAATTATCACATATTTTTGATACACTGAGAAATGATAAAACAAAAGAAGCAGTATATGGGCTCATTTTGTTACTTTATTAATGGAATACTTATTTAAAAAAATTCAATAAATATATGATGTATACTTTTTTTTTTTTACTTTTTTGATCCCTTGACAATTATACAGAGCAGTCATGTAAACTTAATAGTAAGCTGTATATCTGCGTGTGTATACACATTCGCATGAAGATTTACTTTTATTGTGGTAGACAACATTAACTAGGTTTATAAAGTTATTACAGGGTTCCCGTTCTTTTTCCGGAACAAAAATTAAGGACTTTCTAAGGACCAAAGCAACTTTTTATAAGGACTTACTGGAAATACACGACATAACGGCATAAACCCTATTTCCTGAGCAATATATTTTAATGATTATGAACCAGACAAAGCATGTTCAATAAATGCCCATAATATTTCAGAATTAAGCTTTTAAAAATGCTTAAAAACTAATATAAGATAAATCTATTTGATGAAAGATAATTTTGAAAAATGTGCATCTAAAGTTTTTTGAGTGATCAAACTAAAAATAAATTTTGAATAAAAACAACATTATAAACATTACTTTTTGAGGGTTTAATAAAAATGACACACACACACACACACACACACACACACATATATATATATATATATATATATATATATATATATATATATATATATATATTGTATGTTTTTAGTTTCTGATTATACCCGACGTTGCCTGGGAAAGAAGAAAGTTTTAGACTTTTTTATTACATTCAATGCAAGGAAAATTAAACTTCCATAAGTAACTAAAATATCTACAAACCCCCATCCTCCATGTTTCGTTTAATTCAAATTTGCATGACCATTAGCTATTAGAAAAGGGCAGCTGACTTTATACTTTAAAAGTTTTAAGTATACGAAAGATTATTTATTTGTCAAATAAGTAACTAAGAAAAAACTGTCATATAAGAAAATTAATAGGAAATCACATGACGATGGCAGATCTCGTCGATGGAGAAATTAATCATATTCCAATTTAAAAATTAAGGAGTTTTTAAGGACCTTTGGCGAAAATTAAGTAGTTTTAAGGGCCCTTAAAAATGAAAGCGGAAATTAGGAGTTCTTAAGGACTTTTAAGGACAGTGGGAACCCTGTATTATAAAATGAGAACGATCCTCTTAAATATATATAAATAAAGCATGTTAACGCAATTCTCTATCAAGAACTCCTTATTTCCTCTCTATATTCGTTATGCATTGATATTTTTATAATTTTCTAAAAAGACGTAATTCAGAAAAATAACGGAGAATCTGTTTCAAAAACTATGATTTATGACATTGAATTCACACACAAACACATAATATACTCGAATAAGTCACGTGCAGTGTAAATCATAGAGTTCGGTTGCTTAAATAAACAAATCAGGAAAATAAATTGCTTTAGTGGAACGCATAGGCACTCCTTTTTCATCCCGTAATTATTTATTTTCGAAAAACATGTAATTGGCGTGATTCAACTGTACTAACTTTTATTATCGATAAGAAATGACTTCGGACATCCTCTACACATACTTTAATAGTTTTGCCAACAAACATTTTTCAAAGAAATGTATCCGGATTTGGATAAATGAGTTTTCGGATAATTTACGAAGAACTACGTCCTGTTCTTGTTGTTGAAGTTAATTTTTCTCGATACAGGATTTTTAAACTTACAGTGGTAAAACTTGTTCAATTACAAGATACCTCTTCAAAATGCACATGCCTGAAAGTAAAACGAACTTTCAAATATAGTCATGTAGATCATGGCCATAGACAGGATCTAGTTTTGAGGAGAGGGGACTGTAACTACATTGAACCTGTTATATATTTACCCCTGTTTTTTAAATAAAAAAAAATATGTAATACTAACATAGCGATAAAATTTTTTATAAAATATTAGAAAAATTAATTTTAGCATAAAATTAATAATATATATATATATATAAAATAATTATATATATATATATATATGTGTGTGTGTGTGTGTGTGTGTGTGTGTGTGTGTAATGAGACGGATTTCTCGATGGGTGGTTGCAGTCATGGTCATAAAAATGATACCGTTTCAGCTAAAGACCTTTATTAAGATAATGTTGAAGGACGGTTTCCCACTTCATCATAGGGACAGGACAAACTGAAGGGTCAGCTAGCATGAAGTTCTATGTACAAGACACGTAACATCTGTGGGAAAATATCTAGAAAAATCTGCCTCAGATAGCGTGTAATTCCTTTTTTATTCTAGATTTCCTAAATTGTCCTCTAGGGCCATGTAGTATTAATAATTGGTCAGGTCCCTTCTCTGAGGGAGCAAACTGTAGCCCCAGTGGTCATTTTAGATTAGGGGTTAAAAAGGGGAATGCAAAATGACGCGGGAATTATTTACCCCCTTGATTTAAGTTTTGAAAACCCCTGAGATTTTTTTTCTTACACACACACACACACACACACACACACATATATATACATATATATACTTATATATATATATATATATATATAATATATCATATATATATATATAATACAACACACACACACACACACCTATACAATTTACAAAACTCGTGTAATATTTTTCAATAAATGTATAAAAATATTTTTGGATCAAAAATATTGAAATTAAAATCGTAGAAGAAACTGTAAAAATTCAAATTTTTTTTAAATATTGAAATTTGATTAAGTAAGCGGTTTTAAAGTTTTTGAGTAAGGAGAAGCGGTAGCTCAGTCGGCAAAGGCAGAGATCTCGAAATCGGTAGAGAACGAATCGAACACCTGGCCTCAAGGCTCGAATCGACTAGCCACTCTTGTACGCGTAGTGAACCGTTCACTAATCCCATGAACTGAGTGACACGTAAAATATGTTCGTGATCGCAATGCTCTCCAAGGTTTCAAATGATACCTCTTGGAAGGTTGCAAGCCAAACCTGGGGTCCTCCTGCTTCTAGTAATTTCAAGCGGGTAAATGTTACTCGTGTCCGTAACATACCATGAGCTAACACGTACACATGGGTGGGTTGGCAAAATGACAACAGTTTTCTCGTCTTAAGGGAAATGCTTAACAGGCAACTAAGTGCCAAACATCAGAAAAAAATAAAAAAGGGTTTGTGTATATGTTTTTTTTTATTATTATTATTTTTAATGTTAAAAAAATAATAAAATAAACTCCAGGAGTTCGGAAGAAGGGCGAGGGGTGCCGTTGCCTCCCCAAGACATGAAATATGCATCCATAATAGATGTTTTAATTTGAGTTAATTATTTTAAAGCAAATACAAAGCTTTTTTCCCTAGTTCCCAACACTGTTCTATAAACACTTTTTTTCTTTTCATTTTGACAGTTTTTCATTTAGAGAACAGCCATATGGATTTTTATTTTTTATTTTGTATGTGTATGATGGGGGATTTCGCAAACAAACTATTACACAAACACGCATAATTTTCACATTGTAGGTAGTGAAACCAAAATTTACTGTGACTCTGGGGAAAATACCGTTGTGAAATCTTTAAGCATTGTATAACAAGGCGCTTTATCTAGAATACATTAACCTAATTTTTACTTTCTGGGAGAAATAAAGGTTTGCTTGGTTTCGAGCTCTACGGTCTACTTCTGATATGAAACACGCAAATACGAGTGCAAACGTAAAAATGAGACCGACCCAAACCATACTGCTTAAAGCCGATCCGAAGGGCTACCGTTTAACATACATGCTACAGTGAGATTCGAACCCGCGGAAACCTCCGTTTCCTTAGACTAGAACCCTATACCATTCGCCATCGCTCGGCTGGGAAAGTGAAGGAAAATTTGTCAATCTAGAAGATTTTGCGGTTTTAGATTTCAACACAAAACATCCATTTTGACCTAAATTAATATTTTGTTAAGTTCCTGTACACAGGAAAATTCATCATTATGAAACTTTAAATAACCATTCAGTTTTTTGAATCTATTTACTAGTTTCAAACATGACGCCTGTGCTGTAAGTATCCATCTCGCATAACTCAAAAATGACATGTCAAATGGTAATTTATATTTAATTTAGTTGCGCACCGTCATTTTGACAGCATATTAAAGAAGTTCAAAATAACGTATGTATAGTCAGATACTCAAAAACAATTAGTGTAGAACGCCGAATGTTTGTACTTAGGAATGTTGATAACGAACTAGTGTTCATCGCTCCATTTGAATAATTCACACTCTATACAACGAAACGTCATTACGTACTTTAAACCAAACAATCAACAGAAATCAATTATGACTTATGCATGTCACCTTGCTTCTCAACTTATTTATTATAATACGGTCATTTTTAAAATGATTGAATGTTGCAACGTGTTTATAACAATAACATGCCTTCGCTGCATACTCATAATACACATTAATTTACATAGTTTTTTTTAACATACCTTATTTATTTCACAACACTTCGCTACGTAATAAAACAAACCTAAATCCAAAAATTTACTAACCTTAACACAAAATATACAAACCGAAAAAAATATCAATTATTAGTGCTGACCATGCCCCGCTTTCTCTAAATAAGAAAAACGAACAATTTAAGCTACTCTAACTATTTCATAATTACACCTCACAGACATGGAATGAAACGAAATCCTCCCAGAATCCAAAAAGCAGGAGGTTCCTTTTGCCTTAGCTCTAATAAATGAGATTAAGCCGTTCGAAACGCAAATTTTGTATCAATGAATTTTTTAGATTTTTTTTTCTTAAACAGATATTAATAAAAAATTATAAAATAATTCAGAATGTGTATAAAAAGTAGACTATAAGTGTTACATCTCTATATATCTACAAGGAAACTTTAATTTTGAAACTTTAACTATTTTGAATTACAATTATGCTGTGATAAAAAAATTACTACAAATATAAAAAAGAATTTTTTTTGTATTTTTTAAATAGGTTTTTTTTTTCAGTAAAGCAATATTTAAATATTATATTGATCTCTCACAAAACTTATCTTCATTTTCTTTGTTTCTAATCAAAGTTAAACATTTCTCTGGCATATACACTTTTATTTAAACCTGTCAAGTATGATCTGAAATATCTTCAATGAATAAATAATTTGAATAATATGGGATAATTTTAAAATGTATGTTCATTTTAATGCTTTTATAAAGATTTTATTATTTTTTTTAATATGTAGGTAAAATGTAAAGAGTAATTATATGCTAATTTTAAAGTCTTACAGGCCAATTGAAGGAAATTAAATTTTGTCTGGTAATACAAATATTTTTCAATATAATTTAATGCTTTTTATTCAGTTTCAAGATTTATAATGGGTACTTACTAATATAAACAGGAAAAAAAATTCAGATTTTTATCTTTAGATAGTTAGACTAGTTTTCAGTCAATTTTAAACATTCCTCTGGCATATATATTTTTATTTAAACTTTTCAAATATGATTCAAAATCTCTTGAATGATTAAATAGTATGAATCCATCATACATTTTTCTGTGATTTTCCAGATTTATACTATTATTGATGGTGTAGACTTTTAAGATGTTGTAGTAGAGTTTTTAAATTCTATAGAACTGAGATTAGATTTTAAATTTTTTAGCAAATAGGCATTTTTTTTCTTTTTCTATCAATATCTCCTTCTGTATCAGTTTCTATAGACTGACTAAGAATTATTATAAATATATACCATAGATGATACCATATAAAAAATTTTTAAGTCTCAAATTTGACAAATTTGTGTTTACTATAAGCAACACAAATTTTATATTTTTTAGTTGAGTTATGATTATCCAACAATAAATCTATTTTTCCATACCTTAGTTTATTAATTTATTTCAAATGAATATCACTGTAAGTATACAGTTGATATTATCAATTTTTATTCAAGGTAGTAATAAACATATCCTTCCCCCTCTTTAAATATTTGGTTAGAATGAATATTTGAAGACTGCAGTTAAACTTTGTGAGAATTAGAACATTCTTTACTGTTATGTAATAAAATCATTGTTGAGTGTTAAAGACAGTGTGCAAACGATAAATCTTATGTCATATCATATTAGATAATATAACTTATTTTAATAAATAACTTATTTTACTGCAATGACTTTGGGATATTTAGAAGCCATACAGATTGCAGTTATTAGGTACATATTTCCCGATACACTAATAGGTAAGGGCCCACATGCGTCAACATTAATTTTGTCAAAAACTTCCTACATAAAAAATAGGCACAAGTTTCATAGGTGCCTTCTTTTTGTCTTTATTCTTACCCGTTCGTTGACAGGGATCACAACTACGGACATAATTTTCTATATCTCGGTAACATCCTGGCCAGTAATAGTGTCTGGCTAATCGATCGCCAGTCTTTGTTACTCTAACGTGACTTGCCCAACCATCATGACATAATTCCATAATTTTTTCAAGATACCGAGTTGGCACTACAATTATCTTGCGTTCTTTGCCTATATGATCTTTATGCACCTTATATAGAATTCCCTTTTAAATGATATATTCTCCTCTTTTCAAACTCTTTTTATTTTCCATTGCTTGAGACCAGATCGTATCTAGCTTACTGCACCCCCGCTGAGCTTCTTTCAGCTGCTCCGAGGAGCAGTGTATGAGAATTTCCCCCCGTTCGCCTTCAGTAGGAATGTCCAGGAAGGGATCTTCACTTTCACTCTCGTTCTCCGGGGTTGCGTCATTTTGAAGAATGGGCGGCTCATGGTCATTCATCTCAGGGGGAGATCGATTTCTAACTTTAGCCCTCGATACGGCATTTATTTGCTCACAAGTCCAGTTTCCAACCTTCTGTGCAATTAGCTCGGCTGTTTGGTTTCCTAGTAAATAACGACCTTGATCCAAGGTTTTTTTCTACTACCGCCGCTTTAGTGATTATTTCCCCGAAGGTTCCCTCCAAGTGAACTAGAGCGATCGGGAGACATTTATATTGCATATCTAAAGGTTGGCTCACCGAGACTACTTCGCTTGTCCACGTATTTTCTGGAGCATGCATTTTGCAGACTAAATCTATGGAAGCATCAGTATCCCTCTGATTAGCCGTAGGCTCACCGTTTACCTTTCCTTACCACATATATGGCTCCATTCATTTTTTCACACTACTCTTAAGATCAAGTTGATTCACAACTTCGGAATTCTTAAATTTTCGGTTAGGACAATTTGGGTCTTATATGACCGAGACCATTACACTCAAAACAACGGAGTGGTCTCCAACTCTCAAATTGTCTGTTTCTCTCACCAGGAGAATCTGATCGGGTTTCTCTTTCGGTTCTTTTTCCGGGAACATGTATTCGGGTCTCCCTCACATTCCTCTCCAAATTGTCCCTACCTTCAATCCATCTACCTAATGCAATTTTTTTGCCCCTGAACTTCCTTCCTATCAATTACAATTTTTTTTTTTTTACATTATGTCTAACAGACTCATATTTATTTAGTTTCTCTGCTAGCTAAAAAGGGTCTGTTATTTCACCCAAAATATCCAAAAAATGCTCCTTGACGTCTGCACTAACCTTCTTTTTAGGACAGTCATCATAATTTTTGCTCAACATATTTCAGTTCCCAAATTACTAGGAGTAGGGGATACAGCATTAGTAATATGAAGATACCCGGGAACATTAACAGGTCATATGTCAGGATTCGTCATAGCTGAAGTAGAGGGAATTGCTATGGATAATTTTGAATTAGAATTATGCTGTTGGATTCAGGCATAGAACAAAAGTGGAGCAGGTATAAATGCTGGTTTAGCTTGAAGGAGTTTTTTGGTGTTTGTAATTTCTTGGATGTTTACTTCAGTCTTTGTAATAAGCTGTGTGTTTTCCTCCACATTTAGCACAATGGAAATTTGAAGGATCATTTAACGAACAATGAATTCGTTTTTGGAGTTCACCATATTTTAAGCCTTTTAGTGTTAGATTACATGTTATGCTTGAGTGATCATATTGCTAACACATATAGCACTGCGAAACGCTCTTCGCCGTATAAGGCTAAAACGAGATCGACTGGAAATTAGTTGTTTTAATATTATGAATATTTTCATTAGAAAAAGATGGTCTTAAAGTACGTATAAATGAGGGAATAGGCTGCTTTATTCTTCTATGAGTGAAATATACAATTTTATTGGGTTCAAAGCTGTTGTTTTCTCTGAGAATGAAATCAATAGCTTCAGCTCAGTGAAGACAGGAAGTCCACGAAGAATGAACATAAAAGATTTAGCCTATTTAAGTTTAACCGAGCGAACCGGAATATTTTTATCAGTGAGATATTTTTGTACTCTTGTAAAAAAACCCACACATTCATTAAAAACTTTAATTCGGCTCCCTACAAATAAGGTCAGATTGTTATCAGAAATATTGTTTATATTAGTTAGAACACTTGTACAATTTTTGATAATCTCAAAAAGTAGTTGACAAGGGTTCTACATTCGCCTGATTGGTAGTATTAATATTAGTACTAACACTAGACAACACATCTTCATACTCCATTTTTTCCGCGAGAGCAGAGAACAAATATTTTAGAGGAATAGTTTCAGAGGTATAGCTATGTTCCAAAGACGCTTTAAGTTTTGAAACCCCGATTTAAATGTGATTCGAGGCATTTCTAGCTAAATGGATATTATATTTATTAATTTCATAATTGATATTCTGTGAGTATAGAAATATTCTGAATAAAACATGATTAATAAAAGAAAAATAATTCCTACCGGTAGTATTAAGCACTTCAATCAACGATATTTAAAAAATGCATTACCTTAGAGTCTTGGGATCATCCAGGATATGAGGTACTCAATTGCCAAATAAAATCTAAGTAATCACTAATAAAAGTATTTAACTCCCAGTGTTTATCATAATTAATTTCAAGGGAAGGTAACAGCGTATCGAACAAAAAGACGATTTCCGTAAATTTCGGATCCACATCCATATTCTTTTCTTTTTTTTTTTAGGATCAGCTTTGATAATAAAACAAGGGGTAATCCCACAACGCAACATTTGTATTTAAAAAACACAGATTTTTTTTTTTTTTTTTTTTTTTTTTTTTTTTATCGAGATATTTATATTAGGCTATGCATCCGAAGATCAGGAAGGAGACATTGTGATCGTCACAGTCAAATTTTATGGTTTGAGTTTACATCAAGTATTCGGGTAAATTCGCAAAGCGGGAGTCAATCAAATACAATAACTTGAAAAATATTACTTTAATTGTAATATTTATGATCTCTTTGGGATATCTATATTATGGCGCGCGAAGAAAAAACTCTTCCACTGACGAAGATATATCGCCAGAATAGGATTTTAATACTATTATCACGATACATAAATTCTATAAATATTTGTTGATATACTGAAAAACGGTCTGGCCGTACTGGTTTGTAAATTTTTTAAAATCTCCAGAGAAGCAGTGCTGGTAACCATGAAGCATCATGGTTTGCTGTCAAATATATGACAGTTTTCATTCATTTAGAATGTCAATTACAAAGGGAATTTAAAAGAAAATAATGTCATTATGGCTTGATAAATTAATAATTTATTCAGACCCATTTTTAATTAAAAGGAATAAAGTGGTAAAGCATATGAATTAATATAATATTTGTGACTTTTATATGAGTCATTCAAGATAGATAAATCTTGATTGAATGATTCATACAGAGTAAAAAGTCTTCTGAACATAATATTTATTGTTGTTTACTTGGGATTAGTGAGTGGCTCTTGTTTGTTTTCATTTTATGGTCTACCTCTTACTATTGTATTAAAAAAGAATCTGTTACTTAGATGTTGAATCAATAATACTAGTTCTGGGGGAAGAGGAGGACTTGGGTTTCGGCAGGATTGGCGATCTTCTGTAGTGTGATTTAATTTTAAATAAGATTTATAATTTAAATGACTATTAAGCAAGTAAATTTGGGCTAGAATAGTTTCTGATAGACCGTCGATTTTACACTATTTTGACCATATGTATTATTTTTTAAAACTTAAAAAATATAATTACTAAAACATTAAACAAATATAAAATTTTTACATGTGATTATTTTACACGTCAGTATATATACTTTGTATTACGGTACGCAGGCAACTAGGCATTGCTACTGGATTTCATAATTACAATTCTCACGAGATAGTATGGATGTACGTAATTCTCCAGAATCCACTCTAAGCAGGAGGTCGTTTTCTAAATAGCTCTAATAAATGAAGAAATAAGACTCGAACACAAATTTTGTTTCAATGAATATTTTAGATTTTTTTTTCTTAAACAGATATTAATAAAAAATTATAAAATAAATCAGAATGTGTATAAAAAGTAGACTTTAAGTATTACATCTTTATATATCTACAAGGAAACTTTAATTTTGAAACTTTAACTATTTTGAATTACAATTATGGTGTGATAAAAAAATTTATTACAAATAGAAAAAAGAAATTTTTTTTTTGTATTTTTTATATAGGTTTTTTTTTAAAAAAAAAAGCAATATATAAATATTACATTGAACTCTCACAAAACTTATCTTCATTTTCTTTGTTTCTAATCAAAGTTAAACATTTCTCTGGCATATACACTTTTATTTAAACCTGTCAAGTATGATCAGAAATATCTTCAATGTATAAATAATTTGAATAATATGAGATTATTTTAAAATGTACATTCATTTTAATGCTTTTATAAAGATTTCATTATTATTATTTTTTTTTTTAGGTAAAATGTAAAGAGAAATTATATGCTAATTTTAAAGTCTTACAGGCCAATTGAAGGAAATTAAATTTTGTCTGGTAATACAAATATTTTTCAATATAACTTAATGCTTTTTATTCAGTTTCAAGATTTATAATGTGTACTTACTAATATAAATAGGAAAAAAATCATATATGTATCTTTAGATAGTGATTAGTTTTCAGTCAATTTTAAATATTTCTCTGGCATATATATTTTTATTTAAACTTTTCAAATATGATTCAAAATCTCTTGAATGATTAAATAGTATGAATCCATCATACATTTTTCTGTGATTTTCTAGATTTATACTATTATTGATGGTGTAGACTTTTAAGATGATGTAGTAGAGTTTTTAATTTCTATAGAACTGAGATTAGATTTTAAATTTTTTAGCAAACAGGCATTTTTTTTCTTTTTCTATCAATATCTCCTTCTGTATCAGTTTCTATAGACGGACTAATAATTATTATAAATATATACCATAGATGTTACCATATAAAAAATTTTTAAGTCTCAAATCTGACAAAGTTGTGTTTACTATAAGCAACACAAATTATATATTTTTTAGTTGAGTTATGGTTATCCAACAATAAATCTATTTTTCCATACCTTAAGTTATTATATTTCAAATGAAAATCACTGAAAGTATGCAGTTGATATTATCAATTTTTATTCAAGGTAGTAATAAACATATTCTTCCCCCTCTTCAAATATTTGGTTAGAATGAATATTTGAAGATTGCAGTTATACTTTGTGAGAATTAGAACGTTCTTTACTGTTAAGTAATAAAATCATTGTTGAGTGTTAAAGACAGTGTACAAACGATAAATCTTATGTCATATCATATTAGATAATAATAATTAGAAGAAAATTTTGTGTGTATTCCTTCTATGTAAAATGACAAGACAGTAAATTTTATACCTTTTTATTCATATTTATCGTGTCATAATTTAATAATTTTAAATGTAAACTTTTTTAAAAGTACATAGTGTAATATTTGTAATTTGTACTTAAGGGTAGAGGTATTATTGATTCTAATACTTTAATGATTTTTGAAGCAACAAAAGCTACCAAGGGTCATTTATCTGGTAGTTTTTCTGATCCGGACTCGGATAGCAGTAAAATCTGAAAAATGTCCAGGAAACAATATACAAAATGTAAGAAATATTTCATAGAATTCTGCATAGTATGTTATGCAGTATAATTTTGTTTTTATAAGACCTTCATCAAAATTTCTTATTGCTGAAAAAATTTTATAATGAAATATATTTTTTATCATCTGTTGAATATTTTCTTATGTATTGATAGAAATGGATTAAATGAAGAATTAGCATGTAATTTTTTTAGTCTATTTTTATACATTGTGCTTTGATATTTTTTAATTTTTGTCTGCCTAAACAGTGTTTAGCACAGTTTCTGAATAAAGTTAAATATTTTTAAGTTTCTGGCCCTGGTATATCTCAAAAGAAAAATAATAGTAATATCAATTTCTTTCAAATATAAAGTAATTACCAAAATTATCTTACTTAAAACATTTTTCAAAGTGGAAAAGTATTGTAAAACGGGACTAGTATCCAAGAGAGGTATAATGGCTCACTCTTAATATTTTCAAAAACTTCTATAATTTTCTTAACCCTGCCATGAAGTAGTTGCTATTCTCTCTTAAAACGAGTTCATTCCCAGGTACCTTTTATTCTGGATTTTTCACTGTTAAAGTCAATAAGAATCTATTATATAGAAAATATGATTTTTATCATTGAAAACTCCAAACTGAAGAAGTGTGCTTTTAATAATAGCACAGTATTATGTTTAATCTAATATGTTTATATCTACAACATAACACTTTAAACATCATCCTTTATTATTATAATATTTTATTACTAATTATTTAGCTCTTAATAATGTATTATTATAATTATAAAATGTCTGAAATATAAGGATAGGATTCTATGTTAAAAGTATACTTATGAATTGTAGGAAAAAAATTATAAATACCATACACCAACAGAAGCTTAACATAAAATTCATTCACATACATAATTTTCAAATAATATTCTTTTAAAGGTATTTATTAATCCAATAATCATTGGATGAAAACTTTTGTATAAGAATTACCATTACCATACTTCAAAATTTACTACATCAATTAGAAAAAAAAAATTCTTTCAATTCATATTACATCTGATCTTTCTTTTGAAGCTTAATTTTCTTTTTTTGGAGCCTCTTTCAACTTCTTCTCATTTCCATACTGCTGAAAATGCTCTTCAGCTAAATCGGGATCTTCAAAACAGGCATCACATGCAGTGCAAAAAATAAGATATCCTTTTGATGCTTTTTTATATTCGATAGCAACCACTCTATTGTAGTCCGATAACATCTTGTTAATTCTTCTTTCCATTTCCTCACACTTAGGAAGAACTTCTGTTGAAGTAGAACTGAGACTGTCCAGTTTATGGATACACTGCTCTAACATTTTTTCAAATTCTCTAGCTTCTTTCACTAAATCTTTTTCTACAGTCCCTATGTTAACTTCTTTTCGTCCTCTTCCATAAATGTCCATTTCTGATGGTCCATACTTTTCACAGTCGAATGAACTGTACTGTGCTTCATCATTCTTCAAGATATTAGTTTTGTGAACTTCACTTGTTAAATGTTCCTTATACTTTTGCTCTTCAACAAAACAGACACTACACTCATCGCAAAAGAAAATGTTTTCTGTTGGAGGAGTCTTCTGACAGGTAGCCATCTGGAAGAACATAAAACAATATTAAAACATGAGAAATTTTCTTATGTTCTAAAAATTTTATTTTAATTACCTAGATTTTGTGGACTAACAGAAAACACTCTAATATACCAATATAGGATAAATAAAATAAGAAAAATGATGCTATTACAATGAAAATAAATAATAGTATTAATTCTAATTAAATTTCATTTAAGCCAGAATATTTCTTCAAATTTCCTTCTTCTCAATGTACAATAAAATTTAATTATTCTATTAAAATTTTGAGAATTCTTAACTATGTAAGTCCTGGACAAGTGACAAGTTTCTTTGCGTGTGATATGGATATGTGTATGGGCCTTCTACTAAGAATAGGCAACAAGTTTGTGTTTAAAGAAATCAACTGCCTAAATTATTATCGATACAATTCTATGTTAAAAACAAGTATTATATACACAAAAAGTATTGCCATTAAAAAGGAAATCAAGATGACAAATACATGTATATAAGATGCAACAATCACTATGTACATGACTTTAACTAACCATAATGTCAGATCTAACAATTTGATCAGTATCTCAAAAGACTAGAGATTAAAAATTTTTTTTTTTTCAAAATTTTTCTTTAACCATCAGTATATTTTAAGAGTGATAAATTGATTCCATAATTTATATATATGTTAGAATTGTCTAACATAAATACTTAACATACAATAACGTATCATCTAGTTTTAAGTATTTGTGTCTATTTTCACACTTATAAAGTTTTCTTCACACTTAAAAATTCATCTGTCTGAAGATGTTTCACTCAAAAACCCACCACTAAATGAAGTATACTAGTATATTCTACACCTTCTATAAATTTCAAACGTAGTCCACAATTTAGAAAAAAAAAAAAAAAAAAAAAAAGACAACTTTCAGCCCTTTTACTAACAGCTGTTCCTGAAAAATTTATAAGAAATTCAATTATTACAATATAAAAAATATTGTACATCATAAATTAATCTCTTTTTCCATTTATTTTACAATTTGTACATCCAATATAAAATATTCTCTCAATTTCAAGAGCATAGTGTACCTTTAGACTAAAAATCTTTAAAACATTCTTTTTTTGTTTCATCTTAAAACTAACATTTCTACTCATTTTAAAAATGTTTATATATTGTTCTAGCTTTAAAAATATTGTTTGGTTTTTTTCAAATTACCATGTTTTGAAAATAAATCCTGTTAAAATATAATCCTGGGCATGATTTTTCATAACACTCATAAAATAAACAGTAGTTAAAATTGTCAACAAGAGGGGCACGTTATTAATCAGTGGCTGAGTGCAAGGAAGAATTTTTCTAAGACTAATTGTGATTAAACAATACAATTTTGTTTCCACTATGCATACATATATACATATATATTTGCATATTTGTGTGTATCAAATAACAATTCTTTGCAGGAATAGTTATGCATCTCTAACAGAATAGTAAAAAATGAATGTGGGAAGTTAGTGTAGCTTAATCTACAAGAAGTTATTGCAGGAGTGAAGAGTGTAGATTATAAAATTACTGAGAAATGTGTTCTAATGCTCTGTGAGCAGGCTACATGGACAAGAAGAACTTGTTTAAGGTCAGCTCTAATGCTCAATTGACAGGTTTGGGTCATTTTGGTTGTAAATGGAGGAATTGGAGTAGCAAAAAATTCAGGCCAGAATTCAGAATCGAAATTTGTGATGTTCCAGAAGTCACCACTGCTGTATTAGAATAAATATATTTTTTTCATTTTTTAATGCTTTTTTGACATCATTAAACGTATTTCTTGAACCTGAATAAAATTTTCTTCTCCAGGAAGAAATTTTAATTGTGCATTAATAATTAAGTCTTTTGCTGATAACAAGCTCTAGTGTTCCAGCCAGAAAAATCAACATAAACCATGTTTTATTGTGGAGCAATCACAATAGTTATTCTTTAAAATGAATTGAGAGAAATGCATCAAATAAAAACAAATGCAGTTCAATAATCTGCAAAATATCTTTTCAAGTAGACATATTAGAAATTAACTTTTATATCAGGGATCTACTTGAATCAGCCTGTCATGGATATAATTAATATCCTAACTGATGTTTAATAAATGACAGAAGATATATGATTTTGTTGAATCACTCATATATATGTATGTGTATATTTATAAGGATAAACACATATTTAGATATTACATGTATGTGCACTTGCTTTAGATAATGTGAAGCAAAAATAATTTTTTGGAAAGTATTACTGTAAATATTAATTAAACCAGCTAAAAGTCTTCTGCTTCTTCTTAGTAAGAATATCCCTCCGAGTGGAACACATCGAGGGAAAAAAACTCTCCAATAAATTCGCTAGGTCTTTACTGTGTCGGTGTGCAAAGCGGTTCGATGTATTTTTCCTTCTCCCATTTTTCAGCTGAAATGGAATACGGGAAACCCACCCTTGTTTATTGTTGCTTTACTTCCGGCTATAAATAGTTCTCTTCCCAGAGAGACTGCCCCGAAGGTGTTCCATTGTAACCCGATGCATGAGAAAGTACTATAGTCTTATCTAGCGGTTTGACCCAAACGGGGTCTTTCTGTGAAGCTGTTTGCCTATGAGTTAAAAATTGCTTTGGGTCATTTGTTTTTCAAAGAAATTTTTAGGTTAAGTGTGCATAAATGCCTTTAGAAAATATTTCTGTTACTGCAGCAATGTAGTTTTAAAATTCTTATATGAATTTATTAAGAGCCATGTGTTTTTATAGTTTACTAACTTTCATCAGTTTTTATCGGGTACTGAAACTGAATTATGAAAACTCCTCTAAAATAAATAATACTGTTTCCGTACATTCGGAAAATATTAAAAAAAAAAAATAAATAAATAAATGTTAAAAAAATTGCACAGAATTACTATACTTTCAGCATTATAATTTCACTTTTCTTAATGATGCATAAGAACAGAGTAATATGATTTTACTTTAATGTTCCCTCTTTTCCCTCTTAAGCTATTTTATTAAATATACAAATTTTGCTTTAAAAAGAACTGATGATTTTAGGAATTGTAATGTGGCACATATACGTAGCTCATAAATTGGGTATACAATTTCTATCCCATTTGTCTATACACATAACATTTTCAAATTAATCTTGGATGCGTTCAAATGTTTTTTACTCTGTTATTGTAGAACATAGCAATACATTATACTGTTATAATTGAGAGGTAAGAGAAGTTTATTTACAGAGGTATTGCTTTGTTGAAATGTTCAAATAATTTAAAAAAAAAAAAAGATTTTTATTCCACAAGTAAAAATTTCTTCGTTGGGAATAAATCTAATTAAGCAATAATTTACATCGAAAAATAATCCATAATATGTTGGATTTGAATATATATTTATTTATTTAGGTATATTTTATTTTATTCTGTGAAGTTTTAAGAATATAAAGTGACAGATATAGAACAAATCAGACTGTTTTTAAGTTTCTTGTAGGAACAAAAATGTAAATGCTAAATTTTATGACCTTTTCTTATTAATTTTTTCTATTTTTTTGTATTCTGCTGCTATTTTTAAGGGTAAGTAAAAACTTAAAACTAGTTCTAGGTATCGGAATTACATAGGATGTACATCGTGTTGATCTCTGTCAACATTTGTACATAATTTTAAACTATCATAAACTTTTCCAGTTTGAGAGAAAATGTAATAGGGTAGGACGCCGGCCGAATGGGTAGGGCACTGCACTTCGGAACTGGAATTCATGGGCTTGAATCCCACTGATGGTATCCCAATGATGACGTATTTGCATTTTTTTTTAAACTATAGAGCTATAGTTCTAAAGATTTTAAGAATATGTGGTAAGATTTGATAAATTTGATTTAATACTCTTTTTTAATTCTCACTTCTTAGCTCAGAAGTTTGAGCTAAAAAACTATTACTATATTGAAGATTTAACAACTCATTAATACTCGACTTCAGATTCAAGTGTGAAATAAAGAAAACATGGTACCCTTTGGAAGGTTTTAATTTTTTTATAAGTATTACAGTATACATTCTAATTGTTTTTCTATTTTAGAATACAATTGAAAACAAAACTCTAGTTAAAAATAAAAACCTTTTAAGTTATGCTATTAGTACCCGCACTGGATTGGGGGGGGGGATTTTTCTGGGTGGTACTTAAGTTCTGAATGTGAGAAAAATATTAATATATTAAAATTAAACAGCGAATTCATCGAAATTTACACATATTGATTTAGTTATTTATTTATTGCTAAATATTGATCGTTCCTATTTATATAATTCATTTTTAAAAGCTAAAGATATTTGTAATCATTAATTTACTATATTAATTTATTTAAAAGTTGTGCATAAGAATTTGTTTCTTTTACTATAAATGATATGATTTCTCCATCGAAGAAGATATTGAAATATTCAATGAGATCTCCTGAGTATCATGTATATTGACTTTTAACCTGAATTACCTTTGAATGGAAATCTTGAAGGACTTGCATTAGAAACCGAAGCATTCACTGTACCCCAATCTCTCCAATCCTCCAGTGATAGCTATTCTGATTCATTTTTAGAGGAAGAAAATTCATCCAGTGTAGAGTATAATAAAGACACAAAGAATTTCCTGCACATCTAACCTTTGTAAGTAACGTAAATTGTACAAGATCGAATTATTTTCTTCCATTTCCTGTTCCTATCTCTTGCAGGACTAGTGTTGCTTAGGAAAAAAGGGCCCACACTGCACGGGGTTGACACAATTAACGGAAGCATATGAATTAATGGGCAGCAATTTCAAAGAACTGAATCATACTGAGAAAATCTACATTAGTCTCCCATAATATTTGTGCAGATTAGCCAAAAAGTTAAGAAAATTTTCAAGCATTGTAGCTATTAAGTAATCGAAAATTGAAACAGTTTTATTTGCAAATATAGAGAATAAATAGGAAGAAACGTATTCATAGTCACACATGTGTTTCTGTGTGTAAATTTAGTTCTATGTTTTGAATTGTTCTCAATTTTTCATTATCAGGTTATATATATTCTCCTGTCTCCTGGTTTCATCATTCTTACATAGCTTTAATAGTAAATTTGACCATTTGGAAACACTACAATCCGAATAAATAAGATTTTTTCGCTTAAAATGTCTAACTCCACTTCATTACGACTTTTGAGTTTCATTTAAACTGAGAAAGAAAATTAATATTTGTAGAACTTAAACAATCCCGTACTAAGATACGATTTTCAGAGATGGTGAAAATAAATTTCCCTTTACAAAAATAGTATTTTGATATTTTTTATTATAAAAACATGTATTTATAAATACTTGTATTGACAAAGGTACATGAATGTGCGTGTATACATATGTATGTAATATTGAGGATCATATTATCTCATTATAAATGGAAACTGGCTGTCAACTACTTGATTTACTAAACATATGATACAATCAATATTCATGGTATATAAAAGATGCAACAAGAAAATTTACTGATTACACTTGGAGAAATGTTAAAAAAAAAAAAAAAAAAAAAAACAGAGTTATTACTTATTATTCAAATCATTACTATTTTCTATTCAAAATTTTGCCGATATCAATATTTACGCTAAAATTTGCATTTACCTTAATATTTACATTAAACTGTAATGCAGTGTTTTAAATTCTATAATGCTGTAAATTGATACGTCTGTTCTTTCCTTCCATTAAAAACTGTCTTCGCTTCAATGAACAAATAACAAAGTAAGGCCAAGTAAAATTGTTCGCCCCCAAATTTTTTTTTGAAATATGTTTTAATTCTTTTCATTGTTGAAAATAATCTCTCAGTAGATACGAGAAAATCTGCAGATATATTAAAGAGAGAATGAGTTGTGGGCAGGGCCATAGCCAGAAATTATTTTTGTAGGGGGATCAAGGAGGAACGACATTATTATTTGTAAATGATACTCCAGTAAAACTACATGTTTTGATATGCGTGTATACCCCTAATGAGTATCACAACAACACAACAAAAAAAGATATAATGAACAATTTTTAATCTTTGAAAACGTGTCATGAAGTAACTACACAAGGAATTTAATAGTAAAATAAACATTGAAAAGAAATAAACTATGCATGACATTAAATTCTAACTTATAAAACAAGTATAATCGAAGAAAAATCAAATTTTGGAAAGAATATGAAAAAGTTAAAATTATTTTTCCTCTGTACTATATATATTTTCTTGCCTTAATAATTTAGAAAAAATTTGAATAATTGCCAAATTTCTAAAAATACATATTCTTTAAATCACCACGACCAGATGATGAACAATGGGTAGGGCGCTGTTCATTGGTGCCACAACTTGTAGGTTCAAATCCCACTGCTAACATGGATGTACGTAGCCGTTAGGAAGGAAGTAGGTCCTGGTATTAAAAGTTCTCATGCACCAAAATAGTAAACCGTAGCACTCCAAACCAAACTAAGTCTCCACTTAAAAAATTGTAATAAATGTAATTAAAATATAAATAAAATATTTATAGCATAGACTTTTTTAAACTATTGAAAGTAACTAGAAGAGCGATAATCTATTCATATTTTTGCAATCAGTATACTTTATTTCAAAAAAGGTTCTAATAGGTTTACTATTAATAAGCAAATTTCATATGTGCTGTAGTACATTTTCATGAGTAAGGTGATTAATTACTATTGAAGAACCTCTCATAAATTATAATATTATTTGATATATTTAGATGTAAATTAACAATGTTGTAACCTTTACGAAGATTATGTTAGATTATTTAAATTTATAATTTTATTATTATTTACCATATAAATATATATAAATATATTATATATCTCCCTTTTCCACACAAAAGAAAAAAATAGGGGTGATTGCTAATAAGTTTTCCTTTATATTTCCTCCCCTTATCTATCAACATTATGCTACGTATTTTTTATTTTAAATTTTTCCAAAAATCTATCATTTATATCATTAAGACACAGAAATCTCCGGTGATAGACTTTCGTAGTTTGAATTTTGTTCTGATTTAGCTATACACAAATAACTAGACTAAATTAATTTATTTTGAGCTATTCTGTAAATAAGAATTTGTCTTCAGAAACTCACCGTGAAGCGCTCCTAACAGAAAAATCCTAACAATAGATTACGGAAAATGAGCGAATATAGTTTCTTGGGACGAATAACCACAAGGGGGGTAGAGGGGGAACCTTCAAACACAAAAGCCACTTGGTTGAGGTAGGAACAACATTTCCGGCTTGCAGCCGAGCAAGATTTGTAGTCAAAAATAGAACTTTTAAGGTTTTCTAAAGAACATACCAGTCTATGTTCATGCATAGCTTGGCAAATAGTGCACACACATAGAATGTCTTTCTACGCATAATGTTTTTAGAATTTCGGGGGGGGGGAGAATAGGAAGTCTTTTGTTTGGACAGTCCTATGTTATAACACTTTAAGAATCGTGTTTATTAAGTCGAAGGCCCTTACGATTATTGTAGAATAATTATACAATTTTAATTCTGGAAAATCACCAATTTCCAGAAATAAATATTCTGGTAAATTTATACTTGTATAACTATTATTAAATAAATTAAAGTAAATGCTAAAAACAGAAATAATTTTCTATACTACATACTCAACTCTATCTTTTTTTAATTTTAATGTTAGATGAACCTCGTGGTTACTAAAAATAAATATGTTTCAAAGTGAAACTAAATATATTCTGGAAGTCTTCAATCATATCCAACTAAAATTTAAGAAAACTTTTAATTTTATGAGTTAATTCGTTGCATAAACTCTTAAAACTGAACAGATGGTTACATTTGATTATTAATATACAATCATTGAATACATCCTTGGGGAGGAGTAGATTGATATTTTAAAGATTTAATCAAATGGCCACAAAAATGCTGACATCTATTTGTTTTTGTATATAAATTTTTGCCATAATTACATTATTAAATATCCTAAAAATATCAATAAAATTGTATAGAAATTGCTAATGACAACCTTTTGGAACAATTATCAAGAAATAGGCTAACTGGGTGGGGTAATCTGAGAGTTGGTTTACCGTAATTATGAATTGCAGCATTCTTTAGTCCCGATAAAAGGATTTTGTCTGCCTGGATTTGTTCTTTAGATTTAAAATTTGTTGGTAGAACATTGATTACAAAAATAAAAATCTTCCATAGAAGAACAAATTTAAAATTCATGTGAGTTATATAATTGAATAATGAGAGAATACGAAATATTTCAATAATTCGCACGATAAAGTTATGTATAAGGGTAGGGATTTTATCACACCCCCTTCACCAAAAAAAATATTACCCTAAAAAATCACATATATCCACTTTCCAAATATTCTACACTGCAGCATAGTGTACATTAGGTACTACACTAGAGCAGTGAGCTGTCTTTCGGTACTGATATGTGAGGGTTCCAATCCCGCTGCTTACATGGATATTCAAAAATAAAAGAATACTGCAGCAATGCAAGAATAACCATTCTACCTTCCCCTGTGTTGAGATGAAACAGAAATTTCGTAAAGAAATATTTTTATATTAGACTTTAATTTCAAGAATTCATATATATATATAAATATATATATATATATATATATGAAAATTTGCTGCACATATCGGTACCAAATATACTAACACAAATTTATGTCTAACAAAAACAAACAGACCAATGTCGAGTTAAAATGTTTAATTTTCAACTGATTTGAAAAAAGTTGTAGAAATATATAATAACAATTATTTACTTCATAAAAAGGAGAGAAAATTAGAATTTTACACATTAATAGAAGTTTTTTATATGTGCCTCACCAGAATTGTCAGCCAAAGTTTTAAAAATTATTGCTAATTTTAAATACACATAAAGCTTTTCAAGTTTCGAAGATTATCTCAAAAGAAATAATGGATTATAAAAGTACAGATAAAAATGTTCTTTGAGAGACTTATTTATATATTTTTTTTTTACGAAACGTTAGCCAAGACATCTAAGTGGTGCAATTAGAGATACAGCAGTTAAAGCAAACGAAATACTTCGAAATAGAGATGTACAAAGCCAGAAAAAGCTATCAGCATCTTTGTTCCTCAGGCAGAAGAAAGGAGAGCATCCCTTAATAAATGTCAGTCAAAGAGGGGTTCAATTCTCAAACAATAGACTGGACCCTCCGACCGCAAAATTCCAGGGGGGAAAGAACTGGCAAATTTGTACGTGATATCCACTTTCAGAGAAGTTTTTGAGGTTAAAAATTGTATATGACAACCGCTTTGGAAACATCATTCATTTGGCAGAATTGTACGTGACAACCACTTAGAAGGATATAAATACAAACTGTGAATCATTGGTAATTTTCTGAAAGTTCATCCATTATGTTCAATCAAACTCAATTTAACGAAGTTTTACACTGGTGTTTATTCTCAGATATGCAAAGGGATACAATAAAAAAATTAATTTATGGTTTTCAATTTACATTTAGTAGCTGCACTCCTTTTAAAATACATGTACAAAATTATTCTCTACTTCAAAGACACAATATTCTTTTAAAAATGTTTAATTTTTTTGTACTATTAGAAACATTTTAATTGCTTTAATTTTATAATTAAGTTTAAAGCATGACTAGAAGAATGAAGATTTAATAGTTAATTTAAATGAAGCTAAATTTAAAAAAAATAATACATAGAGAAGATAAAAATAGGTATTACAGTATTAAAAAGCTCTAAACATAATTAAGCTTTTAAACTGCAGGATTCAATCCATAATTCAAACGTAATAACTATAGTTATTTAATATCTTAGCTTTTATGTTTTCATTGTTACTGTATGAATATAAATTGTTTAATGAGAACTATGACATGTTATAAATTTTCAGATTATTAGATGGAGATCTGTGTTTAACAATTTTTAATAAGTAAAAAGTTTTTAATAAGTAATTTTTTCTTTTAAAAAGTGAATTTAAAAAATTATTCAAAAGTATCATACGTTTTACTATAGATACATCAGAAATTTAAAAGTAGAAATCAGAAATTTAAAATAGATCTGTATCTTTTGAATCCAGAATTGAGAGATGAGAAATTTTTTCGAAATACTTTTCAAGTGTTAAATCTGTAAATCTGTTTTAATCACTTTATATAAATCTGTACTATAACATGGAAATAAGTACACCAAATTTCCTCAAATTCTTAGTTTGTAGATATTGTACTTAGGTTCAACTGACTTGAAATGATCCAGCATCAACATAATTTCTTACAGTATACAGAAATACAAAATTAAAAATGCCAGTATACCTTTTTATATTTATACTACTATATTTTGATTAATAGGATTTCCAACTATTATAATTTACTAAAAGACCTTTAGGGTCAAAGATTTTAAAGAACCTTTGACTCTAAAGGTCTAAAGGAAAATAATCTTGAGAAGAATTTTTGAAGCAGATAAGGAAAATTGAATTGGAAGAATATATTGCAACTTTGAACTACAGCAGAATTTTAGGAAAAGTAATTTAGGTGAAAGGGATGAAAGATTCCATGTAAGATAGTTTGTATATATATACTGGTACAATGATAAAAACCAGTCAAGAAAATAAATTTCATGGAAAGGGAAGGAATGGAAAAGGAAAGGGAAAGGGAAAAAAAATTAGCCTAAATGTGAGAAGCCTTGATAATTCTGAACATTGGCTGAGAAATAACGAAGTCATCAAAAGTAGGATTATAGCTACAGACAGATCAAAATGAAGGAACTTGAATGAAACAGACTTACCTTGGAACCAGGGTAACAGTAATGTAAATATTAACCTAGAAATAAATAAAAATGACTATTTAAAAGATATAAATCAAATCTCATATAAACTGTAAGATACTTTTAAAGTAGAAATTACTGATATAAACTTTAAGATACTTTTAAAGTAGAAATTACAATTTTGGTTTAAACTTTCTTTTTATCATTTTTGGTTGTGTTAAACCTAGCATTATTGTCTACTAGAATAACTTCACTGCTACAGTAATCAAGTTATGATTCAGCCTAAATTTAGCAAATTTTTAAATATATTGTGTGGCTATATGCATGATACAGTGAGATAAGGAATGTATGTTTGAAATTTTAAGCTTAAATAGTCTATTGAAAGAGTGGGAAAGTTTAAACATTTTCTTTTCTTCTTCTTCACAGCATCAATAAAAGATTATTTACTGTAATTGGAGGTTGAAATAAGCTTAATATTTCCTTTTATGAAAAAAAAATCAATGGGATTAACAGCTTATATTACTGGAGAATACAGTGTAAAACCACTTCACTATATTTACAGATTCTGTTTACAATCCTGATTACCTCCTTGCAAAATGGCCTTGCAACCTGATTTCAACCTCAATTACTGTAGTTAATCTTTTAACCTATCCCTTAATAAAGTAGAAAAGAAAATTTGAGTTTAAATATGACGGTTAGTTTTTATCACAGATAACTGAAACATATTGTGTTACACAACAATTGAAATATAAGAACAAATTTTATAAAATATAATTATAGGGAACAGTTCAGCAAATGAAATTTTAGATTTGTTAGTCCTACAAAAATTACATAGTACATGAAATAAAACAGACTTAATATTGAAAATATTCCAGAATGAACACTGTATTAATTTTAATTATTTATAAAGTAGTCTTTTCACAGAACAAGTGATGAATATTTGTTTCTAGATAGTTATTCTTGGAAATTATACTTTACAGGCCAAATAGAATTTTTACAGAAACGAATATTTAGTGTTAAATATGAGTGTGTGCTTAAGATTGAATTGAAGATATAACCAGTGGCATGGATTAGAGAGGGATGGAAGGGGTTCAAATCACCCTAGCTATGTAACAAATAGACTCATGAAATGATCATTAATTTTTAATATTTAATATAATGATTATGACTCGGCTAACATATTTGTATTGTATTTTGACACTTGTGTTATGTTTTAAAATGCAAAGTTATAACAAGTGACAAATAATTCAGTATAGAAAGAAAATCTGATAAAAATGTTTGAGGTTTAAATGAAGTTTGCGTCAATATTCCATAAAATGAATTGCAGTTTTATGTATAAATCTATAATTCATTTTCTGGAATATCCATCCGGCTTTTGTTTCATTTTCACACTCTTACATAAAACAAGTTGAAAACATAAATCAAAAATTTAGGAGTAAATACTATAGTATTAAAGGACAGTCAGCATTCAGCAATAAACTTTGAAAAAGTGCGCTCTCATTTTTTGTGAATACGAAACTTATATCAAATCTCTAACAAATAATTCATTTATAACTAAAAAATATTAAAAAAAAAAAAGGTGAATTACTCATTAAAAACTAACTAACGATTATGAATAAATGCAGTGGTCTGTTGGGGTAACGGGATCGAGTCTCGATACGGAAGTTTCGCTGCTTTCATAAATAGCAACTGGTGCTCGTAAAAGTAGGTTTGTGAATTGAAATGTCGGCCAAGTTTTCAAATAATATCCCTGGAGATGACAGGCCAATCCTGGATGTTTTCTGCTTGGTCCTTGCGTTTTTATTACGAGTAGTCAGCGGGGAGTAATGTTACTCGCGTCCGTAACTTACGTTACACGTGCCCCTCGAGTGGTGGTAAATGAGTAACAACTTCGCAGATAATGAAAGACTGTTTAACTACCAAATTTCTTTGCGTTAAAAAAAATTGAAAAAAGGAAAAAGGGCTAGAATTTGTAATTTTACAGATTTGTAATAAGATTTTAAATGTAAGTTATATTTAATTATGGATCTGCTAAATACAGGTAAATTTCCGGCATTTGTTAAAAAAATCTATAATTATAATTTATATAGTTTTTTTCGTTCGTGTTATGCCTGTAGATAATATTATAACCAATTGAAAAAAAAAATTTTAATTTAGAATACTATTGATACACTGACAAACGAAGAAACAAAAGAATGCAATTTATAGCTGCATTTTGTTACTTTTTTATGGAATATTCATTTTAAAAAATTTATTAAATATGTGATGAATAAATTTATATTTTTACTTTATTTATCCTTTGAATATTATGAGGAGCATTCGAGTAAACCTAAAAGTAAGCTGACCCTGGGTTTATATATATATTTAAATATATGTGTGTATATACTTACGCATGATGATCTGCTTTTATTCTTGTCGACAACATTAACTATGTTTTTATTGCTGTTAAAAACTGGAAACGATTCACGTAAAGACATATAAATAAATCTCGCTGATGAAATGCTGTAATAAAAAAATTCCTCCTTTTCTTCCTCAATATTTGTTATAAATTCACATTTTTATGATTTTCTAAAAACGCAACTAAAAAAATTACGACTCATAAGGAAATATTTATATAGCTAAAAAATATCAACGGATATTAAGAATGCCTGCTACAGCCAGACAGAATTATTTTAGCTCCACTCACTCAACACCGTATCCAAACTCTGAAATCCGAACATTGACTGAATGGGTAGGGCATTGATCTTTCGTTTGTGGGCTCGAGTCTAGCTGTTGGCATGGATGTTTTTAGACGTTCAGAATCAGCTATAAAGAGTATGCCCAAGTCTGTTTATCTTTCGTGTAATAAAACATAGCCACCTAAACTAAAATCTTAAAATATTTGTCATTTCTTTTATACAACTAGCTATGATTTTCCCCGAGTTTACTTTGGTTCTGGAAAAATTAAGAATTTTTCCTAAAATAAACGTATGCCCTTGTTTAAAAGAGTTCAAAGTTTTTCTCGCTTAGTGGACACAGACTAACACAAATCGAGATGATATTTGAAATTCAATGGTAATTGAAAATTATATTTTACGTACTATAAACACCAAGTAAAATAAAAATACAAAACCAAAGGTAAAAGCAGGTTCATTTTAATATTATAATACACTTAAATTAAAAATTTGAAATTAATATGTGTAAGTTTATTTACATTGCGTGAAAATAAAACATAAAAATAATAAACTGACCGTTTTGAGAAAAAACGCATTTAAAGTTAAAAACCGAAATATTTCTAGTAATTATACTCATAAAATAAAAATAAGTAGTTCTACGTGTTCTAATGTTAACCTTTTAAATTTCTAGCTCAAATGCAAACTTAAAGTTCCCTTTGTGAAATATTTTGTATGGTTTAATTAAATGGCAGAAAATCAACAAAAACTGGGTACAATTAATACTACGAAGTATAAGAACAAAAATTCTGCAAAATTCCACACATCATTATTCTACTGATTATAATTGAAAGAAAGTTCTAACTAGAATATACCTTATTCTGTAGCCTGAATTAGGCCTATTAGTCTGATCTGCGTCGGAAACAACGTACGTTTACTTTAAGTGTCGTTCAACAGAAAATACCGATATCAACTCACCCCAATAAAGAAAATATTAATAAAGTCCCAAACATATTCAAAATATTATTTGTAACATCATTAGAGTTCAAAATACTCTTGGATTAATTCTTTTTGTGTAAACAATTTACCCCTACTTACTGCAAATTGATAGCACAATAAATATGCGTTTTTGTGTTCCGAAATTAAAACTCTAACTAATATTTTACGATATAATAATAAACTATAAATTTTAAGATTTATAAAACTTTTATAGTTAATAAGTGTTTTTGATTACTTCCTTTAAGTTCCTATATTAAGAGCAAGTCATGAGTATATAGGGTTTGACTGATTAATGAACATTTGAGAACATGCAATTTTGAAATTATAGTTCTTTTCAAAGATATTTTTAATAAATCAATCAACGCAGCACTTAGAGCAATTTAAGAAAGTTTTTTTTTATATAAAACTGAAGAATATAAGAAACAAAATTTGATAGATTAAACTTTCGTTTTCTCATTGAAATTCTATTCTGAAATATACTGTGTGGCGAAGTTTTTTACGCTTTGTTTAAAGTATAATAATTATTAACATGGTTGAAGTATTTAAATTATGACAAAGCAAAATCATAGGTAAATTTAAGGGAACTGAAGTTTACTCACCACTCGTTGGGTACCTCCAAAATTCTTCCTTCGGAAAAGCGATCTTCTGAAGATGTATATTCAGAACAATTGGAGTTTGCGGAACTTTATAGACCTTTACACGCAGTTACAGTTAACAGTATGACATTGAAGTTTCAAGTAATACACTCCATTTTCTGTTTCTGTTTTTCTTTTCTAGCATATTAAATATCGTTTCTCTAAACTTTAATCAACATCAAAGTATATTTTAATTTTCTTATTCTTTTTCATTTTTCACAGCATAAATATTTGAACGTGGTTAACGTATCCTCTTTTGAATATTTGCATGTATAGAAAAGGTTAAACCTTTTAGAAAATAGAAATTTCGTATGTTTACCAAGTTTTAATATATACAGCATTGCGATTTTTGTAAAATATAATAATTATTCAGTATTATTTAATATATTCCAATTATTAATGCCTAGAATTACTTTCCATCAACACTAGTATAATTAAAAGGAAATAAATATATATATAAAAATATATTTCAGATTATGAAAATAATTTGGTAACAGCAAATATTGTTAAAAAACTTCTTTGTTGTTCCTATGGAAAATTATTTTTTCCTTTAGTGTAGGTATTAACTTTTCTGTTGCTGGTACTGTTTTGTGACTTCTATGAATTTCGCCAATCAATAACACTATATATATATATATATATATATATATATATATATATATATTATATATATTCTATATATTTATATATATACATATATATATATATATATATATATATATATATATATATATATATATATATATATATATATATATATATATATATATATATATATATATATATATATATATATATATATATATATATATATATATATATATATATATATATATATATATATATATATATATATATATATATATATATATATATTAAGATAACGTTGAAGGACGGGTTTCCACTTCATCATAATGACAGAACAAACTGAAGGGTCAGCTAGCATGAAGTTCTTTGTACAAGACCCGTAACACCTGGGTCAATATCTGCGGGAAAATATCTCTAGAAAAATGTGTCTCCGACAACTTGTATCTAATTTTTATTTGGAAATTTCCTAAATTGTTCGCTAGGGCCATGTAGGATTGTAATTGGTCAGGCTCCTTCTCCGAGGGCTTAAACTGTAGCCCCAAGTGTCAATTTAGGGGATAAAAAGAGGAATTCAAAATTACGCGGAAATTTTTAACCCTTGATTTAAGTTTTGAAAACCCCTGAGAATTTTCGTTATACACACGCACACACACACACACACATATATATATATAGTTATTTTAACACTTAAAAGAAATATATATATATATGTATATACATATACATATATATATATATATATATATATATATATATATATATATATATATATATATATATATATATATATATATCAGTGGCTTGCGGTAGGTTTTCATGTAGGGTGTGCAGAGAACATGAATTTTACAATAAATCTTTAACTATTGAGACATCTCCATTCTGAAACAGGTTATTTATTATGAATATAAATTTAAAGATTACAATAAATAAAATATTTACCTACGAGTAGTCGAGCTATAACTATAAAAACAGCTAAACATGAGAATTCTACTAGCACTGAAGCGAAAATCATGTCTTTTGTTGTATGGTATATCGGAGTCGAAAAAGCAACGCTTCGGGCTTCTACGAAAAATTTATATGTTCAGCGAACGTATCACCATTAATTAATTTACCACACTAAAACATTTCACTTTATATTGATGAAATACTTCTTTTATATTTCCTTGAAAACAAAACCTTACAAAATATAAATTTAAACATTAACCGTCCGCAAAATCGTGTGGCCAGTTAATTAGTTAAAAAACAGAAAAAAAGGTCCCCGCTCTAATACAACGCGTAATAAACCGTACCTTCAGATGATTCTGAATGCCAAGTGCAAGAAAAATAGCTGCACTTGCCTCAGTGCCTAAGTATGCTGTTCTTCTCCAGTAGCCCATACATATGAAGCGTAATTTTTAATTTAGAGCGCAGTGCGTACACATCAGAATTTCCTATGTTCGTTTGCGAGCTAGGTGCAGTACCTAGTACCGCACATACTGCGGGAATACAAACAAGCAAATCAACATAATATTTAATATACTATAAATAATATTTATTATATACCATATAACGATAGGTAGACATAGGTGCAGAAATTATTGTCCCTCAAAATTTTACCAGGGTGTGCAGTGCACACCCTGCACATATGGACCGTACGCTACTGATATATATATATATATATATATATATATATATATATATATATATATATATATATATATATATATATATATTGTTCACGAAGCCCAGTGCAGTTGGGGTAGCGCTTCGCCCTCCCACGACACAGGATCGAGGTTCGATCCCCGGGCTGGGCAAGGTTGACTCAGCCTCTCATCCCTTTAGTGAACTGAGGACCAAGCGTGCGTGGGAACTAAACACTGGGGTTTCCGCATAAGAGTAACCACCTAACCGGAACATATGTTTCACACTCCAGGGCCCTAAGTCACTTAAACGGAGATTGGCACCGTAGGTACTGGCTCCCTAGGGTCGATGTTCGTATCCGTTCAAAATCGGCTTAAAATATTAAGTGACAATCAATAGAGTTCGTAAAGCAAGAATAGTAGACCGTACATAATAGCATAGACCGTACGCAAAAGCATAATATGACCTACAACTTGCAGAGAGTAGAACTGAAAAGTTATAAACTAAACATGTAATTCGGTTCTTCTAAAAATCAATCACTTGCATTAAAGAACAAATGAAATTTAACTTTTGTGATCACTGTGCTTGGAATATTTATAAAAGTTATTGTGCTCTTAAACAGGAAACTCCGCAAATAAAACTATTTAGCAACATTTCGCTCTTTTACATTTTAATGTTTTTTGTAATTGTGTCTGTATATTATCATGGAGACGCGAAACAAATTTTATGTCTCAAGAATTTGAATTTCAATAAAAAAGAATTTATTTGGACGATTTTTTTAAAACTTTTCTTTTTCACGAACTCTTCCCAACACAACAAATGTTAGGGTCTGAAAAATTTAACTGCCCTAAATTTGACGCAGATATTTTTTTTAATTTATAAGAGTAAAATTTTGACGATTCATTATAATTCAGTTAAACAAAATTTTAAATTAACAATAAATTATTAAAAATAAATAAATAACTAAAAACTATATCTTAATTTTTAAAAATAGAAAGACGGTTCTTATCTGCAATTTAGATTCCGATATTCTACAGCAGAATGATATTTTAAATAGCTCCACAAATTAGACATAGCATTAAAAATTGCCTAAAAATTTAAATAAGTAATAGTTGAGTGCACCAAATTACTTTGGTGTACAATAAGAGTTGATGATCAATCTGAAATAAGTATCTCTTCAATATATAAATATTTTATAACTTTAATATTTTAAAACCTCTTTATAAGCTATTTTATAACCTTAATATTTTGAAGCATCTTTATAAGTTTGATTAATGAAATTTAATTCAGTTTTATTGTCAAAGATGTATCTCCTAGCACATTCCTTATACTTAAATTCTGGAATAATCCCAAAGTATATAATAATAATAATAATAATAATAAATCAAACATCATGTTAAGAAAAACTTTTTTCATTGATTTTAATTAAAATGTCTGTAGACATTATCTCTACCAATAAGGCGATTTCACACAGCAGGGCAAATCTCAACTTCTGACAATTCTGGTTTTAGTTTCAAACAGAAGGGCAGTTTATTGTTTACCTATTGTATGTTGTAAACATGAAAATGAATGGGAAGGGCATTATAGTAGTTCGTGACGTTGCACAGAATTACTGTATTGTGAGCAGTAAATTTCTGGTCTTCAACCGAGTTCTATTTTCCGAGTTGGTATGTTACTTGCTAGTTGACTGGATCAAAAATCAAATCCCTCGTAATGAAGGCAAAATATAAATTTGTTAAAGAAATCCTTATAAGGGTTAAAAAACAGTTGAAAATAGAGACTAAAAATAAATGCAAATCTAAAGATGAAGCCGGATAAAGGTTAATTTATTAATTCTTAACTGAAAAAAATTAAAAATTTAAGATGTGTGAATCAAAAGTAAAAAAAGATATGTAATAGTTTATTCGTAGGATAATACAAGAATTTTAGAAGATAAAATAAGAAATTAATAGATGTGATGGCTAATGGGTTTTTTGGGAGCACTGCGGTCTCAAGGGCTAATGGGACCGGGAGTTACTGCTTAAATCAGATTCCGAACGGCTACGAACACCCATGCCATGGAAACTTTAATTTTAAATCTTTAACTTTCCAGTTTGTATATTGAAGTAGTTTTGACTACTCTTCTCTTGATTTTTGCATATATTTATGAATGTTCTTATTTCAAATGTATGTATATTAGATAACTGAAAGCTATTAGTTGTAGAAGGTCAAACATGTTTTTTTAGGACTTTTATAATGTCTAGACTTGTACTTTCTTTCGTTATAGTTGTATTCTGTACTCTTTATAGTAAAAAAATTCTAAATTAGGAGTAACTATGTTGTGAGGGTTAACTAAATTTATTAACCGTAGGAAATCAAATTTTTTTTTTTGTAAGTCTGCTGTAATGTCTAATTGTGTAATTTCCTATTTGGTTGCACTCTGAACTCCATATAACAAAAAATTTCAATATAATGAGTGATTATGTTGTGGGTCATAAGTGAAATATTATTATCTGTAAGGTCAAAATCTGGTATTTAAGACTATGGTAATATTAAGTTATGCTCGTCTTTTGATTGCAATTTCAACTTTATGTAACATAAAATTTCTGTATAACATATGTTAAATATTGTTTGGGCATACCATTATAATGTTAAGTTTTGTTCCTGGTGTTTTGGTAGTAATTAAAACTATATATAGCAAAAACATTTATTATACCTTTATTAATGCTTTTGGGCATAGCTTCAAAAGAACAGAGCAGTCAGTGTTCCTGCTGTAAATACTGCAATGTCTGTAGATATGCTTTTCATCATTTCATTTTAATCAAAACTCATGCAAAGGTTGTTTTACAAGTATGTGTCATACATATATTTCTAATTTATAAGGTATGTTCAATAAATTAGCAGAGCAGTGAATACATAAACTACATGTCAACAACATTTTATTCTACACTCCACAGTTACTCTTACATACTGAACAGTTATCGATACGAAAGGGAAGCACATGTATCGATATATGACATCTCCCTTTTAAAAAGAAGAATTCAAAGATATGAACTTTTAAACAATATCAAAGGAAAACATTTATATGTAAGAAGTTACAAAGTCTCTAAGATACGTAGGTTTTCGGACAAGTCTACCAGTTCTTGTAAATATAGGACTTTGTACATGATCTGAATTAGAGGATATTTTTCTGGGAGATAAACTACCAGGAATATCCCTTACCTTTGGCTCTTCTCTTTCCTTTTTCACAATATTTTGTCTGGAATCATTTTCAGTTACATTCAGGTTTTCACCATTTTGTACCAAATGAGATTTTCTTATCTGAAACTTCATATTTCTAGGACCTTTTAGTATTGCTCTGCAATTTCTTTCAATTGTGTTTCCATCAGATTTTAGAATTTTATAAGATCGTGGTCTGTTAGGATTTGAAACAATTTTTCTGCTGTCCTAGGGTCCTGATCCAGATTTGAAAAGAAAAACATTATCTCCTTCACCTAATGGTTTGAGCTCTTTTGAACTCTTGTCAAAATAATATTTTTGCATTTCCTGTTTTTCCAAGAGCTTACTTCTTACGTCTAAATTTTTGTTTACTTGTTCAAAAGATTCCCTTATTGGCAATAATCAATTTATTTTTCTTCCAAATAATATTTCTGAAGGGGATGGTAAACTTTTGGAAATTGGAGTATTTCGGTAATCAAGTAGAACTGAATATTGATCTTTACTATCAGATTCTGCTTTTAGCAACAATTTCTTTACTGTTTGAATATATCGCTCTACCATACCATTTGATTGTGCAAATTCAGAGCTAGATAATTTATGTTCAAAATTCCATTCATTAACAAATTTCTTAAACTCTTTGCTACTGTACTGAGGACCATTGTCAGAATAGAAGAGTTTTGGTATACCATATCTAGCAAACATAGATTTTAATAATTTGATAGTACTAATGCTTGTAATCTCCTGTAACTGTCCAATTTCAACAAGCTTGCTAAAATAATCAATTACAATCAAATAATTCTTCCCATTTAGATGAAATAAATCTGTACCTAATGTTTCCCATGGTCTGTATGGTACTTCCTTTGGCATTAATGGTTCCTTGGTATTGTATTATTGATACTTCAAACATGTAGAATAATTTAAAATTAAATCTTCAATATCTTTACTCATTCCAGGCCAGAAAAGAATTTCTCTTGCAAGACTTTTGTACTTGTCAATTCCCATATGATTATAATGCATTCTTTCTAACATTAACTTATGTAGATTTTTAGGAACTTCTACACATTAATTTTTAAAAATTCAACCATTCAATTCTGTAAGTTCTTCTCTAAAATGAAAATAAGCTTTTGCTTTTTCTGGTACTTTTGATTTATTGTTAGGCCACCCATTTTTAATTAATTTTAAAACAATCTGTAATTCTTCATCATCCTTGGTTGCATCTAAAAACATCTTTTCTTTTTCAGGCGACATAAACACTTCTGCATTTATCATACAAACATAAGCTTCTATTTCTTCTTCAAATGCATCATTTTTTTCTTCTATGAATGATCTAGATAGTACATCAGCTATTGCAAGTTCTTTTCCAAGTTTGAATTTAATAGTAAAATCATACGGTTATAAGCGAATTCTCATCCTCTGGAGACGTAGAGGACACTTATTCAATGGTTTCTTAAAAATAGCTTCCAATGGTTTATGATCACTTTCAACAATAAAATTATTTCCAAAGACATAATGATTGAATTTTTCACATCCAAATACTATCGCAAGTGTTTCTATTTCAATTTGTGCGTAATTTTTCTGAGTTTCTGTTAATGATCTAGATGCATAAGCTACTGGTAAATTATTTTGTAAAAGAACAGCTCCTAATCCAGATTGTGAAACATCTACAGACAGCTTTATAGGACTCTTACAATCAAAATATATTAATACCGGTTTGTCAACTAATACTTTCTTTAAATTATTAAAAACTTCTTCGTGTTCATGATTCCACTGCCACAGCACATTTTTTCTAAGTAGATCTCTTAATACAGCTTTTTTTTCTGAAACATTTGGAATGAATCGAGAGACATACGTAATCATCCCTAAAAAAAGTTTCTAATTCTTTAACATTCATTGGCATCATCATATTCAAAGTTGCTTGTATTTTTTCCTCATCAGGTTTAAGCCCTTCTTTGGAAAATGTATAACCCATGTATTTTACTTCTTCTGTTCCAAATTTACATTTGTTATAATTGAACTTAACGTTTTTCTTTCGAGCTTTATCTAAAACTGGTTTTAGTCTTCTATCATGAGTTTCTTTATTTTCACCCCAAATCAATATATCATCTATATAAATTTCAACCCCTTCAATTCCATCAAAAATCTCAGTAAAACATTTATGGAAAACTTCAGGAGCTGAATTTATTCCATACAGCATTTTAAGAATCAATATCTACCAAATGGTGTATTAAAAGTAGTAAGATCTGAACTAGAATCAGATAATATTATTTGCCAAAATGCTCTATTTGCATCAATTATGCTAAAAACTTTTGCACCTGACATTTTAGAAGTAATTTCTTCAAATGTTTTAATATGAAAATGTTCTCTTAAAATATTTTCATTTAAACGCTGAGGATCTAAACAAATTCTGAGAGTACCGTCCGGTTTTCTCACTATAACTAGAGAATTGACAAATTCTGTAGAGTGATTAACTTTTTTAATAATAAGATCATGTTCCATACGCAACAATTCTTGCTTCGGAGAATTCATAAGACTTAATGGAAGTCTTCTACAGGGTTCTATAGTTCCAACTGCTCCCTCTTTAAGTTTAATTTCATATTCATAATCAGCAATTTGACCAAAACCCAGAAATAATTCATTATATTTTTGCTTAACCCATTTATAATTATCTGTTGTTTCTACAGCATCTATTCTTCTAATTAGACATAACTGTTGAATTGTTTTTAAACCCAAAATGGCTGGAACATTATCTTCACATTTTAAAATTTGGAATTCTATCTCACTCTTCAATCCACTTCGTGTTTCACATTTTAAATTACATTTACCAAGAACATCAATTTTTGAACCACTGTAATTACTTAAAATAGCCTGTGTATTTCTTATTGAATCTTCTCTTAGATTTAGTTGTTTAAATTTTCTATATGGCAATACATTACATTGTGCTCTCGTGTCCAATTTAACATACAGATATTTTTAAAATATTCACTTTAAGTTATTCTATCCAGTCATTAGAATTTATATTCAATTTAATTTCCTCTAAAATATATTCTTCATTGGACTCTGGCTGTATATTACTAACCGGAACTGGTTCATTAGAAATATAATTAACTCTTTTTCTAAAACACATTTTAGCAAAATGATTTCGTTTTTTACATTATAGACAAATTTTATTAAAAGCAGGACAGTTAAAAAGTGCACAACATGTGCCACATTTTCAACAAATTTTATTAAACTTACCTGGATCTTCCATTTGTTTTGATTTCATTTTCATTTCATTTTTCTTGTTCTTGTTTGGTAATGCTCTTTCATACGTTTTAAAGATCTTTTTCACCTTTTCTGAATCCACATTATTTTCATCATTCATTGTTTTCAATTGCATTTCTGCCAATTCCGATGCTTTACATATTTTAACTCATTTATCTAGAGTTAGTTGACCTTCTCTTAATAATCTATCTTTCAGATTTTTATCACCAATACCACTTATTATTCTGTCCTTTATTAAGCTTTCTTTCAACGTACCAAATCCGCAGTTAAGACTTAGCTTGTTTAGCTGAGTAAGAAATTCATCGAAATTTTCTCCCGGTTGTTGTGAGTTCTTGAGAAGAAAATATGACGATCAACACTTTCATTACTCTGGGGTAAACAATAATTTTCAAGTGCCTCAATTACTTTTACATACTTTTTTTTTATCTTCATCCGTGAACTCGAACATATTGTATTTCTCCACGGCATCTTCTCCTATCACATGCAATAATATTGCTATTTTTGTTTCCTCTGGTTTGGAAACAGCACTGGATGCAATCATATGTATTTCAAATGACTGTTTGAATTTCTTCCAGTTTGCAGCCAAATTACCTTTGAAGGAAAGACCATTTGGGGGTTTTAATCTATCCATGGTGAAACCGAAAGTGAAACATTCTTTTTGACTCAAATCGAAACAAACTTATTTTTACAAGTTTGAAACAGCAAATCAATATGATATTATACAAATAACTACTGACTGCGCCATGTCATACATATATTTCTAATTTATAAGGTAGGTTCAATAAATTAGCAGAGCAGTGAATACACAAGCTACATGTCAACAACATTTTATTCTTCATTCCACAGTTACGGTTACATACTGAACAGTTATCGATATGAAAGGGAAGCACAGGTATCGATATATGACAGTATGTATTGGGCATCTTTTCTTCATTACAACACCAATATATATATATATATATATATATATATATATATATATATATATATGTAGAGAGGGACAGAAGGACTTACATTGTTGTTTTTACTTCTGTAAATCATTTCTTTAAATTCAGGGATATTGTTAATATTTTTGTCATCAGTGTTGATTTGCCTGCACTCTCTATGGATTATTTTAAACTGTACATTCTTTTTAATGGTTTTTAAAAATTTTACTTTTGTTTTTTATTTTTTTATTATTGTATAGGTAAAATTTTTTTTCATCACCCATTACAGTTTTAGAAATGATGCGGGACTACCATCATTTAGCAATTTAAGAGTTTCTTTACTGATTCTGACACACTCTCCTTTTTGGTGCTCAGTTAGATTATGGTGAACCCAGCAGTAAACTACTTTTTTCATAGGTAATTCTTCATTAATAATTTTGTGTATGACTATGGATCCAATGTTAAATTTCTTCTGTATAATTTGATAGGTACAGTGATTATCATCTATTAACATTTTTCGTATGGCAGACAGATTATCTGGGATTACTGTGGCCTTCCCATGTGTTCTTCATCCTGAAGAAAATTGAGACCTCTGCTAAATTCTTTAAACCATCTGAATACAGTACCAAGCTGGAGATTCATCACCAAATGCCAATTACAACCGTTGAAAGCATTCTTCTTGATTTAATCCTGCTTTAAAATCGTAGAAAATCATAGCACAAAAATGTCTCGTGTCAACTCCATTTTCTCTTCTGTTTAAAATTTATTTTACGCTAAACAAGTAGAAGTAAGTCAGTAAAAAATTGTCTGCTGTGTTAAAATACTTTGTATTTTTAAATTAAACAGTTTATTTTTAATTTGTGAATTCTAGTCTGCGCGTATCTCAAAAATTTCAGAGTAATCCTCGTATCTTTATTTAAACATGTCAAATATGACTCGAAATCTCTTGAATTTAGAAATAATATGAATCTATCATACACTTCTCAGTGTTTTTTAGATATATACTATTTTTTATGGTATAGACTTTTAAGGTGTGATTGAGATTTTAATTTCTATAGGACTAAGTTTTGATTTTAAATTTTTTGAACTATTTTGCATAATTTTTCAATTTTTTCCATACCTCTTTTAATATCAGCTTTTATAGATGGACCAAGATTTATAACAAAGATATATACAGTGGACTCTTAATGTGATCAGTTTGTGACACCAGGATTTTGATAATAATAAACAATATGCAAAAATAGGTAAATTTACCCCAACCCTCCACTTTAATTCACTTGTACTAAATTTCAAAATAAAATTAAAAAAACTCACCTTATATTTATGTACTGTATATTATCGTTTAAAACAGGAGAATTTTATACATAATTAAAAAAATTAATCAATTGTTGACTGTCTACAACTTTTTCTAAGAAGCTCATTGATAAATTATTCGTAATCATAATGTTTTTTTAAGTCACCGAAGCGGTATTGTACTCCACATTTCTACACTTTTAATGCATTTCTCGTTTCAGCACTTGTAGAAGGTGGCTGACTATGAACAGATTCTTCATCTGACTCACCTGTTCCATTATTCGTCTATTTTCCTATGACAATCTGACAGACTTCAGATTCAGTTAATGTGAAATCTACTGGAAGCCCCTCAATTTTTGTAATACTGGTAAAAGGCTCATCTTTGACTGTGATGCTAACGCTCACCATACTGTGTTGGGTAGCAGTAATTGCAACAAGCGTGGGGATCAGCTTTTGGATTACATTTTGCCTGCCAATATGTATATCCTTAATAGAGGCAATGCACCTACCTTTGTCACTAAGAACAGAAGGGAAGTCATTGATCTCACTATTTGTAATTCTAACTGTGTTGATTACATTAGTGATCAGAGAGTGCCTGATGCAGTTACTGCCTCAGATCATCAGCTAATTGTTTTTTTTTCATAAAGGATCTAAAATGTGCTAGAACTGAGAGTAGAAATCCACAAACCACTGACTGTCATTCCTACTATAATGACTTAAAGCTTGGACTCAATCCAGTTCTGGGCAAGTTTAATTCCATTGCTGATTTAGAGTCGGCCATTGACTCTGTGCATCATGCCATTCTATATGCTTATCATCGCAGTTGTAAAGCTATGTCTACTAGCTCCCCAAGGTGTGTACCTTGGTGGTGTTTTGAGTTTAGTGACTTGCGCAACAAGTGTAGAAAGCACTTCAATAGGGCCAAAAAGTCTCGTGACTGGGAAGCCTATCATTGTGCTTTGACTGCCTACAGTAAAGTTATCCGTAAAGCCAAATGGCTTTCTTGGCAGTTTTTCTGTAAGGGCATCAATGACGTTCCTGCAACTGCTAAAGTTATCAAGGTAATGTCTAAAAATAAAGGTTGTGACCTTAATGTTATTAGGCTCCCTAGAGGGAGTTTCATTGAGACTGGGGAGGAGGCTTTAGCTGAATTGCTAAGGGTGCACTTCCTGGGCTCTCTTGATATTCCCAATGGGAGTTATGTTATTGCTCCTTCTCAAGTTCTTGGCAAGGATAATTGGGATGGTACTAAGGTAGTGGTATCTTATGATAGGGTTGTTTGGGCTGTAGACACTTTTAAGCCTTATAAATCTCCTGGTTTGGATAGGATTATTCCCATCCTTCTTAAGGGTATTACCCTTCTTGGTCCCATTCTTTACAGGATTTTTAAATCCTGCTCTGCTTATGGCAATGTTCCTCATTCTTGGAGGTATACTAAGGTTGTCTTTATTCCCAAAACTATGAAAGATAACTACTATGAGGCTACTATGAGAAGTCTTTTACACCGATCAGTCTCACTTCTTTTCTTTTGAAAACATTAGAAAAGCTTATTGACAAGTACCTTAGAGACTCTGTCCTTGTTGCTGATCCCTTGTCGCCTCGGCAGCATGGGTATCAACTTGGCAGATCAACGAGTTCTGATATGTATGAGCTTTCTTTTCTTTTGGAAAAATGCATTCACGATAAGGAAATTACTCTTGCAGTTGTTTTAGATATTGAGGAAGCCTTTGATAGGGCCCCTATTGATATTATTGTTAAGGAACTTGTGCTAAAGGATACTCAGTATTAAGAATCTGCTGACCACTAGGTACATTTGTGCTAATGTTCTAGCAACTAGCAAGGTTGTTGAGACCGTATCTGGTTGTCCTCAGGGTGGGGTTCTATCTTCCATTCTTTGGAGTATTGTGGTGGACTCTTTACTTGTTCACCTCACTAAGAGTGGCATCAGCTGTTTAGGTTATGCGGATGATATTGCTGTAATTGTTAGAGGTATGTTTGGTCAAATCATCTCTGGCATTTTGAATGATGCACTCAAGTATACTGCCTTGTGGGGTAACAATTTTGGCTTGTCTGTGAATCCTTCTAAGACTAAGCTTGTTGCTTTCTCCTGGAAGAAGAATCTAATTCTTACGGATATCGTCTTCTATGGCAAGAAGCTGACTTTATCTAAGAGGTTAAGTTGCTTGGTGTCTATTTTGACAAGAATCTCAATTGGGGTTATCATGTTTCCTACTGTTGGTAAATATGCTACTGTTTTCCAAGCTGAGGTCTTTGTAATCTATATGTGTTGCAGGACTTGCCTTGGCATGGGTTTGCATAAGCAAAGCATATTATACAGATATTATTTTACTTAAAAAATTGTTCATGGATTTTAATGTAGTATTGTCAGTCAATAGTTTGATTGTACCTCTTGACAAGAAAAAATTGAGGTATTTATCAAAGTTTGTGAATGATTATTATCACAATCATTACTGTGGCCCTGTTAATAGTTGGACATGCACCTATTTTAATTTTAGGTTTCAATTTCTGTTTAAGCTTCTGTATTTTCTTTAAAATACCAGGACTTATTGAGCTAACATTATAGTCCTGAAACACGATTTCTGCTCTTTAGTAAAGGAGTTCTTTTCTGGAATGGATATTTATAGCAATTCAGAATTCACATAAAGGTTCCAGTTTGTTAGCCCTCTTGTAACAATGCGAAATCTTAGTTCCAAACCTAGCAAATCAGATATGATGGGACTCAGCAAAATCAGCAAGGCACTGTCTTAGATTTGGAATCCCATGTTGGGAATGGTTGTTTGTAGTCATTTAGAATTGTCTTTTATTTCTAGTTTTATTAGCTCTTGTGAAAGAAAAAGATAGACCTTTATCTGGTTATCAATACAGAGTTTGCAATGTGCCTTTTTTTTTCTTTAAATAGAAATCTCTCGTTTTTTTTTTTTTTTTTTTTTTCAGGATGTTCCTTTTTATATAAACCATTCACTCTTTTTATTTCATTTATATTTTTCAATCTTAACTGAGTCATGTAATGGCAGAATGGATTGCACACATTCTCATGTTATGATAGCACCTTTGTTTTCTGAATGTTTTCTAATATCAGTATATAATGATTAGTTTAAGTATTACAACTAGAGGAGGCCCCAAACTTTATATCTACTGTATCATCAAGTTGTTTGTTTAACCCATTTCTGAACCTGAGAGGGGAAACAAAAGGGCTAGTCTGAATCTGCATACTTGATAATGGACTGTCACATTTAGCAATGGATTGTTCTTGAGATTAGACCTAACACTTAAAAATGACATTTCCTCAGAGTAAAATGTATTCAAGTTTTAATAAACTAAATCATATGAAATATTTCATTATTATTTATTAAATGATGCTTTAACACTTTTCGTGAAATAGTATCTATTTAGATTTAAAAAAAAAGTATCTTAAAAAATAACCATACTAAAATGTTAAGAGGTATATACATAAATTTGATGCAAAGATTTTTAATGAAATTGTACAAGACTTTGCAAAGCTCCTGTTTTGAAAATTAAATTAATTTCTCATGTTTGTTTTATGAAATGTGGTTTTTTTGGACAGATCTTCCTAGTAAGTATTGAAGCATTTATATCATAATCTTATTCAACATGTTACCTTAAAGATAAAAAAAAAAAGTTTCTTTTCAGATACATTTTCAAAATTTATAAAACTAAAGCTGTGCAGTGGTATGATTCAAATAGTTGGCCCTCATTGATACAATGTTTCAGAGACTTGCATCTTGCTGAGAAACTATTGCTTGGTACTTAACACTAAAGCAGACACTATTAAATTTGAATATTAGAGACTATCAGAATACTTTATATTGAAGCTCCTTGATAAGATCATCTAATGATTTTTAAGCATTGTAAAACATTCCAAAATCATGTGCTATAGTAGTGTATACTGTTTTCCCTGAGCCTGAGCCTCTTCCTTTGTAGATATGCTCTGTACTGAATTGTGAAAGGAATAAAAATATGGCATAAACATAAAGTGTTATGTCTGTTAGGGAGCATAAACTTTATATCCACTGTAGTGTTTATAAGTTCCTTAATTAAAACTTTTAATTGTATTTCTACAATTATGAGACATATTGTGACGAAATATTGGTATATCTTAAATCAGGCTTTGAACCATTTTTATTGTTCATACTCAGCATATTAATAATAAAAATACTATTTGTGTTTAAATGGGAAAAAAAGCAGAATAGTTTCCTTTTCCTGTAATTTTGATATATGATGTTGGATTAAAACTATTTGAAATGGATAATATTTCTCAAAATTTGATGCATTTAAACAAGAGGAAGGTGAAATAAAAAATGAGCATTTATATACTAATATTGTTTTATATTTAAAGATGCCTTAAAAATTTTAATTTCTATTGTCAGAAATGATTTATTTGTTTCCAGCTCTTGATGAAGAATAAAAAAGTGGTATCATTATGGTACACACTCATTTTAATTTTTGGTTTTAAATTTGGTTTGTGGCTCTACAATCTGCTGCTCACCTCTCCCAATGACATATAAGCTCTTATAAACAAACATTTATTCCTTCACTTATCCTTTTCAATATTGAAGATTTTGAGTCCGAGTTCCACTTTTAGCATGCATATTTGTAGCTTTAAGAAAGCTAAAAACCAAATTAAACAGCAATAATAAAAATTAGCCAACAGTTTGAAATTGGTTGCTACCATTGCTGTTTTTAACCATTCAGAATTGGTTTTAAGTAGTAAATTTCAATATCTTTAGTTGTTGCATAATATTTAGGTACTTGTTTTTGCATTATATAAATCAAAGTAATATTTTAGAACAAATTCTTTTTTCTCCTCTTTTTCCATTTTCCTACTTATTTACATTATTTTTTCTCAGCTATTTGCTATGTATGTGTCTATCCATTTGAAATTAGCTTTAATCAGTCATCCCCAGCTTAATGAACATTTGTCCTGCAAAATGCTACATGCTTTGGGTTCCATGATTGTCGATTGATGATTTTAACAAATCAGTATCAGGTGGACTGTCTGCAATCCAAGTAAGGGTAGTGAGTTTGCATTATATTTAATTTTTTTTATAGGCAATAAAATTCTTTGTAATTACAATGTGAGTATATGTATATATATATATATATATATATATATATATATATATATGTATATATATATATATATATGTCAGGACTCGAGACCTGTTTATGAAATTAAAAAAAAGAATATATGAAGTTTAAATCTTTTTTAATTATGCTTCATAATCAACAACAATCTGACCTCTTTCTCTTAAATAAGTCCTAGATTTTGTAGTAAAGAATTAAATAAAACAACACATTTGGTCTGTAGAGTTCACAACATGTGTGCATAAGCTCTCTCCAACGAATATTGTACAGCAAGTATTTAAATAGGTTATCTCATTACACATCACTCCGTGACATTAATGAGTATGTTGCATACAAGAGTTAAATCACCCATGTTTTATACTTTATGTGAAGCACTAAAGTTTATGCTAGTCCTGGAAAACAGTTTAAATTTTATCTTATTTGCCTGTTATATTAATGAAGCTTTTGTTTTAATTTTTTATGAATTTATGTAAATTTCATATCAATTTTATATTAACATACAAATATGATAGCTGCATTAAAATCCTACTTTCTTTTAAAAATGTTTTGTACGTGAGTGTATAAAATTATGATTGGAATACATTTTAAGAAGGAAAATTGTAACATTCCAGAAATGTTTAAATATTTTTCTCTATTTTATATATTTGTGGTAAATTAAAAAAAAAATTTATGAAATAAAGAAGAAGTTTCTTACTGTGTATGTTATTTATTTTTCATATGTTATTTTTCTTCATAAATTTTTCTATTAATAATTACTTTTCACCAATAGAGAATTAAATTTAATGTTGATAAAGTTCACATTCTAAAAGATATTAAGAACTTTTCTTCATTTATTAAGCTTTATTAGCAATTAATTCAATTTTCCTTTGTGTTCAAAATATACCAAGTATAGGATAGGATAAGTATTTGAGAATATATGTACTGTAATGTAAAACAATGAGGGCTGCTTATGAATGAGAAATGAAAAGGTAGTATAAAAAATTGCTCATGGGCAAGACATTAAGTACTTCCATACAGATAAATTTTATGGCACTAACAACTGTTTTGGTGAATTTAGAACTACAGATTCCTATAATCAGACTACTTGAGAATTGCAACTGCCCACTCCAGATCCTGCAAGACCTGCTATATAGGGCTAAGATCTGGACTAGTCTATATATCTGACTGTTATCTTCACATTCCAGTAAATAGTTGACCAGATAAGCTATATGTGATTGTGTGCTATTATCATTAAAATGAAATCAAGATGAATTACATCTCCCCAAAGTCCTCATGCTGAGAAAATCTTAAAAATATGATAATATGAGGGGAATTCTATAATCTGAAAAAATCAGCAAATTACCAGGGATTTTTTAAATAGCACAAATTTGCATTTTCTGTACTTTACTATACTAGAAAGGAATAGAACTAAAATTTTAATTACAAAAAAATAAAAAGAGGCCTAGAATGAAAGGAAAGCTAAGGCTATTCAAAAATAATGATATCTATACACCCCAACTTTAAGGCATTATCATGATATATTAGTGATATTAATATTAATTTGATGATATTCTTACGATGTTTTGAAAAGAATTTAAACCAAACACAATCTAAAACAACCAAAAATTAATGGAGTCTAATAATGCTTACAGCAGTAGAAGATAAAAAAGACTACATTAAGTATAATAGTATTTATTGAAAGTTTACAATAAAATAAATAAACAACACTTAACTGTTTAAGTTCCAAGCAATGTGATTGCACTATTCAGTTTTTATGTCAAAAGAGACCCAGTACATTTTGAGCGTTGTGGACCACTGATGGTATGCTATTGACTGTTGAAGTCGTGCGCTCATATTTACTGACACATGTAGATCACACAGTTCATTTTTATATTGTAAGTAATACATTTTACAATAGGCACAATACTGTAATAATAGTGCAATATTGAAGCTTATATATGCAGAACAATAAATAGCATATATATATATATATATATATATATATATATATATATATATATATATATATATATATATATATATATATATATATATATATATATATATATGCTTGTATATGTGTTTGCAGTCTAGGAACATTTAGTATATAAAATTCTGAGAATGTCGAAGTTAGTATGTTGACATCATGGAATTCAGTAACATGTATAATTTTCTACTAATGTTCTTTTAAATAAATTTATTAATCCAATACAAACAGAATAAAAATTCTTATCTAACAATTAAATTTACAATATTTTAAAATTTAATACTTTTTTTTTCTTTTAAAAGTTTATCTCAGCCAGTTTTTCAGAATGCATACTTTGAAATTCTTTCAATTCATATTACATCTTATCTTTTTTTTGAGGCTTATTTTCTTCTTTTGAAGCTCCTTTCAACTTCATCTCATATTCATGCTGCTGATAATGTTCTTCAGCTAAATCGGGATCTTCAAATTCAGCATCGCAATCGGTGCAAAAAATAAGATATCCTCCAGATGCTTTAGCAAATTTGATTGGAACCATTCTATTGCATTTTGATATCAGTTCGACAATACGCTTTTCCATTTGCTTAGGGTTTGGAAGAACTGCTGAAGGAGAACTCAGAGTCTCCAGTTTACGGATACACTGCTGTAAGTTTTCTTCACATGCTCTATCTTGTTTCTCTTCACCTTTTTCTACAGTCCCTAGGTTAACTTCTCTTTGTTTTCTCCCATAGATATTCATCTCTGGTGGTCCATACTTTTCACAGTCGAAGGAATCTTCATCATACTTCAAGCTATTAATTTTGTGAGCTTCACTCTTTAAATGTTCTTCATATTTTAGCTCTTCGCGAAAGCAGATACTGCATTCGTTGCAAAAGAAAAGTTTTCCTTTTGGAGGAATCTTCTGGAAGGAAGCCATCTGGAATAATGCAAAATAATATCAAAGGAAACAATATCCAAACATGAGAAATTTTCTTGTCTTGTATAAATTTTATTTTAATTACCTAGATTTTGTAGATTAGCAAAAAATACAAGAATATACCAATATACGATAATTAAAATAAGAAAAATGATGCTACTACAATGAAAAATATAAATAATAGGAAAATTTCATTTTATCCAGAATATTTTTCAAAATTTTATTCTTATTGATATAGAATAAAATTAATTTATTTTATTGAATTTTTGAAAATTCTGAACTATATAAGCTTTGGGCAAGTGACAAGTGTTTTCTGCTTGCAATATGGCTGTGTGTATGGGTCTTCTACTAAGTATAGCTTACAAGTTTGTGCTTTAATAAATCAACTGCCTAAAAGATTATCATTGAGATAACTACATTAAAATTAATCATTATATACCCCTAAAGAATTGCCATTAAAAATGAAATCAAGGTGACAAATACATGTATGTAACATGCAACAGTCTTTATCTACATTACTTTATAACTAACCATAAAGTCAAATCTAATACATTGGTCAGTATCTCCAGGGACTAGTGATTTTAAAAAAAATTTCTTCCAAATTTTGACTTCAATATAGTACTTTAAGAGTGATAAATTAATTCTAAAGCTTATAATTGCATTAAAACCATCTATGACATTGATGGCATGTAATCTCAATATGTCTGTAAGTTTGCTAAATTGGCATACATAAGGAAAGAGGTGAGGATTTTAATTCCTCCCATGAACAAATTAAAGGAGAAAAGTCCATATATTTTTAGCAAAGATTAAGATATCACCCAATTTCAGATCTTTATATATTTTATCATACTTATATCAAATATTAGTAAAATTAAAACATAATACGCATTTTTAGTATAATTTGAAAAAATGCCTAGCACATTATATACAAAAATTTATCTGTCTGTGGGACTTTCACCTGAAACCTCATCACTAAAAGATGTGTCTGTATAACACTAATATGGCCTATATACACCTGGGATAAATGGCAGACTTTGTCTGCTATTTGGAAAAATGACACCTTTGAAGCCTATTTACCAGGAGCTTTTTCTGAAAAATTCTTAAGAATTTCAATTGCTGTGATATATGAGATATTACTCATTTTAAATTAATCTCCTCTGGCATTTATTTTACAATTTGTGTATCCAATATTATAAAATATTCTCTCAATTTACAGTGGCATTGTACATTTCGAGACTAAAAATCTTTCTTATAACAGCCAGTATTTGATTAATTATAAAATAAACATTTCTACTCATTTTACAAGCCTTTTTTTATTGTTCTAGATTTGGGAAAATTGTTTAGTTTTGCCAAAGCGCTGTGTTACCTCGAAAATAAGACCTGTTAAAAAATAATCCATTGCATTAGTTTTCAGTGTACTCCTAAAATAAGCCCTATTTAAAATAGTCACTAATACCGGCGTCATATTACTCAGTGGTCAGGTACGAAAATATGATATTTCCAGCATTGATCATGACAAAACAATAAAAAACTTCTTTAAAGTATATATATATGCATATGTGTGTCTATCAAGTAACAATTCTTGCAGGAGTAACTATGTATCTATAACATAATATAAAGAAATAAATGCAGGAAGTTTTTGCAACATAGGCTACAAGAAGTTGTTATACAATTGAGGGAAATAAAATTAGAGAAAAATGTGTTCTTATATTCTATGAGCAGGCTACATAGACAAGCAGAACTCATTTCAGAACAGCTCTAAAATTCAATTGACAGGTTTGGGCCTCTAGGCTTGGAATTAGAGTAACAAAAGATTCAGAATTGAAATTTATGATGATGTTCCAGATGAAGTCATCATTGCTGTATTAGAATAAATAATTTTGTTCATTTTTGAATGCTTTTTGAACATCAAAAAATGTATTTCCTTAATCTGAATAAAATATTTTTGACCAAGAAGAAATTTTAATTATTAAGTATGAAAAATGGAGACTTTTGCTGATCATAAGTTCTAGTGTGCTGATCATAAGAATGAACATAAAACATATTTTATTTTGGTGTAAACACAAGAGTTTATTTTTTAAAATGACATAAATACACCAAATGAAATTCACTTATGGTCAAAATAACTTTTGAAACAGGCATATGAGAAACTAAACTTTTATATGAAAGCCTTTAATCACCCTTTGAGAGATATTACTGATTATTTTTAATCAATGAATAACAAATAGTATAATAAATGTTTAGATTTAGATTAGGACGGCTCATAAGAGCACCAGCACCATGACTCAAGGTCTATTGTACTGTAATGCAAGTTACTTTGTTTAATCACAAACACGCATAATATTAATAGTTTAGTTACACATACTTTCATGTGTATATGTATATTTATAAATATACATGTAGTGAAGCGAAATATAATCTGCATTGATGCAACTATGTATCCTAAATCTAGGGTATTATGTTGTTAGATTATTTTTCGCTTCACTACAATTTAATCAACTAGTAATTCGCGCATCCCCACATTCCTGGATTCTGCAAAATGGAGCAACTTTTGAAACCAGAAAGATTTGATGCAGATTTTCTCATAGAACACGATCTTCTAAATAGCCACTCTTCAGTAGAAATCAAATTCTGTGGTGACAGATTGCCTCTTTAAATCTGCTCATTGGCTACTGCCAGAGTCCCAGCTGCATCTTTATTTGCCAATCTCACACCAGATTGCAAACTAGTCGTCACAAAATCCAGACAGCAGACTGAAGCAGATAAAATTTTCATTGCTGCTGAAGTAGAGAAATTGTTCAAGGATGGTGTGATTGAACCTACCAACTCACCATGTTGAGTACAGGTTTTTGTAGTTAAAGAAGAAAATCACAAGCCTAGAATAGTAGTTGATTACTCCCAAACTATTAATAAATTTACAATGCTAGATGCCTACCCACTCCCAAAGATTGAAGAGATGATTCATAACATATCACAATTCAAAGTGTTTAGTACCATTGATCTCAAGAGTGCCTATCACCAAGTACCTATCTTGGAATCAGACAAGCAATATACAGCCTTTGAAGCTTCAGGAAAACTCTTTCAATTCCAACAAATCCCCTTTGGAGTTACTAATGGTGTTCCTGGTTTTCAAAGAAATATTGACAAAATTATCAAGGAAGAAAAACTTAAAGGTTTTTTTACATACTTAGATGATGTAACAGTTTGTGGTAGGGACCAACACGAGCACGATCAAAATTTGCAGAAATTCCTGAATGCAGTTAAAAAATATAACCTCACACTGAACCCAGTTAAATGTCAATACTCAACAAAATGCATCAGAATACTAGGATATTGTATTGAAAATAGAGTTATTAAACCTGATCCTGACAGGCTAGCACCACTTATGAACATACCCATCCCTAATGACACGGCAACCTTACAAAGAACTCTTGGTATGTTTGCACATTACTGTCGCTAGATTCTAAGATTCTCAGAAAAAATTTGCCCTCTCCTGACAAAAGCATTCCCACTCTCTGAAGAAGCTGTGAGAACATTCAACTCCCTCAAGGAAGATGTTGTGGAAGCTTCTTTGTCTGCAATTGAAAACATCCCATTGAGAGTTGAAACTGATGCTTCAGAATTTGCCGTTGGGACAACTCTCAGCCAAGCAGAATGTCAAGGCACTCTTCTGTTGAGAAAGAGGCTTATGCCATTGTGGAATCCCTAAGATATTGGAGGCACTACCTGATAGGAACACATTTTGAAGTCCTCACTGACCAGAGATCTGTGGCTTTCATGTTTGATCAGTATTAGTCAAACAAAATAAAAAATGAAAAGATTATGAGATGGCGACTGGAATTGGCTAACTTCAAATTTGATATAATTTATCGTCCAGGTAATCAGAACACTACTGCAGACACAATGTCAAGAATTACTGCAAATATCTTTACAGGAACAGAAACAAACCTCATAGAGTTGCTTATATTCCTTCTTACTAAGAATATTCCTTCTTACTAAGAATATGGTCCAAACTGTCAATTAATGGTAGTTTTCTGAAAGTTAATATATTATTTTCAAACTTAATTGAAAGAAGTTTTACACAGGTGTTTATTCTCAAATATATAAAGAGATTGAAGAAAAAAAAGTACTCTATGGTTTTCAGTTTATGTTTAGTGACTTGTACTCTTTGTAAAATATGTGTACAAAAGTATTTTGTTCTTAAAGGGCCCGGTATCCTTTTAAAAGTAATTTTATTTTTTATATTACGCGAAACCTTTTAATTGTTTTATATTTTAAAATTAAGTTTAAAGCTTGTTCAGAAAAATAAAGCTTAAATAGTTAATTTAATTAAAATTTAAATTTTTGAATAAAAGATGTATAGAAAAGATGATAAATATTTATTAACAAATAGCTCTAAACTTTATTATGCTTTTAAATTATGAGATCTAAATCATAATCCCAACATAATAACTATAGTTATACAAAATATTAGCCTTAATGTTTTCATTATTAAAATGTGAATATAAATTGTTGAATGAGAAGACGAGAACTATGATGTTTGAGATAAATTTTCAGATTGTTCGGTGGAGTTTAACTATGTTTAACAATTTTTAATACATAAAATCCCTAAAAATTTAAATTTCTAAATTTTGTTATATGGTAGAATTTTTTTTTCTTTTCAAAAGGAATTTACAAATTACTTTTTTGTTGCAGGGTTATGAGAAATTTTAAAATAGTAACCATGAATTTAAAATTGATCCATAGGTTTTTTTAATCCAGGATTGAGAAATGAGTATTCTTAACTCAAAATTTTTCAAGTTTTAATTTTGTTTAATCACTTAACTCTTTCCCTGACGTAGGCGTGATAACACGTGGAGACAAATCCAACTTTTACCTGGCAACGGCATGTTTTCACGCTTGGAATTTTTTATTTTAATTCATGCATATTAGCCATTTAATTGTTAAATTGCCTGCCAGTCCACGGTAGGATTTAAATAGTCCCTGTCGCCAGGGAAAGAGTTAATATAAAACTATACTGTTATAAAGGAAAAACTATACCAACTTTCATCAAATTCTTAATTAGTAGATACTGTACTTTGGTAAAACTGACATTTAATGATCCAGCATCAAAGTAATTTCTTACAGTAAATACAAAATTAATAATTGGTAGTATATTTCTATTTACTTATACTAATATATTTTGATTAAAAGGATTCCCAACTGTTATAATTTACTAAGAGACATTTGGGGTCAAAGATTCTTTTAGCAAAATAACTTCAGAAGAATTTTTGGACCAGTTATGAGAATGGAATCTGGAGAATATGTTTGAACTTTGAACTACATAAAAAATTTAGAGAAAATAATTTAAAGTGATCAAATATTCGCAGTTTGGATATATATACAGATACAGTGATAAAACCCAGTCAAGAAAAGGAACTCTTATTAAGCCCAATGAAAGAAGAAAAAAAGACGTAGCTCTGTATGAGAAGGCTCAGAAATGTAGAACATTGGCTGAGAAATAATGACGTCAACCATTGGAGGATTATAGCTATATACAAATCAAGATTGAAAAAACTGATTGAAACAGACTTTCCTGGATGGGCACCGGGTAAAGTACGTGAGAAGTAATGTAAATAATAACCTAGAAATAAATAAAAATGACTATTTAAAAATATAGAAGTACTAATTTTTCTAAATCTTTTTAATGTGTGTATTATTATTAAATGTAACATATAGCAGATTTATATCAAGAAAACCCCTTATGAATACAATAAAAATGCTTATGAAAACTTTCTCTTTTTTTTTCTTTTTTCTTATGAAAATATTTAGCACTGAGACTCTCGTATGTATATGAGATATCAAATATTAATCAAGATGATAAAGGAAATCCTGTTTAAACTTTAAAATACTTTTAAAGTAGAAATTATAATTTTGATTTATACATTTATTTTCACAATTTTGTTGTGTTAACTTAGTATAATTGTGTACTAAAATGACTTCAGTGCTCAAACAATCAAGTTGTAATTCAGCTTAAATTTAGCAAAATTTTATATATATTGTGTGTCTATATGCACGTTCCATTGAAAAAGGAATGAGTGTTTCAAACTTTAAACTTAAACAAATCTATTGAATGCGTACAAAAGTTTAAATATTTTCTTTCTTCGTCTTTATCAGTTAAATCAGATTCAGAGCATCAGTTAAAAGATTAATTTTTGTAACTGGAGGTTGAAATAAGCTTTCAATTTCAATTTTATGATAAAAGAAGGGATGGAATTAACAACTTATTTTACTGGAAAATACAGTGTAAATCTACTTTACTATTCATACAGATCCTGTTTACAATCTTGAATACCTCCTACCATTTCAATGTAAAAGGACTATGCAACCTGATTTTAACCTCAAATTTCTGTAATTAATCTTTTAACTTATCACTGGAAAAAGGAGAAAAAATCTTAAAATTTGAGTTTAAATATAACAGTAAATTTTTTGTCACAGACAATTGGAATTTTTTGTTTTACGTTTTACTCGAAATACAAAAACAAGTTTTATTAAATATAATAATAAGAACAGGAGAACGTATAAAAATTTAGGTTTGTAATTTCTGGTAAAAGTTACTAAGTAAATGAAATAAGACATATCTAATATTGAAAATATTCCAGAATGAACATTGTTTTAATTTTAATTATTTATAAAGTAATCATTTCTCAGAATAAGTGATAAATATTGGTTACTGGAAAGTTATTCCTGTAAATTATATTTTACAAGTTATTTAGAATTCTTACAGAAACAAATTTTTAGTGTTAATTTTGAGTGTGTGCTTAAGTTTGAAATGATGATATAACCAATGGCATACATGAGAGAGGAAAGGGTTACAACTCGAAATAACCATTCATTTTTAATATTTAATTTAACGATTACTCCTTGGCTAACACATTTGTATTATATTTATAATTCAAAGTAATAATAACAGTTGTGAAATAATTCAGTACAGAAGCAAAAACTGATATCAATATTTGATGTTTAAATAAAATTTGCATGGATATTCAACAAAATGAATTACAGTTTGATGTATAAATCTATAATTCATTTTCTGGAATACTAATATGTTTCTATTTAATGATCACCCTTATATATAAAGCCCGTTTAAAACATAGCTCAAAATTTTACGAGCAAGTTATTACAATATAAAAGAAGAACATTTAGGATTCATCGAAAAATTTTGAAAAATTCCCACTCTAATTCCAGTATACCGTATGAACTTCATCGTAACTGAAGGCGAGTTACTGGTACACTGAAGGGCTCGTTCATTTTGAAACGAAATATATTTTTTATATATGGCCTGTTACATTTAAGCCTGGCTATTGGTTGACACTTGATACTGATGCATAATTTCAAACTAGTTGTCGGAAGTTAGCAGTTCAAAAATCTCCCTGTGACCAAATCCGACCTGACGAGATAATTGCGGGTGTGTAGGGGGGGGGGGATCATTCACCTAATGGGACTGTTAACTCTGTGTTTGCTAATTTGGAGTGGAGTGCTACGGTCTACTATTTTGTTACACGATTGCTATTGACACCTAATTTTTAGGGCTATAGTGTACGTTTAGTTGAACCTCATTTTATGAAAGTTTGAAATTTCTGTCTCTGTGCATTCTGGAATATAAGTAAGAAGACTTAGATAGTATTTAAATATCCACCACCTCATAATTAATATAATTATTACTATAACAAATAATTCATTTATTACGTATAACTATTTTAAATAGTTCTAAAAAATAACAAAATATGTGTATTACTCATCAAGAACTAACGTTTATGAAAAAACCTGCGATCGCCGATGGGTAACGGGATCGAAGCTCCAACCGGCCTAAGACTCTGTGTTCACTAATGGCGACTGGTGCATGTAAATTAATTTCATGGTTGCAATGCACTCCAAGTTCTCAAATGATACCTCTGGAGATGACAGGCCGTGCGTGGAGGTCTTATGCTTGGTCCCTGCTTCTATATTACGAGAACCCAGCTGGGATAATGTTACTCGTGTCAGTAGCATACTCTGAGCTACATGTGGCCCTCGGGGTGGTGCTTAATGTGTAACAGGTTTGCAGATAATGGGAGAATGTTTAACAACTAAGTGCTCCAGCATTTAAAAAAATGGGATCGGGGCTTGTGTGTTTGCAGAACGTTCATGCACGCAGGCGACAATTTTTGGAGGTTGCCGTTTAAATAAATTTTATTAAAATATTCTAAGCGTAGTTTTTTGTAGAAAAAGAGGATTTTGGTGAAAATGTTTAGGAAGTAAATCTTCGTTTTCTATCTTCCTTTTCACAACTGGGAATAGTTGTCATAAACATGGGTTAGTTTTTAATAAATATTTCTTCACGTATGATGTTTTTTGAAAGAGAGGTTTGCAATACATTACGTCATTTTATAAAAAATTTTATTTTAGAAAATTTCAGAAATAATAAAAAATTTATATTTGTAATAAAATTCAAAATGTAAGTTATGATATTTAATTATGGGCCGTCCAGATTGTGCGAATAAATGTAAGTGCCCTGCATTTGTTTGAAAAAAAAGTTTAATTATGATTTAAGCATGATTTTTACTGTATCTCTCTTTCTTTAATAATATTATAACCAATTTAAAAAAAAAATGTAAAAGTTCAAAATTATCACATATTTTTGATACACTGAGAAATGATAAAACAAAAGAAGCAGTATATGGGCTCATTTTGTTACTTTATTAATGGAATACTTATTTAAAAAAATTCAATAAATATATGATGTATACTTTTTTTTTTACTTTTTTGATCCCTTGACAATTATACAGAGCAGTCATGTAAACTTAATAGTAAGCTGTATATCTGCGTGTGTATACACATTCGCATGAAGATTTACTTTTATTGTGGTAGACAACATTAACTAGGTTTATAAAGTTATTACAGGGTTCCCGTTCTTTTTCCGGAACAAAAATTAAGGACTTTCTAAGGACCAAAGCAACTTTTTATAAGGACTTACTGGAAATACACGACATAACGGCATAAACCCTATTTCCTGAGCAATATATTTTAATGATTATGAACCAGACAAAGCATGTTCAATAAATGCCCATAATATTTCAGAATTAAGCTTTTAAAAATGCTTAAAAACTAATATAAGATAAATCTATTTGATGAAAGATAATTTTGAAAAATGTGCATCTAAAGTTTTTTGAGTGATCAAACTAAAAATAAATTTTGAATAAAAACAACATTATAAACATTACTTTTTGAGGGTTTAATAAAAATGACACACACACACACACACACACATATATATATATATATATATATATATATATATATATATATATATATATATATATATATATATATATATATATATATATTGTATGTTTTTAGTTTCTGATTATACCCGACGTTGCCTGGGAAAGAAGAAAGTTTTAGACTTTTTTATTACATTCAATGCAAGGAAAATTAAACTTCCATAAGTAACTAAAATATCTACAAACCCCCATCCTCCATGTTTCGTTTAATTCAAATTTGCATGACCATTAGCTATTAGAAAAGGGCAGCTGACTTTATACTTTAAAAGTTTTAAGTATACGAAAGATTATTTATTTGTCAAATAAGTAACTAAGAAAAAACTGTCATATAAGAAAATTAATAGGAAATCACATGACGATGGCAGATCTCGTCGATGGAGAAATTAATCATATTCCAATTTAAAAATTAAGGAGTTTTTAAGGACCTTTGACGAAAATTAAGTAGTTTTAAGGGCCCTTAAAAATGAAAGCGGAAATTAGGAGTTCTTAAGGACTTTTAAGGACAGTGGGAACCCTGTATTATAAAATGAGAACGATCCTCTTAAATATATATAAATAAAGCATGTTAACGCAATTCTCTATCAAGAACTCCTTATTTCCTCTCTATATTCGTTATGCATTGATATTTTTATAATTTTCTAAAAAGACGTAATTCAGAAAAATAACGGAGAATCTGTTTCAAAAACTATGATTTATGACATTGAATTCACACACAAACACATAATATACTCGAATAAGTCACGTGCAGTGTAAATCATAGAGTTCGGTTGCTTAAATAAACAAATCAGGAAAAATAAATTGCTTTAGTGGAACGCATAGGCACTCCTTTTTCATCCCGTAATTATTTATTTTCGAAAAACATGTAATTGGCGTGATTCAACTGTACTAACTTTTATTATCGATAAGAAATGACTTCGGACATCCGTCTACACATACTTTAATAGTTTTGCCAACAAACATTTTTCAAAGAAATGTATCCGGATTTGGATAAATGAGTTTTCGGGATAATTTACGAAGAACTACGTCTGTTCTTGTTGTTGATTATTTTTCTCGATACAGGATTTTTAACTTACAGTGGTAAAACTTGTTCAATTACAAGATACCTCTTCAAAATGCACATGCCTGAAAGTAACGAACTTTCAAATATAGTCATGTAGATCATGGCCATAGACAGGATCTAGTTTTGAGGAGAGGGGACTGTAACTACATTGAACCTGTTATATATTTCCCTGTTTTTTAAATAAAAATGTTATGTAATACTAACATAGCGATAAAATTTTATAAAATATTAATAATAATTTTAGCATAAAATTATATAAAATTTGATAATATATATATATATATATATATATATATATATATATATATACGTGTGTGTGTGTGTGTGTGTAATGAGACGGAATTCTCGATGGGTGGTTGCAGTCATGGTCATAAAAATGATACCGTTTCAGCTAAAGACCTTTATTAAGATAACGTTGAAGGACGAGTTCCCACTTCATCATAGGGACAGGACAAACTGAAGGGTCTGCTAGCATGAAGTTCTATGTACAAGACACGTAACATCTGTGGGAAAATATCTCTAGAAAAATCTGCCTCAGATAGCGTGTATTTCCTTTTTTATTCTAGATTTCCTAAATTGTCCTCTAGGGCCATGTAGTATTATAATTGGTCAGGTCCCTTCTCTGAGGGAGCAAACTGTAGCCCCAGTGGTCATTTTAGATTAGGGGTTAAAAAGGGGAATGCAAAATGACGCAGGAATTTTTTAGCCCTTGATTTAAGTTTTGAAAACCCCTGAGAATTTTTCTTACACACACACACACACACACACACACACACATATATATATATATATATATATATATATATATATATATATATATATATATATATATATATACACACACACACACTATACAATACACACAATTTACAAACTCGTGTAATATTTTTCAATAAATGTATAAAATATTTTTGGATCAAAAATATTGAAATTAAAATCGTAGATAGAAACTGTAAAAATTCAAATTTTTTTAAATATTGAAATTTGATTAAGTAAGCGGTTTTAAATTGTGTTTGAGTAAGGAGAAGCGGTAGCTCAGTCGGCAAAGGCAGAGATCTCGAAATCGGTAGATAACGGAATCAAGGCTCGAACTAGCCTAAGTACCGCCGTGTTCACTAATTGCGACAGGGACACGTAAAATATGTTCGTGATCGCAATGCTCTCCAAGGTTTCAAATGATACCTCTGGAGGTTGCAAGCCAAACCTGGGGTCTCCTGCTTCTTAATTTCTAGTAACCAGCGGGGGTAATGTTACTCGTGTCCGTAACATACCATGAGCTACACGTACACATGGGTGGGGCTAAATGACTAACAGTTTCTCGTCTTAAGGGAAATGCTTAACAAGCAAGTGCCAAACATCAGAAAAAATAAAAAAGGGTTTGTATATGTTTTTTTTATTATTATTATTTTAATGTTAAAAAGCAATATAATAAACTCCAGGAGTTCGGAAGAAGGGCGAGGGGTGCTTGCCGTCAAGACATGAAAATGCTCCTAGATGTTATTTGATTAATTGTTTAAAGCAAATATTAGTTTTAAATAGTTCCCAACACTGTTCTATACGACTTTTTTTCTTTTCATTTTGACAGTTTTTCATTTAGAGAACAGCCTATGAATTTTTATTTTTATTTTGTATGTGTATGATGGGGGATTTCGCAAACAAACTATTACACAAACACGCTAATTTTCAGCTGTAGGTAGTGAAACATAAATTTCTGTGACTCTGGGAAATACCGTTGTGAAATCTTTAAGCATTGTATAACAGAGGCGCTTTATCTAGAATACTTTAACCTAATTTTTACTTTCTTGGGAGAAATAAAGGTTTGGCTTGGTTTCGAGCTCTACGGTCTACTTTTATGCAACACGAGTGCTAATGAGACCGACGCCTACTGCTTAAAGCCGATTCCGAAGGGCTACGAACATACATGCTACAGTGAGATTCGAACCCGCGAACTCCGTTTCCTTAGACTAGAACCCTAACCATTCGGCCATCGCTCGGCTGGGAAAAGTGAAGGAAAATTTGTAATCTAGAAGATTTTGCGGTTTTAGATTTCAACCAAAACATCCATTTTGACCAAGCATTAATATATTTTGATAAGTTCCTGTACACAAGGAAAATTTCATATTGAAACTTTAAATAACCATTCAGTTTTTCTGAATGAATTTTGACTAGTTTCAACATGACGCCTGTGCAAACGTAAGTATCCATCTCGCATAACTCAAAAATGATTAGCTGTCAAATGGTAAAATTTTATATTTAGAACTCTAACAGCATTTAGTTGCGCACCTCATTTTGTGATAGCAATCGGAACTGTATATAACAAGAAGTTCAATATAACGTATGTTAACGCCACCGGTCAGAACTCAAAAACAATTAGCTGTAGAACGCCGAATGTTTGTACTTAGGAATGTTGTAACATCTAGCTGTTCGCCTCCATTTTGATTATAATTCACACTCTATACAACGAAAAACGTCATTATAACGTACTTTAACGTTTATAACAATGCAACAGAAATATTTCGACATATTCTATGCTGTCCCTTGCATCACACTATTTATTATATACGTTGTAAACATTTGCACCATGAATGATTCATTGTGTTCTCTACGGGATTGAAACAATGCTTTCCTTAAACAGACAAGTACATGCGATAATACAAATTATTTACATAGAATAATTTTAAAATTATATTATTTCACAACTTCTTGCTACGTAATAAAACAAGCATCCTAATCCTGAAAAATTTCGGCTTATAGCAAAATATTTATATAACGAAAAAATATCAACGGTTATTAGTGCTGCATGCCACCGCTATATTACTGCCTATAATTAAGCTCGACTAACAAAACACCGTATTCAAAATCTTGAATCCAAAAATTGACCGAATGGGTAGGGCGTTGCTCTTCGGTTTGCCGGTTCGAGTCCTGCTGACGGCATGAATCCTCGTAGCCGTTCGAAATCGGATTTAAGCAGTAGGTCTCGGTCTCTTTATCACCCGTGTAACAAAACATAAGATCTTAGCACCCCAAAATTAACATCTGGAAATAGTTAGCATTTGTTTTACATACCTAGCTATGTTCTTCCCCAAGTATACTTTGGTTTTGGAAAAATTAAAGATTTTTTATAAAATAAAGTTAAGCATTTGTTTTAAAAAATTCAATATTTATCTAACGTACTGCAAACAGACTTACAACACAAATTGAGATTTTTTACTAACTTTTGTATTTTTGTAAACAATAAGTACTAGATATAATTCATGTATTTGAATTTGAAAAAGTATTAGAAACTTCACAATATTTTTTACAAGAAGCTAAAATGCTATTTGAAAATTATATGCTATGTACTATAAATACCAAATAAAGTAAAAATACAATATCAAAAGTAGAAGGGGATTCATTTTACCATTATAATACACTTAGATTGAAAATTTGAAATCAATATGTACAATACTTTATTTAAATTGCGTGAAAATTAAAAAAAAAAAACCTCTCATTTTGAGTAAAACGCATGTAATGTTAAAAACGCAAATATTTTCTTATTCGTGCTTATTCCTATTATTATTCTTACAATTAAAATAGTTGTATGCGTTCTAATGTGAACTTTTTGAATTTCTACATCAAATACGAAGAAGCAACGTATAGTTCAATTAGTGAAGAATTTTGGTGTGGTTTAATTGATTAAAAAATCTATAGAATGAAAAGTTTAAATAGAAATACTCAAAATATATGCTTTATGCATCCCAATTAAAATGAGCTAATAAAATCCAACCAAAAGAAAAAATTATTTCTTTACATAGATTGCCGAAAATCAACAAAAAATAGGTACAATTAATATCGCGATGAATAAGAACAGTAATGCAGAAAAATTCCACACTACATTCTACTGATTATAATTGAAAGAAAGTTCTAACTAGAATATACCGTATTCTGTAGCCGGATTTAGGCCTATTAGTCTGATCTGCGTCGGAAACAACGTACGTTTACGTTATGTGTAGTTCAACAGAAAATACCGATATCAACTCACCCCAATGAAGAAAATATTCATAAAGTCCCAGACATAATCAAAACATTATTTTGAACATCATTAGACTTCAAAATACTCTTGAATTAAATCTTTCTTGTTTAAACGATCTACCTCGACTTACAGTATATTGATAGCTCAAAAATTATGCGTCATACGTCAATGATTAATTTTCTGTGGCGAAATCAAAACTCTAGTTAGTGATTTACGATCTTTTAACAGTAAAGTATGGTATTATTAATATACATCAAATACTAAGATTTATAAAACTGTACATCGTTAAGTGCTTTTGAGTACTTCCTTTAAGTTCAAAGATTAAGTGCAACTCATAAGTATGTAGGATATGACTGTTAATAAACAAATGAAATGATAGTTCTTTTCTAATATATTTTTAATAAATCAATGAACGAAGCACTTACAGACTTTATATAAAACTGAAGAACTTACGAAACAAAACTTGATGGATTAAACTTTCGTTTTCTTGTTAATATACGGAAATTCTGAATGATATTACGAAGTTTTTTACTCTTTGTTTCAAGTATGAATATTATTAATATGGTTAAAGTATTAAGATTATGATAAAACAAAATCAAAGATAAATTTAAGAGACCTGAAATTTACTTACCACTCTTTCGGAATCTGGATCTTCCAAAAACACGAACTGAGAACGAAATGAAGTTTGCCGAACTTTATAGACCGTTATTCGCAGTTACAGTTAACAGTATGACGTTGCTGTTTAAAATAATGTATTCCATTTTCTGTTTCTCTTTTCTCGTTTATTAATTATGGTTTTTCATAACTTTAATTCATAACAAAGTATATTTTAATTTTCTTATTATTTTTCTATTTTTCACAGTATAAAACTTTGCATGCAGTTTACGGGTCGCCTTTTAAATATTTGCATATTTAGAAAAGTCGAGTTATTTTAGAAAATAGGAAAATTATTACGCCTGTTGGGTTTTAATTTATAAAGTATTGCGGTTTTTAGAAAATATATCATTTATTCATTAATATATTTAGAATATAAACCATTAAATAATACTTAAAACTATTTCTATTAACACAAGTATAATACAAAGGAAATAAATATATATATAAATCAGATTATGAAAGTGATTTGGTAATAATAAATGTTAAGAACTTAATAACATCTTTATTGTTTCAATGGAAAATTAATTTTCCCTTTTGTGTAGGAATTAGCTTCTCTGTTTCTGGCACTGTGTTGTGATTTGTATAAATTTCGTGAATCATTCACACAATCACTTCACAATGAAAACTATCTAAAATAATGTTTTCTATTGTACTTATTTTTTGCTGCGTTTTAGGAATTCCAGAATATTGTCACATTTAGATTTTCGGGATTGCAACTTATTTTCATTGTAGGCTCTGATATTACAGCTCTTTTATATGGATTTAAAAATTTTTTTTTTTTCTTGTTAGAAATGGTATTACATTATTTATAATATGTTTGCAGTCTGCACAAGAAAATCCAACTGTCGAACTGAACAAGGATTTGGATTCCTTCAAATAAAAAAAAAATTAATAAAATTATTTTCAGAGCAAAGAAGACTACAGAATGTAGAAGAGGAATTATTCACAAATCTATTCTATTTTCGCATAGCTTGGTTTCCTATAGTACAAATAAAGTTTATAGTCACTTTTTCATTTAGTTTAGAATTTTTCAATGAATGTGCAATAAGAGTAGAGAGTTGTACGATTTTATAAACTTTTTCAATAAGCAAATAAATAGTATGCAAAAGTAAAGAGTACCATAGTATATAAAATTAAAGAGAACTATTCAAATGACAGATTTCAGTATATGAGGTTAAAATCCATGAAAATTATAAAAACATAGAATCAGAAATAGGAAAGCTGAAACTGTTGTAACGAGTTTATTAATTTCAAGTCTCAACGAAAAATATGGAGGAGTTTCGAGAGAATTCCATTTTCAGATTGAGACAAAACCATACATAATTACGAATTTTTTCATAATTTGTATAAAGCAACGGGAGTTTTAGCATAAGAACTGGAATATACGTGTATTTCATTATAATTATAGCTATATGAATAACAACATTATAAATGACTCATACGTGGTAGTACTGCAAGGATCTAATATATTAGAAGAAAAAAGAATCATGCTATAGCTGGCTCCAGATAGTAGCATTTATTATTTTGAGAATGTGGACATTATTAACGGGCTGACAAGAGCAATGTCTGTCTCTGGTTTGTTTAAATAATGTAAAAATTTTGTTCAAAGGTAAAATTGTAAAATAAAAATCTGGGAATTTTGAAGCAAAGGGGAAAACGCGAATTTTAGGAAGATATGGGGAAATTTTGAAATTTTGTGGGAAAAAAAATATTTTAAAAATTCTAAGTAAATAGCGCATTGTTTACACACATAACTGATAATTTTAATTCAAGATAGTAATCGCAATAGACTCGGCTCGTGGTCTGGGTATGGCCTAGTGGTCAGTGTGCCGGTTCTAGTGTAGCATGAACCCAGCGGATGAGGGCCATCGGTTGGGTGCAGTTCTTCCGAATTTCTCTGGACAGCACTCGTCGGTCTCTATCTCCCAGTTTCGTTGGTCTGCCGTCTCTGGGCACATTCCAATAACCACCACTCACCTTCCACTTCTTAATCTTCCTGTACACCCAGAGAAGGTAGAGGATGAATACATGGGTTTGAATATATTTTCGGTATGAGCTTGGCAAGAGGAAAAGAGTTACATTATCGGGAGAAGAATCTCCGCTCCTGAGTGTGATCCAAAACTCGGGGAATTTTCTAGCATTCAACAAAAAACATCTCACATTCGTCATAATAGGTGCTATAGAGCAAGGTATCAAAACACAACAGACTAACATGCTGTTATTACTTTTATAATAAAACCTTCCTATGCATTTCCTTTTAATGAATATTATAGCATATTATTCCTGATTTATTGTTGGAAAATCGTCCAGAGTCACAGGCTACCACTTTTCTTTCAGTAGGCCATTTCAAACTATGATATCGTCAGCCTATTATATCAGCTTCTTTTTAAAATAACACACACACACAAAATCTGCATGCAGGTGCTTGATTTTCTAAGAACGGGCCAGCTTCCTTCAATCAGAATTTTAGTCTTCCTTGAAAATAGTTTTTTCCAATGCAGCAGGCGATACAGACATTATCTGAACAATACTGTCAACATGTTACTCATTTAGCATCAACCGGGGAGCACGGGTAGTTTAAGGTGTGCTATGGACTCGAGTAACCTTAACCCCGCTGGGTTCTTGTAATTTAGAAACAGGGACCAAGCAGAAGACCCCCAGGCTTGGCCTGCCACCCCCAGAGGTATTGATTGAGAACTTGGAGGACATTAATGACCACGAACATATTTTACATGCCCTAGCCACCTTTAGTGAACAAGGCGGATCTTAGGCCAGCTCGAGAGCAGAACCCGCAACCTTTCAGTTACGAGATCGCTGCCTTTGCCGACTGAGCTACCGCTGCTCTTTTCTTGAAAATAAGCATTATAAATAATGGCGTTTTGAATGTTTTGGATTATTAATAGGGCTAGAGAAGGAACTGTTTCCGCTAACTGAAACACACCAGTTATGTGATAAGTAATATCCAGATAAGTGAAAATAGAGGAAAAAATATTTTATTTGGGTGATAGTCTCTAACAGGACAGAAGTCAAAATGATAGGAATGCATGTGGTTCCGACCGTTCGACCAAGGAATAAGCCTGCAAAGAGTCGTGTGTTCAAACAGTTTACCGCAGACAGCAAATAGCATGAAGTTGTAAATGGAAACCAGATAACCAGCTTTATTGAGCTTTCGGATTTAAATGGTGGGGAATAGGTAAGCCTTTATCACAAAGTACAACGAGCTGCTCGGTTAATGTGGTGCAAAGCACATCGAAATTGCACAGTAGATCAGTGGACACGGGTTCTTTGGGGCAACGAATCAAGGTTCACCCTTTACCGCTCGAATGGCAGGGTCTGGGTCTTCCGTCTGCCTGGAGACGTCTCCAGCCAGAATGCATTGTGCCAACAGTCAAGTTCGGCGGAGGGGGAATTATAGTCTGGGGGTGTTTCTCCTAGTATGGACTGGGACCCTTGGTCCCCATTCATTGTAAGCTGAATGCATATGCCTACTGCACTATTTTGGATGACAATGTCCTTCCTACGTTGTGGTAGTTTTACGGTTTGGACCCCTGTTACTTTCAGGACGACAATGCCAGTTGTCATGTTTCGAGGTTAACCAAGGCTTGGTATAGTGCCAATGGAGTTCATTGAATGGACTGGTCTGCCCAGAGCCCAGACCTGAAAACTATCGAGAACATCTGGGACGAGTTGGATTGCCGAATTACGTTGTGCACTACCCGTCCAAAATCGGTGAAGGAACTTGTATATCTACTCCAAGCCGAGTCGAAGACAAAACCACTAGCTGTAATACAAAGACTTGTGAAAAATATGCCCCTGAGGGTTCACGCTGTAATTACTTCTCGTGGAGGCTCTACCAACTATTGATTTTGAATAAAGTTAGTTTTCTTCTCTATCACAGGTGTCCAAATACTTATTGGTAGACAGTGTATTCGATCGTAAACTCCGATAGTTCCTTTGAATAAAGGTGAAAGATTAAGAAAATACAAATTAAGAATGATGCATCAGGTACCAGCTGGAGCAAAAGAGATCACTTTACTAGTTAAGAGCTTAAATCATGTCAGTTATGGTTCTTGATACGATATCACCCAGCTAGCAACGTTACGTTGGGCCAACGTTGTACTGCATTACATGGAGCAACGTTGATATAACATGTTGGCCAACCGTTGGCCAACGGTTGGTTAATGGTTGGCTAATGGTGATTGTTTACATATTGCCAACGCAATACTACGATGGGCCAACGGAATGCCAACGTTTATTATTTCTGTTTATTATTTGTTATAGTGTATAATATAGAATGGGCATGTGCTTTTACTTTGAAATAAGCTGATGTTTTTATAACATGTCATTTTTAAATTTTGCAAGAGTTAAAAAATAGAAAACAGATATAAAAAAAAATCAGATAGGTTATTTTAGTCCAAACCACACATTTCATATAATACTTACTCAGAGGCAATCCATTTATTCCTTTAAAATCTATATTAAATTTTTTAATGATAAAAACTGTTTCTTAAATAAGAAAAACGAAAATTTTCCATTGCTACTGGATTTCATAATTACAATTCTCACAGATAATATGGATGAACGTAATCCTCCCAGAATCCACCCTAAGCAGGAGGTCCTTTTCTAATTAGCTCTAATAAATGAAGAAATAAGACTCGAACGCAAATTTTGTATCAATGAATTTTTTAGATTTTTTTTTCTTAAACAGATATTAATAAAAAATTATAAAATAATTCAGAATGTGTATAAAAAGTAGACTATAAGTGTTACATCTCTATATATCTACAAGGAAACTTTAATTTTGAAACTTTAACTATTTTGAATTACAATTATGCTGTGATAAAAAAATTACTACAAATATAAAAAAGAATTTTTTTTTGTATTTTTTAAATAGGTTTTTTTTTTCAGTAAAGCAATATTTAAATATTATATTGATCTCTCACAAAACTTATCTTCATTTTCTTTGTTTCTAATCAAAGTTAAACATTTCTCTGGCATATACACTTTTATTTAAACCTGTCAAGTATGATCTGAAATATCTTCAATGAATAAATAATTTGAATAATATGGGATAATTTTAAAATGTATGTTCATTTTAATGCTTTTATAAAGATTTTATTATTTTTTTTAATATGTAGGTAAAATGTAAAGAGTAATTATATGCTAATTTTAAAGTCTTACAGGCCAATTGAAGGAAATTAAATTTTGTCTGGTAATACAAATATTTTTCAATATAATTTAATGCTTTTTATTCAGTTTCAAGATTTATAATGGGTACTTACTAATATAAACAGGAAAAAAAAATTCATATTTTTATCTTTAGATAGTTAGACTAGTTTTCAGTCAATTTTAAACATTCCTCTGGCATATATATTTTTATTTAAACTTTTCAAATATGATTCAAAATCTCTTGAATGATTAAATAGTATGAATCCATCATACATTTTTCTGTGATTTTCCAGATTTATACTATTATTGATGGTGTAGACTTTTAAGATGTTGTAGTAGAGTTTTTAAATTCTATAGAACTGAGATTAGATTTTAAATTTTTTAGCAAATAGGCTTTTTTTTTTCTTTTTCTATCAATATCTCCTTCTGTATCAGTTTCTATAGACTGACTAAGAATTATTATAAATATATACCATAGATGATACCATATAAAAAATTTTTAAGTCTCAAATTTGACAAATTTGTGTTTACTATAAGCAACACAAATTTTATATTTTTTAGTTGAGTTATGATTATCCAACAATAAATCTATTTTTCCATACCTTAGTTTATTAATTTATTTCAAATGAATATCACTGTAAGTATACAGTTGATATTATCAATTTTTATTCAAGGTAGTAATAAACATATCCTTCCCCCTCTTTAAATATTTGGTTAGAATGAATATTTGAAGACTGCAGTTAAACTGTGTGAGAATTAGAACATTCTTTACTGTTATGTAATAAAATCATTGTTGAGTGTTAAAGACAGTGTGCAAACGATAAATCTTATGTCATATCATATTAGATAAGATAACTTATTTTAATAAAGAACTTATTTTACTGCAATGACTTTGGGATATTTAGAAGCCATACAGATTGCAGTTATTAGGTACATATTTCCCGATACACTAATAGGTAAGGGCCCACATGCGTCAACATTAATTTTGTCAAAAACTTCCTACATAAAAAATAGGCACAAGTTTCATAGGTGCCTTCTTTTTGTCTTTATTCTTACCCGTTCGTTGACAGGGATCACAACTACGGACATAATTTTCTATATCTCGGTAACATCCTGGCCAGTAATAGTGTCTGGCTAATCGATCGCCAGTCTTTGTTACTCTAACGTGACTTGCCCAACCATCATGACATAATTCCATAATTTTTTCAAGATACCGAGTTGGCACTACAATTATCTTGCGTTCTTTGCCTATATGATCTTTATGCACCTTATATAGAATTCCCTTTTAAATGATATATTCTCCTCTTTTCAAACTCTTTTTATTTTCCATTGCTTGAGACCAGATCGTATCTAGCTTACTGCACCCCCGCTGAGCTTCTTTCAGCTGCTCCGAGGAGCAGTGTATGAGAATTTCCCCCCGTTCGCCTTCAGTAGGAATGTCCAGGAAGGGATCTTCACTTTCACTCTCGTTCTCCGGGGTTGCGTCATTTTGAAGAATGGGCGGCTCATGGTCATTCATCTCAGGGGGAGATCGATTTCTAACTTTAGCCCTCGATACGGCATTTATTTGCTCACAAGTCCAGTTTCCAACCTTCTGTGCAATTAGCTCGGCTGTTTGGTTTCCTAGTAAATAACGACCTTGATCCAAGGTTTTTTTCTACTACCGCCGCTTTAGTGATTATTTCCCCGAAGGTTCCCTCCAAGTGAACTAGAGCGATCGGGAGACATTTATATTGCATATCTAAAGGTTGGCTCACCGAGACTACTTCGCTTGTCCACGTATTTTCTGGAGCATGCATTTTGCAGACTAAATCTATGGAAGCATCAGTATCCCTCTGATTAGCCGTAGGCTCACCGTTTACCTTTCCTTACCACATATATGGCTCCATTCATTTTTTCACACTACTCTTAAGATCAAGTTGATTCACAACTTCGGAATTCTTAAATTTTCGGTTAGGACAATTTGGGTCTTATATGACCGAGACCATTACACTCAAAACAACGGAGTGGTCTCCAACTCTCAAATTGTCTGTTTCTCTCACCAGGAGAATCTGATCGGGTTTCTCTTTCGGTTCTTTTTCCGGGAACATGTATTCGGGTCTCCCTCACATTCCTCTCCAAATTGTCCCTACCTTCAATCCATCTACCTAATGCAATTTTTTTTTGCCCCTGAACTTCCTTCCTATCAATTACAATTTTTTTTTTTTTTTACATTATGTCTAACAGACTCATATTTATTTAGTTTCTCTGCTAGCTAAAAAGGGTCTGTTATTTCACCCAAAATATCCAAAAAATGCTCCTTGACGTCTGCACTAACCTTCTTTTTAGGACAGTCATCATAATTTTTGCTCAACATATTTCAGTTCCCAAATTACTAGGAGTAGGGGATACAGCATTAGTAATATGAAGATACCCGGGAACATTAACAGGTCATATGTCAGGATTCGTCATAGCTGAAGTAGAGGGAATTGCTATGGATAATTTTGAATTAGAATTATGCTGTTGGATTCAGGCATAGAACAAAAGTGGAGCAGGTATAAATGCTGGTTTAGCTTGAAGGAGTTTTTTGGTGTTTGTAATTTCTTGGATGTTTACTTCAGTCTTTGTAATAAGCTGTGTGTTTTCCTCCACATTTAGCACAATGGAAATTTGAAGGATCATTTAACGAACAATGAATTCGTTTTTGGAGTTCACCATATTTTAAGCATTTTAGTGTTAGATTACATGTTATGCTTGAGTGATCATATTGCTAACACATATAGCACTGCGAAACGCTCTTCGCCGTATAAGGCTAAAACGAGATCGACTGGAAATTAGTTGTTTTAATATTATGAATATTTTCATTAGAAAAAGATGGTCTTAAAGTACGTATAAATGAGGGAATAGGCTGCTTTATTCTTCTATGAGTGAAATATACAATTTTATTGGGTTCAAAGCTGTTGTTTTCTCTGAGAATGAAATCAATAGCTTCAGCTCAGTGAAGACAGGAAGTCCACGAAGAATGAACATAAAAGATTTAGCCTATTTAAGTTTAACCGAGCGAACCGGAATATTTTTATCAGTGAGATATTTTTGTACTCTTGTAAAAAAACCCACACATTCATTAAAAACTTTAATTCGGCTCCCTACAAATAAGGTCAGATTGTTATCAGAAATATTGTTTATATTAGTTAGAACACTTGTACAATTTTTGATAATCTCAAAAAGTAGTTGACAAGGGTTCTACATTCGCCTGATTGGTAGTATTAATATTAGTACTAACACTAGACAACACATCTTCATACTCCATTTTTTCCGCGAGAGCAGAGAACAAATATTTTAGAGGAATAGTTTCAGAGGTATAGCTATGTTCCAAAGACGCTTTAAGTTTTGAAACCCCGATTTAAATGTGATTCGAGGCATTTCTAGCTAAATGGATATTATATTTATTAATTTCATAATTGATATTCTGTGAGTATAGAAATATTCTGAATAAAACATGATTAATAAAAGAAAAATAATTCCTACCGGTAGTATTAAGCACTTCAATCAACGATATTTAAAAAATACATTACCTTAGAGTCTTGGGATCATCCAGGATATGAGGTACTCAATTGCCAAATAAAATCTAAGTAATCACTAATAAAAGTATTTAACTCCCAGTGTTTATCATAATTAATTTCAAGGGAAGGTAACAGCGTATCGAACAAAAAGACGATTTCCGTAAATTTCGGATCCACATCCATATTCTTTTTTTTTTTTTTTAGGATCAGCTTTGATAATAAAACAAGGGGTAATCCCACAACGCAACATTTGTATTTAAAAAACACAGATTTTTTTTTTTTTTTTTTTTTTTTTTTTTTTTTTTTTTAATCGAGATATTTATATTAGGCTATGCATCCGAAGATCAGGAAGGAGACATTGTGATCGTCACAGTCAAATTTTATGGTTTGAGTTTACATCAAGTATTCGGGTAAATTCGCAAAGCGGGAGTCAATCAAATACAATAACTTGAAAAATATTACTTTAATTGTAATATTTATGATCTCTTTGGGATATCTATGTTATGGCGCGCGAAGAAAAAACTCTTCCACTGACGAAGATATATCGCCAGAATAGGATTTTAATACTATTATCACGATACATAAATTCTATAAATATTTGTTGATATACTGAAAAACGGTCTGGCCGTACTGGTTTGTAAATTTTTTAAAATCTCCAGAGAAGCAGTGCTGGTAACCATGAAGCATCATGGTTTGCTGTCAAATATATGACAGTTTTCATTCATTTAGAATGTCAATTACAAAGGGAATTTAAAAGAAAATAATGTCATTATGGCTTGATAAATTAATAATTTATTCAGACCCATTTTTAATTAAAAGGAATAAAGTGGTAAAGCATATGAATTAATATAATATTTGTGACTTTTATATGAGTCATTCAAGATAGATAAATCTTGATTGAATGATTCATACAGAGTAAAAAGTCTTCTGAACATAATATTTATTGTTGTTTACTTGGGATTAGTGAGTGGCTCTTGTTTGTTTTCATTTTATGGTCTACCTCTTACTATTGTATTAAAAAAGAATCTGTTACTTAGATGTTGAATCAATAATACTAGTTCTGGGGGAAGAGGAGGACTTGGGTTTCGGCAGGATTGGCGATCTTCTGTAGTATGATTTAATTTTAAATAAGATTTATAATTTAAATGACTATTAAGCAAGTAAATTTGGGCTAGAATAGTTTCTGATAGACCGTCGATTTTACACTATTTTGACCATATGTATTATTTTTTAAAACTTAAAAAATATAATTACTAAAACATTAAACAAATATAAAATTTTTACATGTGATTATTTTACACGTCAGTATATATACTTTGTATTACGGTACGCAGGCCACTAGGCATTGCTACTGGATTTCATAATTACAATTCTCACGAGATAGTATGGATGTACGTAATCCTCCAGAATCCACTCTAAGCAGGAGGTCGTTTTCTAAATAGCTCTAATAAATGAAGAAATAAGACTCGAACGTAAATTTTGTTTCAATGAATATTTTAGATTTTTTTTTTCTTAAACAGATATTAATAAAAAATTATAAAATAAATCAGAATGTGTATAAAAAGTAGACTTTAAGTATTACATCTTTATATATCTACAAGGAAACTTTAATTTTGAAACTTTAACTATTTTGAATTACAATTATGGTGTGATAAAAAAATTTATTACAAATAGAAAAAAGAAATTTTTTTTTGTATTTTTTATATAGGTTTTTTTTTTTTAAAAAAAAGCAATATATAAATATTACATTGAACTCTCACAAAACTTATCTTCATTTTCTTTGTTTCTAATCAAAGTTAAACATTTCTCTGGCATATACACTTTTATTTAAACCTGTCAAGTATGATCAGAAATATCTTCAATGTATAAATAATTTGAATAATATGAGATTATTTTAAAATGTACATTCATTTTAATGCTTTTATAAAGATTTCATTATTATTATTTTTTTTTTTTAGGTAAAATGTAAAGAGAAATTATATGCTAATTTTAAAGTCTTACAGGCCAATTGAAGGAAATTAAATTTTGTCTGGTAATACAAATATTTTTCAATATAACTTAATGCTTTTTATTCAGTTTCAAGATTTATAATGGGTACTTACTAATATAAAAAGGAAAAAAAATCATATATGTATCTTTAGATAGTGATTAGTTTTCAGTCAATTTTAAATATTTCTCTGGCATATATATTTTTATTTAAACTTTTCAAATATGATTCAAAATCTCTTGAATGATTAAATAGTATGAATCCATCATACATTTTTCTGTGATTTTCTAGATTTATACTATTATTGATGGTGTAGACTTTTAAGATGATGTAGTAGAGTTTTTTAATTTCTATAGAACTGAGATTAGATTTTAAATTTTTTAGCAAACAGGCATTTTTTTTCTTTTTCTATCAATATCTCCTTCTGTATCAGTTTCTATAGACGGACTAATAATTATTATAAATATATACCATAGATGTTACCATATAAAAAATTTTTAAGTCTCAAATCTGACAAAGTTGTGTTTACTATAAGCAACACAAATTATATATTTTTTAGTTGAGTTATGGTTATCCAACAATAAATCTATTTTTCCATACCTTAAGTTATTATATTTCAAATGAAAATCACTGAAAGTATGCAGTTGATATTATCAATTTTTATTCAAGGTAGTAATAAACATATTCTTCCCCCTCTTCAAATATTTGGTTAGAATGAATATTTGAAGATTGCAGTTATACTTTGTGAGAATTAGAACGTTCTTTACTGTTAAGTAATAAAATCATTGTTGAGTGTTAAAGACAGTGTACAAACGATAAATCTTATGTCATATCATATTAGATAATAATAATTAGAAGAAAATTTTGTGTGTATTCCTTCTATGTAAAATGACAAGACAGTAAATTTTATACCTTTTTATTCATATTTATCGTGTCATAATTTAATAATTTTAAATGTAAACTTTTTTAAAAGTACATAGTGTAATATTTGTAATTTGTACTTAAGGGTAGAGGTATTATTGATTCTAATACTTTAATGATTTTTGAAGCAACAAAAGCTACCAAGGGTCATTTATCTGGTAGTTTTTCTGATCCGGACTCGGATAGCAGTAAAATCTGAAAAATGTCCAGGAAACAATATACAAAATGTAAGAAATATTTCATAGAATTCTGCATAGTATGTTATGCAGTATAATTTTGTTTTTATAAGACCTTCATCAAAATTTCTTATTGCTGAAAAAATTTTATAATGAAATATATTTTTTATCATCTGTTGAATATTTTCTTATGTATTGATAGAAATGGATTAAATGAAGAATTAGCATGTAATTTTTTTAGTCTATTTTTATACATTGTGCTTTGATATTTTTTAATTTTTGTCTGCCTAAACAGTGTTTAGCACAGTTTCTGAATAAAGTTAAATATTTTTAAGTTTCTGGCCCTGGTATATCTCAAAAGAAAAATAATAGTAATATCAATTTCTTTCAAATATAAAGTAATTACCAAAATTATCTTACTTAAAACATTTTTCAAAGTGGAAAAGTATTGTAAAACGGGACTAGTATCCAAGAGAGGTATAATGGCTCACTCTTAATATTTTCAAAAACTTCTATAATTTTCTTAACCCTGCCATGAAGTAGTTGCTATTCTCTCTTAAAACGAGTTCATTCCCAGGTACCTTTTATTCTGGATTTTTCACTGTTAAAGTCAATAAGAATCTATTATATAGAAAATATGATTTTTATCATTGAAAACTCCAAACTGAAGAAGTGTGCTTTTAATAATAGCACAGTATTATGTTTAATCTAATATGTTTATATCTACAACATAACACTTTAAACATCATCCTTTATTATTATAATATTTTATTACTAATTATTTAGCTCTTAATAATGTATTATTATAATTATAAAATGTCTGAAATATAAGGATAGGATTCTATGTTAAAAGTATACTTATGAATTGTAGGAAAAAAATTATAAATACCATACACCAACAGAAGCTTAACATAAAATTCATTCACATACATAATTTTCAAATAATATTCTTTTAAAGGTATTTATTAATCCAATAATCATTGGATGAAAACTTTTGTATAAGAATTACCATTACCATACTTCAAAATTTACTACATCAATTAGAAAAAAAAAATTCTTTCAATTCATATTACATCTGATCTTTCTTTTGAAGCTTAATTTTCTTTTTTTGGAGCCTCTTTCAACTTCTTCTCATTTCCATACTGCTGAAAATGCTCTTCAGCTAAATCGGGATCTTCAAAACAGGCATCACATGCAGTGCAAAAAATAAGATATCCTTTTGATGCTTTTTTATATTCGATAGCAACCACTCTATTGTAGTCCGATAACATCTTGTTAATTCTTCTTTCCATTTCCTCACACTTAGGAAGAACTTCTGTTGAAGTAGAACTGAGACTGTCCAGTTTATGGATACACTGCTCTAACATTTTTTCAAATTCTCTAGCTTCTTTCACTAAATCTTTTTCTACAGTCCCTATGTTAACTTCTTTTCGTCCTCTTCCATAAATGTCCATTTCTGATGGTCCATACTTTTCACAGTCGAATGAACTGTACTGTGCTTCATCATTCTTCAAGATATTAGTTTTGTGAACTTCACTTGTTAAATGTTCCTTATACTTTTGCTCTTCAACAAAACAGACACTACACTCATCGCAAAAGAAAATGTTTTCTGTTGGAGGAGTCTTCTGACAGGTGGCCATCTGGAAGAACATAAAACAATATTAAAACATGAGAAATTTTCTTATGTTCTAAAAATTTTATTTTAATTACCTAGATTTTGTGGACTAACAGAAAACACTCTAATATACCAATATAGGATAAATAAAATAAGAAAAATGATGCTATTACAATGAAAATAAATAATAGTATTAATTCTAATTAAATTTCATTTAAGCCAGAATATTTCTTCAAATTTCCTTCTTCTCAATGTACAATAAAATTTAATTATTCTATTAAAATTTTGAGAATTCTTAACTATGTAAGTCCTGGACAAGTGACAAGTTTCTTTGCGTGTGATATGGATATGTGTATGGGCCTTCTACTAAGAATAGGCAACAAGTTTGTGTTTAAAGAAATCAACTGCCTAAATTATTATCGATACAATTCTATGTTAAAAACAAGTATTATATACACAAAAAGTATTGCCATTAAAAAGGAAATCAAGATGACAAATACATGTATATAAGATGCAACAATCACTATGTACATGACTTTAACTAACCATAATGTCAGATCTAACAATTTGATCAGTATCTCAAAAGACTAGAGATTAAAAATTTTTTTTTTTCAAAATTTTTCTTTAACCATCAGTATATTTTAAGAGTGATAAATTGATTCCATAGTTTATATTTATGTTAGAATTGTCTAACATAAATACTTAACATACAATAACGTATCATCTAGTTTTAAGTATTTGTGTCTATTTTCACACTTATAAAGTTTTCTTCACACTTAAAAATTCATCTGTCTGAAGATGTTTCACTCAAAAACCCACCACTAAATGAAGTATACTAGTATATTCTACACCTTCTATAAATTTCAAACGTAGTCCACAATTTAGAAAAAAAAAAAAAAAAAAAAAAGACAACTTTCAGCCCTTTTACTAACAGCTGTTCCTGAAAAATTTATAAGAAATTCAATTATTACAATATAAAAAATATTGTACATCATAAATTAATCTCTTTTTCCATTTATTTTACAATTTGTACATCCAATATAAAATATTCTCTCAATTTCAAGAGCATAGTGTACCTTTAGACTAAAAATCTTTAAAACATTCTTTTTTTGTTTCATCTTAAAACTAACATTTCTACTCATTTTAAAAATGTTTATATATTGTTCTAGCTTTAAAAATATTGTTTGGTTTTTTTCAAATTACCATGTTTTGAAAATAAATCCTGTTAAAATATAATCCTGGGCATGATTTTTCATAACACTCATAAAATAAACAGTAGTTAAAATTGTCAACAAGAGGGGCACGTTATTAATCAGTGGCTGAGTGCAAGGAAGAATTTTTCTAAGACTAATTGTGATTAAACAATACAATTTTGTTTCCAATATGCATACATATATACATATATATTTGCATATTTGTGTGTATCAAATAACAATTCTTTGCAGGAATAGTTATGCATCTCTAACAGAATAGTAAAAAATGAATGTGGGAAGTTAGTGTAGCTTAATCTACAAGAAGTTATTGCAGGAGTGAAGAGTGTAGATTATAAAATTACTGAGAAATGTGTTCTAATGCTCTGTGAGCAGGCTACATGGACAAGAAGAACTTGTTTAAGGTCAGCTCTAATGCTCAATTGACAGGTTTGGGTCATTTTGGTTGTAAATGGAGGAATTGGAGTAGCAAAAAATTCAGGCCAGAATTCAGAATCGAAATTTGTGATGTTCCAGAAGTCACCACTGCTGTATTAGAATAAATATATTTTTTTCATTTTTTAATGCTTTTTTGACATCATTAAACGTATTTCTTGAACCTGAATAAAATTTTCTTCTCCAGGAAGAAATTTTAATTGTGCATTAATAATTAAGTCTTTTGCTGATAACAAGCTCTAGTGTTCCAGCCAGAAAAATCAACATAAACCATGTTTTATTGTGGAGCAATCACAATAGTTATTCTTTAAAATGAATTGAGAGAAATGCATCAAATAAAAACAAATGCAGTTCAATAATCTGCAAAATATCTTTTCAAGTAGAAATATTAGAAATTAACTTTTATATCAGGGATCTACTTGAATCAGCCTGTCATGGATATAATTAATATCCTAACTGATGTTTAACAAATGACAGAAGATATATGATTTTGTTGAATCACTCATATATATGTATGTGTATATTTATAAGGATAAACACATATTTAGATATTACATGTATGTGCACTTGCTTTAGATAATGTGAAGCAAAAATAATTTTTTGGAAAGTATTACTGTAAATATTAATTAAACCAGCTAAAAGTCTTCTGCTTCTTCTTAGTAAGAATATCCCTCCGAGTGGAACACATCGAGGGAAAAAAACTCTCCAATAAATTCGCTAGGTCTTTACTGTGTCGGTGTGCAAAGCGGTTCGATGTATTTTTCCTTCCCCCATTTTTCAGCTGAAATGGAATACGGGAAACCCACCCTTGTTTATTGTTGCTTTACTTCCGGCTATAAATAGTTCTCTTCCCAGAGAGACTGCCCCGAAGGTGTTCCATTGTAACCCGATGCATGAGAAAGTACTATAGTCTTATCTAGCGGTTTGACCCAAACGGGGTCTTTCTGTGAAGCTGTTTGCCTATGAGTTAAAAATTGCTTTGGGTCATTTGTTTTTCAAAGAAATTTTTAGGTTAAGTGTGCATAAATGCCTTTAGAAAATATTTCTGTTACTGCAGCAATGTAGTTTTAAAATTCTTATATGAATTTATTAAGAGCCATGTGTTTTTATAGTTTACTAACTTTCATCAGTTTTTATCGGGTACTGAAACTTAATTATGAAAACTCCTCTAAAATAAATAATACTGTTTCCGTACATTCGGAAAATATTAAAAAAAAAAAAATAAATAAATAAATGTTAAAAAAATTGCACAGAATTACTATACTTTCAGCATTATAATTTCACTTTTCTTAATGATGCATAAGAACAGAGTAATATGATTTTACTTTAATGTTCCCTCTTTTCCCTCTTAAGCTATTTTATTAAATATACAAATTTTGCTTTAAAAAGAACTGATGATTTTAGGAATTGTAATGTGGCACATATACGTAGCTCATAAATTGGGTATACAATTTCTATCCCATTTGTCTATACACATAACATTTTCAAATTAATCTTGGATGCGTTCAAATGTTTTTTACTCTGTTATTGTAGAACATAGCAATACATTATACTGTTATAATTGAGAGGTAAGAGAAGTTTATTTACAGAGGTATTGCTTCGTTGAAATATTCAAATAATTTTTTTTTTTTTTTTTTTTTTTTTTTTTTTTTACAAAAAAAAAAAAAAGATTTTTATTCCACAAGTAAAAATTTCTTCGTTGGGAATAAATCTAATTAAGCAATAATTTACATCGAAAAATAATCCATAATATGTTGGATTTGAATATATATTTATTTATTTAGGTATATTTTCTTTTATTCTGTGAAGTTTTAAGAATATAAAGTGACAGATATAGAACAAATCAGACTGTTTTTAAGTTTCTTGTAGGAACAAAAATGTAAATGCTAAATTTTATGACCTTTTCTTATTAATTTTTTCTATTTTTTTGTATTCTGCTGCTATTTTTAAGGGTAAGTAAAAACTTAAAACTAGTTCTAGGTATCGGAATTACATAGGATGTACATCGTGTTGATCTCTGTCAACATTTGTACATAATTTTAAACTATCATAAACTTTTCCAGTTTGAGAGAAAATGTAATAGGGTAGGACGCCGGCCGAATGGGTAGGGCACTGCACTTCGGAACTGGAATTCATGGGCTTGAATCCCACTGATGGTATCCCAATGATGACGTATTTGCATTTTTTTTAAACTATAGAGCTATAGTTCTAAAGATTTTAAGAATATGTGGTAAGATTTGATAAATTTGATTTAATACTCTTTTTTAATTCTCACTTCTTAGCTCAGAAGTTTGAGCTAAAAAACTATTACTATATTGAAGATTTAACAACTCATTAATACTCGACTTCAGATTCAAGTGTGAAATAAAGAAAACATAGTATCCTTTGGAAGGTTTTAATTTTTTTTAAGTATTACAGTAAACATTCTAATTGTTTTTCTATTTTAGAATACAATTGAAAACAAAACTCTAGTTAAAAATAAAAACCTTTTAAGTTATGCTATTAGTACCCGCACTGGATTGGGGGGGGGGATTTTTCTGGGTGGTACTTAAGTTCTGAATGTGAGAAAAATATTAATATATTAAAATTAAACAGCGAATTCATCGAAATTTACACATATTGATTTAGTTATTTATTTATTGCTAAATATTGATCGTTCCTATTTATATAATTCATTTTTAAAAGCTAAAGATATTTGTAATCATTAATTTACTATATTAATTTATTTAAAAGTTGTGCATAAGAATTTGTTTCTTTTACTATAAATGATATGATTTCTCCATCGAAGAAGATATTGAAATATTCAATGAGATCTCCTGAGTATCATGTATATTGACTTTTAACCTGAATTACCTTTGAATGGAAATCTTGAAGGACTTGCATTAGAAACCGAAGCATTCACTGTACCCCAATCTCTCCAATCCTCCAGTGATAGCTATTCTGATTCATTTTTAGAGGAAGAAAATTCATCCAGTGTAGAGTATAATAAAGACACAAAGAATTTCCTGCACATCTAACCTTTGTAAGTAACGTAAATTGTACAAGATCGAATTATTTTCTTCCATTTCCTGTTCCTATCTCTTGCAGGACTAGTGTTGCTTAGGAAAAAAGGGCCCACACTGCACGGGGTTGACATAATTAACGGAAGCATATGAATTAATGGGCAGCAATTTCAAAGAACTGAATCATACTGAGAAAATCTACATTAGTCTCCCATAATATTTGTGCAGATTAGCCAAAAAGTTAAGAAAATTTTCAAGCATTGTAGCTATTAAGTAATCGAAAATTGAAACAGTTTTATTTGCAAATATAGAGAATAAATAGGAAGAAACGTATTCATAGTCACACATGTGTTTCTGTGTGTAAATTTAGTTCTATGTTTTGAATTGTTCTCAATTTTTCATTATCAGGTTACATATGTACTCCTGTCTCCTGGTTTCATCATTCTTACATAGCTTTAATAGTAAATTTGACCATTTGGAAACACTACAATCCGAATAAATAAGATTTTTTCGCTTAAAATGTCTAACTCCACTTCATTACGACTTTTGAGTTTCATTTAAACTGAGAAAGAAAATTAATATTTGTAGAACTTAAACAATCCCGTACTAAGATACGATTTTCAGAGATGGTGAAAATAAATTTCCCTTTACAAAAATAGTATTTTGATATTTTTATTATAAAAACATGTATTTATAAATACTTGTATTGACAAAGGTACATGAATGTGCGTGTATACATATGTATGTAATATTGAGGATCATATTATCTCATTATAAATGGAAACTGGCTGTCAACTACTTGATTTACTAAACATATGATACAATCAATATTCATGGTATATAAAAGATGCAACAAGAAAATTTACTGATTACACTTGGAGAAATGTTAAAAAAAAAAAAAAAAAAAAAAAAACAGAGTTATTACTTATTATTCAAATCATTACTATTTTCTATTCAAAATTTTGCCGATATCAATATTTACGCTAAAATTTGCATTTACCTTAATATTTACATTAAACTGTAATGCAGTGTTTTAAATTCTATAATGCTGTAAATTGATACGTCTGTTCTTTCCTTCCATTAAAAACTGTCTTCGCTTCAATGAACAAATAACAAAGTAAGGCCAATTAAAATTGTTTGCCCCCAAATTTTTTTTTTGAAATATGTTTTAATTCTTTTCATTGTTGAAAATAATCTCTCAGTAGATACGAGAAAATCTGCAGATATATTAAAGAGAGAATGAGTTGTGGGCAGGGCCATAGCCAGAAATTATTTTTGTAGGGGGATCAAGGAGGAACGACATTATTATTTGTAAATGATACTCCAGTAAAACTACATGTTTTGATATGCGTGTATACCCCTAATGAGTATCACAACAACACAACAAAAAAAGATATAATGAACAATTTTTAATCTTTGAAAACGTGTCATGAAGTAACTACACAAGGAATTTAATAGTAAAATAAACATTGAAAAGAAATAAACTATGCATGACATTAAATTCTAACTTATAAAACAAGTATAATCGAAGAAAAATCAAATTTTGGAAAGAATATGAAAAAGTTAAAATTATTTTTCCCTCTGTACTATATATATTTGCTTGCCTTAATAATTTAGAAAAAATTTTGAATAATTGCCAAATTTCTAAAAATACATATTCTTTAAATCACCACGACCAGATGATGAACAATGGGTAGGGCGCTGTTCATTGGTGCCACAACTTGTAGGTTCAAATCCCACTGCTAACATGGATGTACGTAGCCGTTAGGAAGGAAGTAGGTCCTGGTATTAAAAGTTCTCATGCACCAAAATAGTAAACCGTAGCACTCCAAACCAAACTAAGTCTCCACTTAAAAAATTGTAATAAATGTAATTAAAATATAAATAAAATATTTATAGCATAGACTTTTTTAAACTATTGAAAGTAACTAGAAGAGCGATAATCTATTCATATTTTTGCAATCAGTATACTTTATTTCAAAAAAGGTTCTAATAGGTTTACTATTAATAAGCAAATTTCATATGTGCTGTAGTACATTTTCATGAGTAAGGTGATTAATTACTATTGAAGAACCTCTCATAAATTATAATATTATTTGATATATTTAGATGTAAATTAACAATGTTGTAACCTTTACGAAGATTATGTTAGATTATTTAAATTTATAATTTTATTATTATTTACCATATAAATATATATAAATATATTATATATCTCCCTTTTCCACACAAAAGAAAAAAATAGGGGTGATTGCTAATAAGTTTTTCTTTATATTTCCTCCCCTTATCTATCAACATTATGCTACGTATTTTTTTTTTAAAACTTTTTCCAAAAATCTATCATTTATATCATTAAGACACAGAAATCTCCGGTGATAGACTTTCGTAGTTTGAATTTTGTTCTGATTTAGCTATACACAATAACTAGACTAAATTAATTTATTTTGAGCTATTCTGTAAATAAGAATTTGTCTTCAGAAACTCACCGCGAAGCGCTCCTAACAGAAAAATCCTAACAATAGATTACGGAAAATGAGCGAATATAGTTTCTTGGGACGAATAACCACAAGGGGGTTAGAGGGGGAACCTTCAAACACAAAAGCCACTTGGTTGAGGTAGGAACAACATTTCCGGCTTGCAGCCGAGCAAGATTTGTAGTCAAAAATAGAACTTTTAAGGTTTTCTTAAAGAACATACCAGTCTATGTTCATGCATAGCTTGGCAAATAGTGCACACACATAGAATGTCTTTCTACGCATAATGTTTTTAGAATTTCGGGGGGGGGAGAATAGGAGGTCTTTTTTTGGACAGTCCTATGTTATAACACTTTAAGAATCGTGTTTATAAAGTCGAAGTCCCTTACGATTATTGTAGAATAATTATACAATTTTAATTCTGGAAAATCACCAATTTCCAGAAATAAATATTCTGGTACATTTATACTTGTATAACTATTATTAAATAAATTAAAGTAAATGCTAAAAACAGAAATAATTTTCTATACTACATACTCAACTCTATCTTTTTTTAATTTTAATGTTAGATGAACCTCGTGGTTACTAAAAATAAATATGTTTCAAAGTGAAACTAAATATATTCTGGAAGTCTTCAATCATATCCAACTAAAATTTAAGAAAACTTTTAATTTTATGAGTTAATTCGTTGCATAAACTCTTAAAACTGAACAGATGGTTACATTTGATTATTAATATACAATCATTGAATACATCCTTGGGGAGGAGTAGATTGATATTTTAAAGATTTAATCAAATGGCCACAAAAATGCTGACATCTATTTGTTTTTGTATATAAATTTTTGCCATAATTACATTATTAAATATCCTAAAAATATCAATAAAAATGTATAGAATTTGCTAATGACAACCTTTTGGAACAATTATCAAGAAATAGGCTAACTGGGTGGGGTAATCTGAGAGTTGGTTTACCGTAATTATGAATTGCAGCATTCTTTAGTCCCGATAAAAGGATTTTGTCTGCCTGGATTTGTTCTTTAGATTTAAAATTTGTTGGTAGAACATTGATTACAAAAATAAAAATCTTCCATAGAAGAACAAATTTAAAATTCATGTGAGTTATATAATTGAATAATGAGAGAATACGAAATATTTCAATAATTCACAGGATAAAGTTACATATAAGGTTAGGGATTTTATCACACCCCCTTCACCAAAAAAAATATTACCCTAAAAAATCACATATATCCACTTTCCAAATATTCTACACTGCAGCATAGTGTACATTAGGTACTACACTAGAGCAGTGAGCTGTCTTTCGGTACTGATATGTGAGGGTTCCAATCCCGCTGCTTACATGGATATTCAAAAATAAAAAAAATACTGCAGCAATGCAAGAATAACCATTCTACATTCTCCTGTGTTGAGATGAAACAGAAATTTCGTAAAGAAATATTTTTATATTAGACTTTAATTTCAATAAATCATATATATATATATATATATATATATATATATATATATATGAAATTTTGCTGCACAAATCGGTACCAAATATACTAACACAAATTTATGTCTAACAAAAACAAACAGACCAATGTCGAATTAAAATGTTTAATTTTCAACTAATTTGAAAAAAGTTGTAGAAACTTATAATAACAATTATTTACTTCATAAAATGGAGAGAAAATTTGAATTTTACACATTAATAGAAGTATTTTATATGTGCCTCACCAGAATTATCAGCCAAAGTTTTAAAAATTATTGCTAATTTTAAATACACATAAAGCTTTTCAAGTTTCGAAGATTATCTCAAAAGAAATAATGAATTATAAAATTACAGATAAAAATATTCTTTGAGAGACTTATTTATATATAATTTTTTTACGAAACGTTAGCCAAGACATTTAAGTGGTACAATTAGAGATACAGCAGTTAAAGCAAACGAAATAGTTCGAAATAGAGATTTACAAAGCAGTGAAAAGCTATCACCCTTTTTATGCCTCAGGCAGAAGGGCCCTCAATAAATGTCAGTCAAAGAGGGGTTCAATTCCCAAACAATAGACTGGACCCTCCGACCGCAAAATTCCAGGGAGGAAAGAAGTGGCAAATTTGTACGTGATATCCACTTTCGGAGCACTTTTGAAGGTGAAAATTGTACGTGAAAACCGCTTTGGAAACATCATTCATTTGGCAGAATTGTACGTGACAACCACTTAGAAGGATATAAATACAAACTGTGAATCATTGGTAATTTTCTGAAAGTTCATCCATTATGTTCAATCAAACTCAATTTAACGAAGTTTTACACTGGTGTTTATTCTCAGATATGCAAAGGGATACAATAAAAAAATTAATTTATGGTTTTCAATTTACATTTAGTAGCTGCACTCCTTTTAAAATACATGTACAAAATTATTCTCTACTTCAAAGACACAATATTCTTTTAAAAATGTTTAATTTTTTTGTACTGTTAGAAACATTTTAATTGCTTTAATTTTATAATTAAGTTTAAAGCATGACCAGAAGAATGAAGATTTAATAGTTAATTTAAATGAAGCTAAATTTTAAAAAAATAATACATAGAGAAGATAAAAATAGGTATTACAGTATTAAATAGCTCTAAACATAATTAAGCTTTTAAATTGCAGGATTTAATCCATAATTCAAACGTAATAACTATAGTTATTTAATATCTTAGCTTTTATGTTTTCATTGTTACTGTATGAATATAAATTGTTTAATGAGAACTATGACATGTTATAAATTTTCAGATGATTAGATGGAGATCTGTGTTTAACAATTTTTAATAAGTAAAAAGTTTTTAATAAGTAATTTTTTCTTTTTAAAAGTGAATTTAAAAAATTACTCAAAAGTATCATACGTTTTACTATAGATACATCAGAAATTTAAAAGTAGAAATCAGAAATTTAAAATAGATCTGTATCTTTTGAATCCAGAATTGAGAAATGACAAATTTTTTCGAAATATTTTTCAAGTTTTAAATCTGTAAATCTGTTTTAATCACTTTATATAAATCTGTACTATAACATGGAAATAAGTACACCAAATTTCCTCAAATTCTTAGTTTGTAGATATTGTACTTAGGTTCAACTGACTTGAAATGATCCAGCATCAACATAATTTCTTACAGTATACAGAAATACAAAATTAAAAATGCCAGTATACCTTTTTATATATACTACTATATTTTGATTAATAGGATTTCCAACTATTATAATTTACTAAAAGACCTTTAGGGTCAAAGATTTTAAAGAACCTTTGACTCTAAAGGTCTAAAGGAAAATAATCTTGAGAAGAATTTTTGAAGCAGATAAGGAAAATTGAATTGGAAGAATATATTGCAACTTTGAACTACAGCAGAATTTTAGGAAAAGTAATTTAGGTGAAAGGGATGAAAGATTCCATGTAAGATAGTTTGTATATATATACTGGTACAATGATAAAAACCAGTCAAGAAAATAAATTTCATGGAAAGGGAAGGAATGGAAAAGGAAAGGGAAAAAAAATTAGCCTAAATGTGAGAAGCCTTGATAATTCTGAACATTGGCTGAGAAATAACGAAGTCATCAAAAGTAGGATTATAGCTACAGACAGATCAAAATGAAGGAACTTGAATGAAACAGACTTACCTTGGAACCAGGGTAACAGTAATGTAAATATTAACCTAGAAATAAATAAAAATGACTATTTAAAGATATAAATCAAATCTCATATAAACTGTAAGATACTTTTAAAGTAGAAATTACTGATATAAACTTTAAGATACTTTTAAAGTAGAAATTACAATTTTGGTTTAAACTTTCTTTTTATCATTTTTGGTTGTGTTAAACCTAGCATTATTGTCTACTAGAATAACTTCACTGCTACAGTAATCAAGTTATGATTCAGCCTAAATTTAGCAAATTTTTAAATATATTGTGTGGCTATATGCATGATACAGTGAGATAAGGAATGTATGTTTGAAATTTTAAGCTTAAAAATAGTCTATTGAAAGAGTGGGAAAGTTTAAACATTTTCTTTTCTTCTTCTTCACAGCATCAATTAAAAATTATTTACTGGAATTGGAGGTGGAAATAAGCTTAATATTTTCCTTTTATGAAAAAAAATCAATGGGATTAACAGCTTATATTACTGGAGAATACAGTGTAAAACCACTTCACTATATTTACAGATTCTGTTTACAATCCTGATTACCTCCTTGCAAAATGGCCTTGCAACCTGATTTCAACCTCAATTACTGTAGTTAATCTTTTAACCTATCCCTTAATAAAGTAGAAAAGAAAATTTGAGTTTAAATATGACGGTTAGTTTTTATCACAGATAACTGAAACATATTGTGTTACACAACAACCGAAATATAAGACCAAATTTTATAAAATATAATTATAAAGGGAACAGTTCAGCAAATGAAATTTTAGATTTGTTAGTCCTACAAAAATTACATAGTACATGAAATAAAACAGACTTAATATTGAAAATATTCCAGAATGAACACTGTATTAATTTTAATTATTTATAAAGTAGTCTTTTCACAGAACAAGTGATGAATATTTGTTTCTAGATAGTTATTCTTGGAAATTATATTTTACAGGCCAAATAGAATTTTTACAGAAACGAATATTTAGTGTTAAATGAGTGTGTGCTTAAGATTGAATTGAAGATATAACCAGTGGCATGGATTAGAGAGGGATGGAAGGGGTTCAAATCACCCTAGCTATGTAACAAATAGACTCATGAAATGATCATTAATTTTTAATATTTAATATAATGATTAGGACTCGGCTAACATATTTGTATTGTATTTTGACACTTGTGTTATGTTTTAAAATGCAAAGTTATAACAAGTGACAAATAATTCAGTATAGAAAGAAAATCTGATAAAAATGTTTGAGGTTTAAATGAAGTTTGCGTCAATATTCCATAAAATGAATTGCAGTTTTATGTATAAATCTATAATTCATTTTCTGGAATATCCATACGGCTTTTGTTTCATTTTCACACTCTTACATAAAACAAGTTGAAAACATAAATCAAAAATTTAGGAGTAAATACTATAGTATTAAAGGACAGTCAGCATTCAGCAATAAACTTTGAAAAAGTGCGCTCTCATTTTTTGTGAAAACGAAACTTATATCAAATCTCTAACAAATAATTCATTTATAACTAAAAAATATTAAAAAAAAAGGTGAATTACTCATTAAAAACTAACTAACGATTATGAATAAATGCAGTGGTCTGTTGGGGTAACGGGATCGAGTCTCGATACGGAAGTTTCGCTGCTTTCATAAATAGCAACTGGTGCTCGTAAAAGTAGGTTTGTGAATTGAAATGTCGGCCAAGTTTTCAAATAATATCCCTGGAGATGACAGGCCAATCCTGGAATGTTTTCTGCTTGGTCCTTGCGTTTTTATTACGAGTAGTCAGCGGGGAGTAATGTTACTCGCGTCCGTAAACTTACGTTACACGTGCCCCTCGAGTGGTGGTAAATGAGTAACAACTTCGCAGATAATGAAAGACTGTTTAACTACCAAATTTCTTTGCGTTAAAAAAAATTGAAAAAAGGAAAAAGGGCTAGAATTTGTAATTTTACAGATTTGTAATAAGATTTTAAACGGAAGTTATATTTAATTATGGATCTGCTAAATACAGGTAAATTTCCGGCATTTGTTAAAAAAATCTATAATTAATTTATATAGTTTTTTTCTTTCGTGTTATGCCTGTAGATAATATTATAACCAATTGAAAAAAAAAATTTTAATTTAGAATACTATTGATACACTGACAAACGAAGAAACAAAAGAATGCAATTTATAGCTGCATTTTGTTACTTTTTTATGGAATATTCATTTTAAAAAAATTTATTAAATATGTGATGAATAAATTTATATTTTTACTTTATTTATCCTTTGAATATTATGAGGAGCATTCGAGTAAACCTAAAAGTAAGCTGACCCTGGGTTTATATATATATTTAAATATATGTGTGTATATACTTACGCATGATGATCTGCTTTTATTCTTGTCGACAACATTAACTATGTTTTTATTGCTGTTAAAAACTGGAAACGATTCACGTAAAGACATATAAATAAATCTCGCTGATGAAATGCTGTAATAAAAAAATTCCTCCTTTTCTCCCTCAATCTTTGTTATAAATTCACATTTTTGTGATTTTCTAAAAACGCAACTAAAAAAATTTCGACTCATAAGGAAATATTTATATAGCTAAAAAAATATCAACGGATATTAAGGAATGCCTGCTACAGCCAGACAGAATTATTTTAGCTCCACTCA
>JAGEOH010000069.1:0-128963 GCA_032207245.1 Pardosa pseudoannulata
GTGTATAAATAGCGGTGTTCCACCGAGACTCTTTCATTTGTGCCCTGGACTTCAAAGGAGGTGGACCTCTAGTCAGCGTTGCTACATTGGATTACCTGGCGGGCTGATGCGGTAAGAATCCCTAATTTGTTATTCCTATTTTGTTAGTCATGACGATGAAAAAAAAATTTTAAAAAATTAAAAAAAAAATTTTTTTAAAAATTTTAAAAAAAAATTTTTAAAAAAATTTTAAAAAAAAATTTTAAAAAAAATTTAAAAAAAAAATTTAAAAAAAAAATTTAAAAAAAAATTTTTTTTAAAAATTAAAAAAAAAAATTTTAAAAAAAATTTTAAAAAAAATTTTAAACAAATTTAAAAAAAAAATTTAAAAAAAAAATTAAAAAAAATTTTTTTTTGAAATTTTATTTTCATCATTGAAAAAAAAAAAAAAAAAAAATTTTTTTTTTTTTTTTTTTTTTTTTTTTTTTTTTTTTTTTTTCAAGAGTGTATATAAGTGCTCCCCTTTGACATGTTCCTCGGCCACCTCTCTTTCCTACCTTCAGTGATGCTTGTAACCACACCTCTCTTCCTATTGGTTGCAACGTCATGCCGTAGTCACTCCCTCTCTCCTATAAATACTCCTCGTCTTCTTCTCCATTCTCTCTTCGGTGGCCCGCGCTTGCTTGCTTGCTTGCTTGGTGTTGGAGGGTTTTGCATGCTGCGTTTTTTTTATGTTACATTGTGCAATGTATAATGGTATAATGTTTTGATTTCAGTATTGTGTTTTTAAAATCTTTAGTTTAGTTTTTAGTTTAGTTTTTAGTTTTATATTAGTTTTAAGAAAGTTGTGCTATGGTCCGCTCAACTATAAAAAATTAGAGGACCCCTCCTGACTCGGTGAGTGGGTGAGTCACTGAGGCCCGGACTTGTTTTTTTATGCTTGTCTCGGGGTAGATCTTGCAGTCGTTCCAGGCTGCATGCGAGAGTTGTGCTATGGTCCGCTCAACTTTAAAAAATTATAGGACTCCTCCTGACTCGGTGAGTGGGTGAGTCACTGAGGCCCGGACTTGTAGAGTAATGCTTGTCTCGGGGTAGATCTTGCAGTCGTTCCAGGCTGCATGCGAGAGTTGTGCTATGGTCCGCTCAACTATAAAAAATTAGAGGACCCCTCCTGACTCGGTGAGTGGGTGAGTCACTGAGGCCCGGACTTGTTTAGTAATGCTTGTCTCGGGGTAGATCTTGCAGTCGTTCCAGGCTGCATGCGAGAGTTGTGCTATGGTCCGCTCAACTATAAAAAATTAGAGGACCCCTCCTGACTCGGTGAGTGGGTGAGTCACTGAGGCCCGGACTTGTTGATTAATGCTTGTCTCGGGGTAGATCTTGCAGTCGTTCCAGGCTGCATGCGAGAGTTGTGCTATGGTCCGCTCAACTTAAAAAAATTAGAGGACCCCTCCTGACTCGGTGAGTGGGTGAGTCACTGAGGCCCGGACTTGTTGATTAATGCTTGTCTCGGGGTAGATCTTGCAGTCGTTCCAGGCTGCATGCGAGAGTTGTGCTATGGTCCGCTCAACTTAAAAAAATTAGAGGACCCCTCCTGACTCGGTGAGTGGGTGAGTCACTGAGGCCCGGACTTGTTGATTAATGCTTGTCTCGGGGTAGATCTTGCAGTCGTTCCAGGCTGCATGCGAGAGTTGTGCTATGGTCCGCTCAACTTTAAAAAATTATAGGACCCCTCCTGACTCGGTGAGTGGGTGAGTCACTGAGGCCCGGACTTGTTGATTAATGCTTGTCTCGGGGTAGATCTTGCAGTCGTTCCAGGCTGCATGCGAGAGTTGTGCTATGGTCCGCTCAACTTAAAAAAATTAGAGGACCCCTCCTGACTCGGTGAGTGGGTGAGTCACTGAGGCCCGGACTTGTTGATTAATGCTTGTCTCGGGGTAGATCTTGCAGTCGTTCCAGGCTGCATGCGAGAGTTGTGCTATGGTCCGCTCAACTTTAAAAAATTATAGGACCCCTCCTGACTCGGTGAGTGGGTGAGTCACTGAGTCCCGAGACTTGTCATCCGACCTGTCTTGGGAGATGTAGTCGTTTCCAGACTACATGCTGAGAGATGATGTAGTCGTTCCAGACTACAAGCTGAAAGATGTGCTATAGTCCGCTCATCTCTAAAAAATTATAGGACCCCTCCTGACTCGGTGAGTGGGTGAGTCACTGAGTCCCGAGACTTGTCATCCGACCTGTCTTGGGAGATGTAGTCGTTCCAGACTGCATGCTGAGAGATGATGTAGTCACCCGACTACATGCTTAAAGATGTGCTATGGTCCGCTCATCTATAAAAAATTAAAGGACTCCTCTTGACTCGGTGAGTGGGTGAATCACTGAGTCCCGAGACTTGTCATCCGACCTGTCTTGGGAGATGTAGTCGTTTCCAGACTACATGCTGAGAGATGATGTAGTCGTTCCAGACTACAAGCTGAAAGATGTGCTATGGTCCGCTCATCTCTAAAAAATTATAGGACCCCTCCTGACTCGGTGAGTGGGTGAATCACTGAGTCCCGAGACTTGTCATCCGACCTGTCTTGGGAGATGTAGTCGTTCCAGACTACATGCGAGAGATGATGTAGTCAACCGACTACAGGCTGAAAGATGTGCTATGGTCCGCTCATCTCTAAAAAATTATAGGACCCCTCCTGACTCGGTGAGTGGGTGAGTCACTGAGTCCCGAGACTTGTCATCCGACCTGTCTTGGGAGATGTAGTCGTTCCAGACTACATGCGAGAGATGATGTAGTCAACCGACTACTGGCTGAAAGATGTGCTATGGTCCGCTCATCTCTAAAAAATTAAAGGACCCCTTTTGACTCGGTGAAATGGTGAATCACTGAATCCCGAGACTTGTCATCCGACCTGTCTTGGGAGATGTAGTCGTTTCCAGACTGCATGCTGAGAGATGATGATGTAGTCAACCGACTACAGGCTGAAAGATGTGCTATGGTCCGCTCATCTAAAAAAAATGAAATGGACCCCTTTTGACTCGGTGAAATGGTGAATCACTGAGCGAGATTGTCAACCGTCTTGGGAGATGTAGTCGTTCCAGACTACATGCGAGAGATGATGTAGTCAACCGACTACAGGCTGAAAGATGTGCTATCATCTCTAAAAAATGAATGGATTGGAATGGTGAATTCAGGAGAATTATTCATATCGGGTATCATGCTGTAGATGTACAACGACTACAGGCTGAAATCTACCTAAAAAAATGAATTGTCGGTGAAATGGTGAATCACTGAGCAGCATGTGGCAACCGCTACATGGGAATTATCTTGCCCGAGGATAATCAATCCATTGGAATAATTCAGGAGAATTATTCATATCGGGTACCTCGTTTGTAGAACCGCGTAATCTAAAAAATCGGGTAAACCGCGTAAAACCGTCTAAACCGCGAAAAAAAAAATTAATTTTCTTACAAAAAAACGCGAAAAAATTTTTTTTTTTTACAAAAAACGCGAAAAAAAAATATTTTTTTTTTTACAAAAAACGCGAAAAAATTTTTTTTTTTAATAAAAACGCGAAAATTTTATAAAAACGCGAAAATCCGTTTTTCTTGCGTTTTTTTTTTTTAACATTTTGAATGACCTTGACCTACTTTCTGGCAAGGATTTTTTTTAACATTTTGAATGACCTTGACCTACTTTCTAAAGTCCAATAAAGCAAGAAAATTTTTTTTAAGTCAAAAGCAAGAAAATTTTTTTAACATTTTGAATGACCTTGAAAAATTTTTTGAAACTTTTTTCACACGATTGAAAAAAAAAAAAAAAAAAAAAAAAAAAAAAAAAAAAAAAAAAAAAAAAAAAAAAAAAAAAATTTTTTTTTTTTTTTTTTTTTTTTTTTTTTTTTTTTTTTGCGACTTTATAAGGAGTCCGGCTGGTCGTTTTCTTCAACAGTCATGGATTTCCAGTACGCAGCTCATGTTTCTTTCATCCAGTGTGAGGGACGACAGTTACCTTATCAGGTCACCTTTGCATCTGTTATGAAGGATCACCCACACCATGTGATTCATTTAAACGTCCAAGATATGAATTTTACCATCGACGATTTGATACACAACATGAATGTCTACAATTTCCCTCCTCAAAAATCTACATTTCACACCACGAAAGATATGGATGATTACATTAAAGATTTTTACGAGAAAAATCTAAAAGGGGATACACAGTGGAACCCTACTATTGGAGCCGTTGACATTGAATCTGCGACATATTTGGGAAGTTTAATCCCCTATGTTGTGTTATTACCTAAAAGAGATCCTGGAATAGTGTGGGTAAAACATTATGCACAAGAACATCGCGAGAAAAATGCTTGGAACATCTGAAGAAACAAAATTGTGATGAAAAAAAATTTTTTTGACATGATTGAAAAATTTTTTTGACACGATTGAAAAAAAAAAAAAAAAAAAAAAAAAAAAAAAAAAAAAAAAAAAAAAAAAAAAAAAAAATTTTTTTTTTTTTTTTTTTTTTTTTTTTTTTTTTTTTTTTTTTTTTTTTTTTTTTCAATCATGTCATAAAAAAAAAATTTTTCATCTTGTCAAAAAAAATTTTCTGCGCGCGCATCTTTCCTCCTATTGGTCGACCGTCCCTATAAAAGGCGATGCCGGTAGACAGTTTCAGCCAGTTGAGTGAGAAGGTAGCCATGGACATGTTTTCTGATATTAGTGCCGAGGATACCGTGGAGTACTTAATGGATAATACTCTGCCCGATACTATGTCTGAGTTGGATGATCTGCCCGGCGATGTACTCGATGATGTCCTCGATACTGTACTCGAAGATGTGCCCGAAGATGTCCCCGATGATGTGCCCGAAGATGTCCCCGATGATGTGTCCGAAGATGTCCCCGATGATGTGTCCGAAGATGTGTCCGAAGATGTGTCCATGCCCGATGATGTCCCCGATAATGTGTCCGATAATGTGTCCGATGATGTCCCCGATGATGTGCCCGATGATGTGTCCATGAAAAGTGATGTGCCCATGGATGTGTCCAGTGATGTGCCCGAAATTGTGGCCGAAGTTGCGCCTAAAACTGGATTTTCTTACTTTTACCATGAGGATAAACCCTGTGTGGCGGCAGTGCGTAAAAATGGATATGCCATCAGCGACGGGGTGAGATCATTTCTGAAACGCAAAAGGTCCACTTTTAGTATAGATGTTAAAAAACTACGAGTAAAAAAATTCCTGTTTACAGACAAGGAGAGCGCAGAGAGGACCAAAAAATGGCGATCTATGGAAATCATCGATGACATATTGCCGGATGTCACGGATTACAAGGAAAAAACGGAAAAAGTGTTTGAAAAGTTATTTGGATGTCAGCTGTACATCCGTGAACCGGTGGAGCACCATCTTGTGGACGTTGCTGTATACATGACACCCAGAGGGTTTACGGCCACCAATGGACACCTTTCCATCTCATGGAATGGTAGGCTAAAGAGGAACTTGAAAATGAAACAATTAAAAGCTTTGAAACCCGATGTATTTTATGTGGGTAATAAATTTACCGAATCCAGACTGAACTTGATGAAAGGCATCAAAACTGTGTTACAAGAAGAAAAAAACCCCAAAAAATGTCCGTTTTGCAAACGGAAGGACTGCCATAAATTTCAAGCAATTGAAATGATTCGAAAAATAAGGAAATGGAACTTTGAATATATACCACATTGAATGTCAGTACATTGTTTTTTTGTAAAAAAAAATTGTTTTGTGTAAAAAATTGTTTTGTAAAAAATTGTTTTGTAAAAAATAAAAAAAATTGTAAAAAGAAAATTGTTTTTTTTTTATGATACAAACAAAAAAATATTTTAAAAAAATTTACAAAAAAATATTTTAAAAAAGTTTAAAAAAAAATTTAAAAAAAAATTTAAAAAAAAATTTTTAAAAAGTTTAAAAAAAAAAAAAAAAAAAAAAAAAAAAAAAAAAAAAAAAAAAAAAAAAAAAAAAAAAAAAAAAAAAATTTTTTTTTTTTTTTTTTTTTTTTTTTTTTTTTTTTTTTTTTTTTTTTTTTTTTTCCTAGTATATAAAAAAACTTTATGGATCAAATTTGTGGAATGGATCACATTTGCGGAGTGATTGATTTCGAGGGCTTCATGCTTGGAAAGATATTTCTATGCCGGGAATTTGGTTACATTTCCATGTCTTGGACATGTGGAAAAAGTAAGCGATATAATTTAACACCGTATAAAGCATCTCTAACGGACAAGGATTGGAGAGCGATAAAATATGTATATCGTCACGTTCATGGGATGACGTTCTCCCCGTTACCGCAAGAGGAGGTGTATGAAGCGGACGAATTAAACACACACGTTTTAAATTTTTACGAGGAATGTAAAACGTTTAATAAAGACGTTATTGCTTATAAAGGTGGTTGCGTGGAACAAAGGAAACTGGATAACCTAGGTATACCTTGTGTAAATTTAGAGATCTATGGGTGCCCAAAATTTAATGATTTAAAGAGCGAACATGATGTGACATGTGGATATCATATGCAAAATTTACACTGTCCTCAGGATGAAGTGACGGCGTTTAAGAACTGGGTAGTAAAACAAATTTCTGAAAATAAACTTTGAGGAAAAAATTTTGGCATGAAAAAAATTTGACATGATGAAAAAAAAAATTTTCAAAAAAATTTTTTGACTGATGAAAAAAAAATTTTCAAAAAAATTGTTTGACTGATGAAAAAAAAATTTTCAAAAAAATTGTTTGACTGATGAAAAAAAAATTTTCAAAAAAATTTTTTGACTGATGAAAAAAAAATTTTCAAAAAAATTTTTTGACTGATGAAAAAAAAATTTTCAAAAAAAAATTTTTGACTGATGAAAAAAAAAAAAAAAAAAAAAATTTTTTTTTTTTTTTTTTTTTTTTTTTTTTTTTTTTTTTTTTTTTTTTTTTTTTTTTTTAGTATATAAACTTGTATTTATACCGTACCTCAACATAACAAGTCATGGAGACGTTAGATAAAGAATTGGACGACGCCATCTTAGAGTTGCAAGGAGATTCAGATCTTTACAACTTGGATGAGTTATTTGATGAAATGTCTCCACCTAAGAAGAAAGTTCGAATAGGTTTTCCGAAAACTTTTAAACCTTACTGGACCAAAACTGTTGAAAAAAAAATTGTGGAGCCTGTTGAAAAGAAAATTGTGGAGCCTGTTGAAAAGAAAATTGTGGAGCCTGTTGAAAAGAAAATTGTAGAGCCTGTAGAAAAGAAAATTGTGGAGCCTGTAGAAAAGAAAATTGTGGAGCCAGTAGAAAAGAAAATTGTAGAAAAGAAAAGTGTGAAAAGGAAAATTGTGGAACCTGTGAAATTTTTCAAGCCTGTGGAACCTGTGGAACCTGTGATCAAGCCTGTGGCGAAAATTTTCAAGCCTGTTTTCAAGAAAACTGTGAAGAAAATTGTGACACCCATTGTCACCAAGCACCGGAACGTGATGGGTGTCCTCGCCATGCGTGCCGATGGTTACACGCTCACCGACGGTCATCGATCCTTCTCCAGCAGGAATTTGGATAACGTGTCTTACGACATCTTTATGATGCGTATCCAAAAACTGTATTTGGTGGACGAGACGTCTTATCGACTGTGGGATAAACATGCCACCAACTACGTCGACACGACCGTCATGGAGCTCCCCACCCAGATCCGAGAATGCCCTGAATGCTGCGCCCTGCAGTGTCATCGATGGTGGGCCTTCCATTACGGCATCGAAAGACTCCTTCCCTTCTCCGACAGTCTCCTGCACCATGATCAAAGACGAGTCGTCCATCCCACAGACGTCGTGTTGTGCATCACCTCCGAAGGGTATACCATCACCAATGGCCGGATCAGTTTATCGATGGACGGTGATAACGATGACCAACTCATCGATTTAATGTACAAAACACGCGTGAAGACGGTGTATGTGATGGACGACTATCCAGAAATTCAAAATTCTCCCTTTGAAGTGAAACGGATTCCCCCGTCCTCGGTGGGACCCTGTCACTATTGCCAAAAAGGCAATTGTCATCGATGGAAAGCCGTGGTGGGAGGCATCTCTAAAATCATGAGGTATCCCGTGGACCCTATCAGACATTGAATGTCTTTTGTAACTGAATCATTTGTAATGTCATTGAATAAATGGATAATTTGAAGAAATGTTTTGAAATCTTTTCTTAAAAAAAAATTTTTTTGAAAAAAAAAAATTTTTTTTTTAAAAATTTAAAAAAAAAAAAAAAAAAAAAAAAAAAAAAAAAAAAAAAAAAAAAAAAAAAAAAAAATATTTTTTTTTTTTTTTTTTTTTTTTTTTTTTCTATATATATATGTTTACGTTTACATATGTACATCACACCACGATGAAAAAGGCTGTCACTTTTTGCAATCAACTGCCCACCGTTCACGAACTCGATTACATCGATGACGTGGAACGCATGTTGGATTTGGACGTGGCGATCGCTCGTAGAGACAGAATGAAATATGAACGACTAGGAAACATGACAGAAATGAACCACGCCAAAGCCGTCGTTCATGCATGGAGACAACATCCCGTCAACGTCGTCTTTGGAAATTTGGGAAGACAACCCTACCTCCTTGACTATTTCCTAGACATGTGTTTCAGTCACCAAGAATCCATTCGCGTGCAATGCGACACGTTTGACATTCCCACCCATTACAAAGATGGGCTCGATTTTTTAATTATCGTCGAACCCATGTTTGGATATTCCGTACTGAAACCGAACCACGTCAAACATTTAGTCGTCTTGTGTAGTCACAGGTCCCTCAATTTGCCCGAAGACATTCACACACAAGTCTTGAATATCGCCAAGCAAATGGGGAACCATGACATGGAAAAGGCTCCTCTTTTCACACCACCCCTCTTTCATGCCGAGCCTCTAGAGGAAAAACAAGTGGTCTGTTTAGACGTGACAAACGCAAAAACGGCGCATGAAGCATTCCTGAGACTATTAACGGGAATGGAAATAGCGAAACGATTCTCGATCCGCATGAAGGAACGAGATCGAGAAATTTTGTTAACCCATGTAGCCAAGATTCCAGCACTAAAAAATTTGTTTCAAGAAAATTTTGACACGAAAGAAATTTGTGACACGATGAAAAAAAAAATTTTTGAAAAAAAAAATTTTTTTTGAAAAAAAAAATTTTTTTTGAAAAAAAAAATTTTGAAAAAAAAAATTTTTTGAAAAAAAAAATTTTTTTTGAAAAAATAAATTTTGAAAAAAAAAATTTTGAAAAAAAAAATTTTTGAAAAAAAAAAAAAAAAAAAAAAAAAAAAAAAAAAAAAAAAAAAAAAAAAATATTTTTTTTTTTTTTTTTTTTTTTTTTTTTTTTTTTTATTTTTTTTTTATCGTCAGAATTTTTTTTTAGAATTTTTTTTTTTTGTTTTTTTTTTGTCGTCAGAAATTTTTTTTTAGAATTTTTTTTTTTATCGTCAGAAATTTTTTTTTAGAATTTTTTTTTTATCGTCAGAAATTTTTTTTTAGAATTTTTTTTATCGTCAGAAATTTTTTTTTAGAATTTTTTTTCATCGTCGGAAAATTTTTTTTTCATCGTCAGAAATTTTTTTTTAAAATTTTTTTACCTTTTTTTATCTTCTCACATTGCGACCAATAGAAATGCGTGGATGCGCGTAATGCGACCAATAGCAATGCGTGGATGCGTGGACCAATGCGCGACCAATAGCAATGCGTGGACCAATAGCAATGCGTGGATGCGTGGACCAATGCGCGGCGTGGAATGCGCGAGAAATGCTGGTATAAAAAGAGTGCGCTCCTCAGGTAGATGCATCAAAATGTTTCCGAACCAAGTGGTCGATCATGTGTTCTCAATATTCCATCCCCGTGACAAGGCTGGATTTAGGCACTTATTTGCCAATTATCCCGTGAAATCCTTTTACGAGTACTTGGTGAATGACAGAATATACTGTAAAGAACAGGATTGGAATGATAAATTGAAATTTCATTTTGAAAGAATCGGGAAAGAGTCCTATGATGCGGGAAGAAAAAGAAGTACGGTGTCATGGTCCAGCGTCCATAAGCGTCTCAGCCTCAATGGCTATAAAACCAACACGGATATCCGGACTTTTTTTGTGGTGGCGGAACACATGTTCCTCACCAATGCGCTCTTCACCTTCGGACTGCAAGTCGTGGCTCCCAACACAGTGCACGTCTACAAAACCACCACGGCACCCATAGCCTTCTATGTCACCTCGGTGCCCAGAGTCCGGGGCATTCCTGGGACTTTTTATGCCAATGAACAATACTTTTATTCCATGTTTCTGCTCGAACCCCACAGCACTTACCACGTCCCCGAAGGAGTCAAATACTGCATCGTCACGTTGGATAAGACTTTTTTTTCGGTCACGGTGACCAACCAGGTGCCCCGTGACAGCCAGCTGTATAACGTGAAACCATCCCAGAAACCATACCAGAAACCACCGCAAGAATCACAGGAATTTCCACAGAAACCACCGCAAGAATCACAGGAATCCCCGCAGAAACCATTCCCTCCGCAAGAATCACAGGAATCCCCGCAGAAACCATTCCAAGATTCCCCCCAGGAATCACAGCCATTCCAAGAATCCCCGCAAGAATCCTCGCAGGAATTTCCACAGCAGTTGGTGTATGTCGGAAATACGTACACCGTTGTGCCCAACCACGTCGAATGGGGAAGAAGCCTTCTCAGGCAAGTGTACGGTCCCCCCAAAGAGACTATAGTGGACAATGGTGTTTCCGAAGAACCTCTCGATTTGAGGGTTTATAAATCTGTGGACGATTTCTTCTCGTACACCTTTGATAACATTGAATTTTAATTGTAAAATAATTGTAAAAAATTTTAAATAATTTTAAATAATTTTGATTTTAAATAATGATAAATGTAAAAAATTTTGATTGTAAATAAATTTTGATTTAAAACTATTTTGATTGACTGTTTATTTAAAAAATTTTTTTTTTTTTTTTTTTTTTTTTTTCATATAAAATGGGAAGACGGGTAGACACGTCTCAGACATGTTCAAGATAGCGCTGCTTCCCGATAAACCCGATCTTGTCACTTTGATGGGGCAAGATGGCCACCTTTATTTCCGGGCCACCGATATTGCCAAATTTTTACAATACAAGTCCCACTATGCTTTTGCCAAGCGGTATGCACTCCAGAAATCCATCGACGTCATACCCGAATTTTGGAAACCTTTCCATAAAGCGCCGTTTCTGATTATCAGCATGGAAGATGCGCTCACTCTCATGAAATATTTAAAAACGTATAGCGCCGACACGTTTAGAGACATTTGGACATATGGAACCCTGAAAGACCCGTGTGAACCGTTCATCACCAATTCCACGAAAATTTGCCCACGGGTCGTGATGACGTGGGAGGACGGAGGACAACCGTTGGAGCACTGGCTAGAACGTTATAAAAGATTAGTCTTTGATTTTTACGAAAATAGAAACATGGATATTGCCGACAGTCAGCCCTTGGAGACCATGGATACATCCGAGATCATATGGGATATGACCGTGGAACCCACAGAAATTGTGCTCATTGTCAACAGAAATGGGGAAAGACACAGAGTCTCTTACAAACCGGTGTTTTGACAAAAAAATTTTTTTGACAGAAAAAATTTTTGACGAAGAAAAATTTTTGAAAAAAAAATGTTTTGAAAAAAAATTAAAAAAAAATTTTTTTGAAAAAAAAATTTAAAAAAAAATTTTTTTCAAAAAAAAAATTTTTGAAAAATATTTTTGAAAAATATTTTTGAAAAAAAATTTTTAAAAATATTTTTTTTTTCTGAAAAAAAAAAAAAAAAAAAAAAAAAAAAAAAAAAAAAAAAAAAATATAAATTTTTTTTTTTTTTTTTTTTTTTTTTTTTTTTTTTTTTTTTTTTTTTTTTTTTTTTTATACTATAAATTAGCCACGCTTCCCATGTACTTTAATCATGGAAATCTTTCGTTATAAACGGATCGTTGGCGTCCTCAATCTGCAAGAGGGTATGTTCTTCCTCTCGACTGCTCACGAATATACAGAAATCCAGGAAATAAAGGAAGATTTCGTCGACATTATCCGTGATCTCATTGTGAAAATGGGTATTACGTGGTTGTACATTGTAAACGATCGTGTATTCGCGGAGAAAATGCTCAACGATACACTCTTGGACAAAGATGGGAATCCCGTCACGGTCAAAATGATTTATCGTTTCGATACGACGTGTCTCAAATGTGGTGAAACAGGTTGTTTGGCGAATAACGCTTTCAAATGCATTAAAAAACATACCATGACAAATGCCCAAGATTGCAAGGAAATACCGTGGGTATTCATTGGAACTCCTAATGCCGAGGGAATTGCAAGGAAATACCGCATATAAATTCTTTTCTGACATGAAAAAATAAAAAAAAATTTTTCAAGAAAAAAAATTTTCAAGAAAAAAAAAAAAAAAAAAAAAAAAAAAAAAAAAAAAAAAAAAAAAAAAAAAAAAAATTTTTTTTTTTTTTTTTTTTTTTTTTTTTTTTTTTTTTTTTTTTTTTTTTTTTTTTTTTTTTTTTTTTTTTTTTTTTCAAGAGTGTATATATATACCGGCTTTCCCTCTCGTGCTTACAAAGCAATGGCAGAAAACATATCTGGTCAGACTCTTTTCTGCAAGTTAATATCTGCAATTCGGGCTGATATGTCTGATCCGGATTTCTGGAAGACTGATTTCTCCAAACCCTACAAACCGGATGTCTTCAAACCTGATAATCCCTCTGATGTCTCCAAACCTGATAATCCCTCTGATGTCTCCAAACCTGATAATCCCTCTGATGTACCTGATAATCCCTCTGATGTACCTGATAATCTCTCGGATGTACCTGATAATCTCTCGGATGTCTCCAAACCTGATAATCTCTCTGATGTACCTCCGGATGATCTCTATAAACTATATAATCTCCCGGATGATCTCTCTAAACTAGATGATCTCCCCGATGATCTACTGGATGATATCCCTGATGATATCTCGGAATGTTTGGAATGTTTGGAAACGGATTACGATATACACATGAAAAAGTTTGAAAAAGCAGTCTCGGATTATGTCCAACGTATCGACATCAAACACATTTTCAAGTCTATTTATACGCTTCGTATTGCCACTATACTGGCGGTCACTTTCGCTTCAGGATTCTACGTCCTCTCGCCCCTGCTGAAAAAGTTAACCTACCCTCTAGCACTCTTTGAATTCTACCGGACGCGCAACCCGCTGCACAGCATCCAAATGTATGCAAAATTGAGCGTACTCAACCTCTGCGCTCCAGTCACCCTCGGGGCCAGTTTTTTGGCACCGCTCCTCGGATACGGTTACCTCCAGTCACAAAAGACCGAGTCGAAAGAGCAACAATGGGACACGCTCGTGCAGGTGTACCAAGAAGGACTGTCTTTGGATCAAAAAATGCATAGATTCTGCGAGAGCAAAGATGGCCAAGATGACAAAGATGACAAAGATTGCCGGAACCCAGATAGGAACAAAAATTGGAGAGAAAAACTCATCCCAAGGCACAAAGATGTCGCGCAGTGGTTAAAACAGTCACCATGTGTCAAACACTGGTGGCTGAGAAGAAAAGTACTCCGACACATTATCAACCATCCCTCCACAAAGGCCAGAGACTATATACTCGCCAAAATAAACGTCCAAGTGTTTCACGATAAAGACATGTTGAAATATTTATCCACTTGTCTGGAGTGCTTGCTATCCGAAGAAAACCTTGGAAAAGAATTTGTAAACATGGATAATGTCATAGATAACTTGGAATAATAAAAAAATTTTTTTGGTTACCCTGTGTGTTTGTTTGTTTGAAACGAAACATTTAAAAAAATTTCAAAAAAAAATTTAAAGAAAAAAAATCACAAAAAAATTTTTAAAATTTCAAAAAAAAAAAAAAAAAAAAAAAAAAAAAAAAAAAAAAAAAAAAAAAAAAAAAAAAAAAAAAAAAAAAAAAAAAAAAAAAAAAAAAAAAAAAAAAAAAAAAATTTTTTTTTTTTTTTTTTTTTTTTTTTTTTTTTTTTTTTTTTTTTTTTTTTTTTTTTTTTTTTTTTTTTTTTTTTTTTTTTTTTTTTTTTTTTTTAACTAGTATAAGATATGTCGGGTTGATTTCTCCAAACCTAATGTCTCAAAGCAACGAAGAACAACAAAGATGTCTACAAAGATGGCTACCTTAAGAAGGGCTTATATTATTAAGGAAGCTCTTAGTATTTTCCCAGAATTTTTAGTTAAAACTGCCGTGAAAAATAGAAAAAGTATTGATTTTTCACTTGAAGACTTGTGTGACGATATTTTAGAATTAAGTCAACCAAAGAAAACCACTGACTCAAGTATAGAAAATGTTAAAAACTTTTCACAAAAAATGAATCGTGAAGAAGATAGATTACATTCTTTCAAGGATAAATGGACAATTGTGGATGTTACGCCAGAGAGCTTAGCTGAAAATGGATTTTTTTGTAAGGATTTAAATCAAGTTCAATGCTCTTTTTGCGACATTGTTATTTCGGATTGGACTGTTGGTGATAGACCAATAAAAAGACATATCCAAAATAATCCGAAATGTCCTTTTTTATTAGGCCTCAATGTTGGAAATATTAAGAAATGGACACTGGATACTACTCTACTTTATAAACCTAAACATCCAAAAATGACGGATATAAATAAACGAAAAATGACGTTTGTTGGTTGGAAACATAAAAACCCAAACCCTGAAATGTTAGCTGAATGTGGTTTTTATTATTCAGGGATTGCGGATCTGGTGGTGTGCTTCTTTTGTTCTGGAACACTGGCTGATTGGGAAGCAGATGATAATCCTTGGATTGAACATAATAAATTTTTTCCATATTGTTTTTTTAATTTGTCAAGAGAACCTGTAAGAGAACCAGTAAGAAAACCAATGAGAGAAAGTTTTCCGCTATGTAAGTTGTGTGAAAATAATGAAAGAAACATAACATTTCAGCCATGTGGTCATCTTCTCTGTTGTTTTGAGTGTTCAGAAAAGGTCATGGACTGTCCAGTATGTCGTAATCCTATTTATAATAAAATAAAAATATTTTTGTGCTGATTTGAAAAAACAAAAAAAAAAAAAAAAAAAAAAACAAAAAAAAAAAAAAAAAAAAAAAAAAAAAAAAACAAAAAAAAAAAAAAAAAAAAAAAAAAAAAAATTTTTTTTTTTTTTTTTTTTTTTTTTTTTTTTTTTTTTTTTTTTTTTTTTTTTTTTTTTTATATATATATATACTAGTTTTTCCTCGTAGAGTGCTTTCAAAAAATGACAGAAGGTATGTCGGGTCAGGATATTTTCTACACGATAATGTCTGCAATTCAGGCTGATATGTCTCAACCGGATTTCTGGACAACTGATTTCTCCAAACCGGATGATGATATTCCCGATGATGATGTCCCCGATGATCTCTCTGATGTCCCCGATGATCTCTCGGATGTCTCCGATCTCTCGGATGTCTCCGATCTCTCGATTTATTTGGTAAATTTGGAATGGGGTTACAAGATCCACATGAAAAGGTTTGAAATAGCACTTTCGGCATACGTCCAAAGCATCGACAGCAAATACTTTCTCAAGTCTAATTTTACGCTTCGTCGGGCGACTATACTGTCGGCCGCTTTCGCTTCAGGATACTACGTCCTGTCTCCCGTGCTGAATAAGTTACCCTATGCTCTAGCACTCTTTGAATTCTACCGGACGCGCAACCCGCTGCACGGATTCCAGATTTTTGCAAAATTGGGCCTACTCAACCTACTCGCCCCGGTCAGTTTTTTGGCACCACTCCTCGGATACTTTTACCTCACGAAAGACGAAAGTAAGACGAAAGAGCAACAATGGAACACACTCGTGCAGGTGTACAAAGAAGGACTGTCTTTGGATCACAAAATGTATAGACTCTGCCGCGATTGGAGCAGAAATGACCAGGAATGGAGCAAAGATTGGAGAAAAAAACTCATCCCAAGGAACCGAGAAGTCGCACTGTGGTTGCGACAGTCCCCATGTGTCAAACACTGGTGGCTGAGAATAAAAGTCCTCAAACACATTTTCAACCATCCCTCCACAAAGGCCAGAGACTATATACTCACCAAAATGAACGTCCAAGTGTTTCACGCCAACGACAAGTGGAAATATGTGGGCGTCATGCTGGAGTATTTCTTATCCGAAGAAAGCCGTGAAAAAGAAATTGTATACATGGAGAAACACTTGGATGCATTGTGATGAATAATTTGAAATAAAAAAAATTTTTTTGTTACCCTGTGCGTTTTTTTTTGTTTGAAAAAAAATTTCGAGTAGATGAAAAAAAAAAAAAAAAAAAAAAAAAAAAAAAAAAAAAAAAAAAAATTTTTTTTTTTTTTTTTTTTTTTTTTTTTTTTTTTTTTTTTTTTTTTTTCAAATATAAGTACCGTAGCAGATAACATTTACAAAGCGGTAAATAATATGGAGTATTACCTAATAAAAAAAATCATTTCATACATGAGAAGTGGAGAATCACTCAAGTCAACAGATCAAGGGCTACTCATTCTTTCTGATACGGCTGATCAAAAGCTATTAGTTTTAGACATGAAGGATATTAGGACAGATTTTATTCTTGAAAATATCTTTTCATTTCTTTCGACTAACCGATATCATTGTCCTGGTGGAACTGACAGAGAAAAGATTGCTTTGAAGATACTCATAGATAAGTTGAGAGACTTTCAACTTATTTATAGTGACCACATGGATACTTTATGTTCTCAAATAGACATAAAAAATCATACATTCCATTCAATAATAGGGGGTGTAGCAGATGGATTGTTTGCTGAAGGAATAACTTGGAGTCGGATTATTGCGTTTTTTATATTTATTCAAAAAATATTATCAAAAGATGTATCTATGAAATTAGATGCATCTATTTACGAAGATTTTGTGGATTTTGTGAAAGAAAAATTGGAACCTTGGGTCTTGGATAATAATGGATGGGAAGGAATAAAGAATATTTGAAAAAAAAAAAAAAAAAAAAAAAAAAAAAATAAAAAAAAAATTTTTTTTTTTTTTTTTTTTTTTTTTTTTTTTTTTTTTTTTTTTTTTTTTTTTTTTTTTTTGTAATATATTTAATCCTCCTTCCATCGAGTATCTTTTCATGGAGTCATGCTTACTATTTACACCAAACGGACGTATGATATTTTAATTTTTTTACAACTGCATGATTATATCAAACTTGCTTCGAGTCCCTTACCTGAGTTTGTTCGTATTGAAAAATCCCAGTCTTGTGCTTGTGAACATCCTATCGTTGTTTATAATGACACAGTGACTGTGAAACAAAACTACCACAGTACGATATCTTTCCCCGGATACATTTTCCCAGAGGATATCTCCGAACGAGAGGCGGTGGTCATAGTTACCTGGTTATTGCGGTTTCAGTTTAAAACTTTCAAGACTCAAAAAGGACAGCGTACTTTAACCAAGGATTTATTTATTGTCAAAGATTTAGGTTGTTGTGAATCCTATACCATCCATAGAGATCCAGTGTTTATGCTAGGAAAGGCTCTAGTGTCCCAATACGGCACTGGAGAAATTTTGGAAAAAGTTACATCTAAAGAAAGAATATAAAAAGAAAACTTAACAAGGCAATATGTTCATGATTAATATTGAGTTTGATTATTCTGATTTTTACGATTCTGATTTTTACGATTCTGATTTTTCCGGAGATGAGAATGTCGTAGTGGTGGAGGAGGAGGAGGAGGAGGATCGTCCCAAAGTATCTAATACTTTGTTAACACTAAAAGGATGGTTACCCACTTTCAAGGTGACGGAAGATTTTAAAAATAAAGAACCCGAATGCTCCATATGCTTCAGCGATTTTATGATCGATGAAGAGTTGCCAGAGTTACCTTGTAAACATGTTTTTCACGAACAATGTTTGCTACAGTGGTTTAAATATACCAGAACTTGCCCTTTGTGCCGACAAAATGTAGAACCAGAAAGGGAATGGTTATTACCCGAAGTTTGTTTTTATGCAGATTCCAACTGACCATTCCAGTTCATAGGGTGTACATAAAAAAAGACAATGCATACCAACTGGACAGAATATTATCTATTCAGCGGTTACATCAAACATGAGAACAAAGAAATTTACGCCACAGATTCTTTCCGTAATCAAAAAGTATTTGTTAATCAAAACGACGCACCAGTCTATGCTCGCGAGGGGAGTATAGAATACCCACCCAGAAATAGCAATGGGGAAATTGTGTACATCAAGGACAAACTTCAACGTGTCAAGTATCCACGGAATCTGGAAAATCAACAACCCATCGTAGAATTGGATTACCCCTTAGATAAAGACCTGAATCCAGTGTACGAGCACGATTCGGCAGGTCAACCGATATTCTACCTGAAAAATGGTTTAAGTTACTACGGTAGAAATTTCGAAGGTGCCGAAGTATATCCCAAAGACAAAAACGGGAAAGAGATCTATAGGAAAGCAGTAGACATTGAATTTCCGGCCCTAAACAAGGACGGAAGCCCATACTATGCTAAAAATGAGAAATTGGACGAATACTATCCAAAAAGGATGAGGGTGGACGAGGAGTATAGTGGGATAGATGTGTATGACATAGACGGGGGTATCGTTCTCGTCAAATAACAAGAAACATGATTGAGTATTATGTCAACGATCTAAAGTACGCCAAGTTAGCCGATGGCAACGAAACCTACATTAAAACGTCCAATCCTTCCGAAATTTATTACCGAAACAAGTATAATGACGAGGAATATGCAAAAAACGCATTCGGAGACGAAATATACGCCAATATTAACGGCCAAATTATATTTGCGCAGGACCGTAACAGTTTCCGAAAATATGCGAAATGGAGAACGGGTGACGAGTATTATGGCTGGATTGACGATTTGACTTATGTTATTATAGAAGATGATCAAGTGAAATATGCCAGAAAATCTAATAATTGTGAAATATACCCTACTGATTTTGAAGGCGCCGATATACCCATAAAGGGTACCTATGCCAAAAACCAATATAATTTACCTTTTTACCCACGCGATAAATGCAGAAGAGAGTTTATGATAGATTCTTCTTACATTCAAGTGGACGGGGTTATAATTTACCCAGTCGACGAAAGAGGAGACGTTATATACCCCAAAGTGGGAGAGAACGAATATTATGTACAAGATCAACCCGCGTACGGTTTGGACGCAGAAAGGGTGTATTCTTATTTGGTACGACAAATACCATTAGCGTTTACAAAACCCTATTACGCTACTGACGATTTCGGGGGTGTTCGATTCCCTCGAGACTCTATGGGTAACGAGTACTATTTAAAATGGCCAATTTCTACAGATAACATCAGTAACGTGAGACGATATGCAAAAGACAGAGAAGGAAACGAAATTTACCCAATCCATTGGAAAGGGGAAAAAGCCCTCAAAGAAATTGTCCTAAATAGAAAGTATGCTTTAGATAAAAATAAAAATCCTATTTACCCTTTAGACGAATTTGGCAATGAGTATGTGATATTTTCTTCGTATCCTTTAGGTTATCCAATAACAAGAGATGGTTATGAAATTGTGCCTACCATTAGTTCTAAAGTAAAAGGATACTTGGTGAACAGGCCAAGTGAATATGTATCCACTGTGAAATCTACTCGTGAACCCAGGATACGATTTGACAAAGTGTTAACTTATTATTACATGAAGGTGGAAAGACCTAAATTTTTTTCTAAAATGAGTATAATAAGTTTCATAATGTTGATAATAATTATTATATCTAAATGGATAATTTCAAAATATACGACGAATGTTGAAAAGAAAAATGTTGAAAAGAAAAAAGTTGACGAAAAAGTTGACAACAATTGAAAAAAAAAAAAAATTTTTTTTTTTTTTTTTTTTTTTTTTTTTTTTTTTTTTTTTTTTTTTTTTTTTTTTTTTTTTTTTTTTTTTTTTTTTTTTTTTTTCAAACGGTTTATATTTCAACTTTCAAAATTTTATTTCAAATATACAAGAGGTTGTGTATAGTTAGAAACTTAGATAACTAAATTATGTATAAACGGACAAAATGTTCTTTTTCTTACGGGTTAATAGCTATTACCACATGTAACAGAATAGTCCTTATTAAGCGAAAAGTACCCTATTGCGTGCAAAACTTTTACCTGTTTTTACATCGTAAAGGTGTTAAATATCAATGGAAAAATTTAAACCCGTTTCAAGAACTGAGAAGTTTATTTGAAGATGTTTGGCTGCCAACTTTAAATAAATACGACCGTCAAGACTATGAAGCCTTTATAAATGGCCAACAGTTTGAAGACAGGTATGACTTTCCCCATGGTCAACATATACGTCGAAATCGCAAAGATTTTTACCAACTTTTCAAATCTGCGTATAGAGAATTTCAAGAAGAAAGTGGATTTCGATTTTCCTATAACAAAGAAGACATTAAACATTTCCCTATAAAAAATATATCCTTTATTGGTTGCGACAATTTTATATACACACAGGTTTATTTCGTAGTGAAAAATGTTAAAAGTTTACGTCGGTTTCGATATTTCGACAACTTTGAGATTATTAAAACATCCACCGAAAAAATTGAGTCATGGCTTGATGACAGATTTCTATACGAAGGGAAATTGATACCCATTCGAAAAGCTTATGAAATATTCAAAAATCAACAGCGAACTAAAATAGATAATAAACATTTGATCTGTCAATCCATCATGTTAGAAGCTGTAGATGATTAAAAAGAAATTGTGAAAAAAATGAGATGATGAAAAAAAATTTTTTGAAAAAAAAAATTTGAAAAAAAAAATTTGAAAAAAAAATTTGAAAAAAAAATTTGAAAAAAAAAATTTTTTGAAAAAAAAAAAAAAAAAAATTTTTTTATATTTTTTTTTTTTTTTTTTTTTTTTTTTTTTTTTTTTTTTTTTTTTTTTTTTTTTTTTTTTTTTTTTTGAGAATAACAATCTACTGGAGTTTTTCATAATCAAGATGCTTCTTGTTACGCTATGGGCGTTTTTATTATTCTGTTGTTGGAATCACACATTATACCGAGCCTATGTCACCATGACTTGGAAGACGTTATTCGCTAAAATGGAGCCCGCGAGCGTACGAGATTACACCATTCAGCAAAAAATCATGGAAACGCATGGATGGTTATAGCTTTAAAACTCTGTGACAATTTTTGCATTTCTTGTATAAAGATGGCATTTCATCGATCGCTCGGTCTTGTTTCAAAAAAGTCACGAGGTCCGGGTACTTGCAACAGTTCCGAACCGAACTTTTCTGGGACCACGCCTCGCATTCCTCTAAAGTAAACAAAGGTTTCATCACGATGCTGGAACCCTTTATATTCCTGCTCGTCATGCTGTACTATTGGTATTTTTATTTTTCGACCTCTCCAGAAAAAATACCACCGCCGGGATTGCCACCTACCAAACCCGACCCCCTGCCACAACTCTATAATCGGGGAAAACATACCTTTCAGTTTCGAAAACGTAACACTATCCTCTGGGAACATATTTTACCCTCCCCCTACATCATGTCCGGCAAGAAAATTATAAAGCAAAGTGCTTGCATAGGTATTCCCGACGGACAGAGCGTCAAGGCGGAAGACGAAGATTTGTATGAATACTTAAAACAGAATAACGTCCACCATAACGATGCCTTGTTTCCGGATGGGTCGAGCAACATTGTACAAAAGGGCAATGTGTTCTTTTTTCAATGCCGAGAGAATGCCGTTGTCAGCGTACATACGTGCCCTTCTGGTACCGTTTTCCGCGACACGGAGTGCGTTGCTTTGACGCGGTGCTCGGACAAACCCGACGGATTTCTCTTTCATCACCCAGACAGTCATGAAAAGTACATTGAATGTATAAATGAAAAAGAACTCGTCCTGACGTGTCCAAAGGATGAATTTTTTCTACACAATCGGTGCTACGAAAAGCACGACCTGATCAAGTATTGCATGCTGGCATCGGAACCCTTTTTGATTAACGAGATGACCCGAGTCACCTGCTTGAATAAAAAACCAGTGATCGAAAGATGTCCGGAGAATGAAATTTTTTTCGACGATGGACGTTGCCAGCCCGTGGGATGCGTGGGGAAACCGGACGGGACTATTTTAAATGCAAATAAGGTGACCAAAGACCCGTTTGAGTACGCCACGGGATACGACGTTTGCCATAACGAACGCATGAGAACGGTGGATTGTCCCTCGGCCTGGGATCCCCGACTCGCGGTAGACTTGACCCATTTACCAATGGTGTACCACAATAATCAGTGCGAAGTACCCGTGTTTTGTGAAAACGTCTTCCCCACTGAGCCAGGCGTCATCGTGCCCAAAGCCGTCTTTTACAAACAGTTTCACAAGTGGCCCATGGCTACCTTGTACGACAGTCTCACCGGTTATACGTGTGAGAATAAGCGCAAAGCGCCAGTGGATATGCCTCCGGGCTCTTTGATTAAAAAGTTTAAAATGGAGCAGGCTTGCGAAAAGCCAACGGAGACGTTTCCCATCTTGGACCGCCCGACACAATATTACGATTGTCAGACCAACGGAATCAAAGACTGTCCACCGGGAATGCATTACAATGAAAAATGCATCCCTAACCATCCGAACGCGTTCCAAATGAAAGGTATCGACGCCTTCGCCTTTGAAAATTTAACCTCTTACGACAACTGGCTGGCCGCTTGGAATTATGCGAATAAATTTGTACGATATAAAGGACTGTCCGGGAACGGAATCCGTCCTCATCCCGACGTACAACATCTGTAGTCATCCAGACTGCGAAAAATTTCCATTTTTGTCGCAGGTGGACAATATGTATATTCTTCTAAAGGAGAAAAAGCACATGTGCGTCTTCTCAGACAAGTCCATCAAAAAGTTCCCAGCCCATTGCGAGTATAGTTTTTGGAATCAGCGGTGCAATGCCCCGGAAGAACCTTGTCAGAGGGGTCAGAAAATAAATTCGGGTAATTTTATCTGGGATCAATCCATCTATATGACTTGCAATGAAGATCAACCTTTTGTATTTTGCCCGTCTTCTAAAACGGAGGGTATTGAACTCGTGGCAGGACGAAAGTATGCGTGCAAGTTTCCGAAGAAGGACTTTACTGTGCCTTTTAAACTCACCAAACAAACTGTCTCGTTTAAACCTAACGAATTGATGGATATGATGGGAGATGGGAAAGTGACCGTCAATAAATCTGAATTACAGCTTTCCCGAAATCCCATTTCGTTTAAAGAAAAGGAAAAAATTGATATTTCCGGAGATGGTGGAGAAATATATTTACGATTTCAGTATAAACACACCTACCCACCCGATGTTTATTACACTGTTCGATCGGATGATCCCGTATTAAACATGAAAGATGTCAAATTTTCGGCCTTTATAACAAAAATGAAAGATTTCACTGAAAAACCAGTTGAAATTCCCAAACACAATCCTATAATATTGCTACCAGGGTATAAGTAAGATGGACAAGTCTGTAGCAAATGGTGTGTTATTTTACGCCTCACTCTACATAAAAGGAATTTTATTTGCTTTATCTGTTATCACAGGGAGATGGGTTTTCCTTTTGTTAGTGTTGCTAACGATTGGTTTAACAGCATACATGATGTACGCCACTGCGAATAATTTAGACCATTTCAAAGCAGTGGGAGAGTGGGCAGAAAAAACATTTACCACGTACTTTCAAAAACTGAGAGAGATAATATTTAAACGAATAATGAATCCATGATACGAAGAAAAAAAAAAAAAAAAAAAAAAAAAAAAAAAAAAAAAAAAAAAAAAAAAAAAATTTAAAAAAAAAAAAAAAAAAAAAAAAAGAAAAAAAAAAAAAAAAAAAAAAAAAAAAATTTTTTTTTTTTTTTTTTTTTTTTCAAATGGTATATTTATCCTGACAAATGTGTTTAAGCTTCCTGAGGAGAAATATACAATATACCTTAAGTAAGTAATACTTTCTATAAAAAAATTTTTTTGGGGGCCTCATAGCTCAAATGATGACATAATGACTACGTACAAATATCCATCTGTAGGAGCAGTTTGCTTATCTTTCGATTCGGATGATCTCCGATTCGGATACTCTTGGGATACTACTCCCGTGATGTGCTGCTTGGCATCTGAATCTAGTTATGTCCCTAACCTCAGATGTACAGGTAAATGGATGAAAACTTTGGAATCATTGGTAAAAGAAATGAGTATTACGCACTTGTACGCAGTTGGAAAAACTTTCTCGTATCTACAGACGCATGATTTCAGTATAAGTATTATTGAAAAGCCTCATGTTACATCCTGCTGTGCAGACTGTTCAAATACGGACTGTATCGTAAATTTAACCATGACAGTTGTGGAAACAATGAGATTACCTCTGCAACTCAAACCATATACGTATCGCTGTGGAGACTATACATACAATGTGAAAGAAATTTAGTTTAAAAAAAAAGGGGGTGGGTTTGTTAGAATAAAGAAGGAATGGTTAACAAACGTAACGGTAATAATGAGGAAAACAGACTTCCTAAAATTGCTAAAAGATCTTTAAATGATTGGACTCAATATTACCTGCCACAGGGATATACTTCGCAAAAGGATAATAACGAAACGTATGCCATGGATTCATCCCAGCATCAAAAGATGTTTGTAAATAATCTAAATGTACCAGTTTATGCTAAAATAAAAAAGGGAGAGGACTTGGTAGAATACCCCCCCAAAGATAAAAATAACCAAGAATACTACATAGAAGACAAAGAAAAACGTGTCAGACTTCCACGAAACGTCACAAAGGGTATAGTTATCCCTCCAACGGATGAAGACGGTAACCCAAAATATTTAAGCTCCGAATATCCTGTGGATGAGAATAATTTACCAGTATACATTCACGATAAAGACGGAAATCCTATATTCAATGAAAAAGAAGGTAAATTTTATTACGCTACTAATGCCAAAGGTCTTGAATTGTACCCAAAGGATCTAGATGGAAACGAAATTTACTTGAAAGAGTCCATAGGAGATTACATAATAGAAATACCCGCCAAAGATGACATTGGTAATTTATGTTATGCTAAAGATCGCGATTCAAACCAGTTTTACCCTAAAACATTTAATTATACTCCTAATATGAAGGGGGTTAAAGTGGAAATAAATGATACGTATGAAATTGACTATGATAGATGTGGTGTCGTTTTAAAAAAGTGAAATAAGGAATTTATAATCATAAAATAAAGATGGAAAAAAAGCAAGAGTTATTTTTAAACATATTAGATGAAACGACTGTAAAAACAATCAGAATTCGCAAAGTGCTTGAGTGTATGAAAGAAAACAAAATCTCTTTGAAAGATATCTTTGATTTACAATCAAAGGTCTATATCCATCCAGAAGTTTCGACAGCCATAAAGAGATGTATAGAATATCATGAGATGGAAGATACCAGTGTCATGGATTTTATTTTCAGCAAAGATTTCCACAATGAATCGGATGTCCAGAAATTTGCTGAAATTTTAAACAACATCACTGATGACAATATAAGACGGCAACTCAATAGGATTTTTGCCGTGGATGGATGCACTGGTGATATTACCGATACATTTAATTATAAAAATTACATAACAAAACTAAAATACGGATTTAAAGAATCTGATAAACCACTGCGAGTGGATCCAGAAGCATATCATGTGGGAGCAATAAGACACTTGTATAACCAAATAGAAATAACACCCGAAAAAATACACAAGACATTGTTAAATCTCTGCAAAAATGATGGAAATGTACTCTATCCAAATATCGCTAACAAATATATAGATTTTGCAGGAACAGAGCTAGACACTTATTTACATTTTATCAAAACGAAAGATGAACAACAATAAAAAAAATAATTTTGAAACGACGAGAAGAAAAAAAAATTTTGGAAAAGAAAAAAAATTTTTGAAACGACGAGAAGAAAAAAAAATTTTTGAAACGACGAGAAGAAAAAAAAATTTTTGAAACGACGAGAAAAAAAAAAAAAAAAAAAAAAAAAAAAAAAAAAAAAATTTTTTTTTTTTTTTTTTTTTTTTTTTTTTTTTTTTTTTTTTTTTTTTTTTTTTTTTTTTTTTTTTCTACTACTATAAGGTTTTCCGTTTCAACATTTCAAACGTCACGTCCGATTTATTAATCCATGTGGTACAAGCCTTTTTCCATCGTTGTAAGTAGGCTTGGTGTGTTTTTGTAAATATCACTGGCATCCCCTCGTATTCTTCCAATAACAAGTTATAATTATTTCGTAGATAGTTTCGTCTCTTGCCGACGTCTGTGTTAAACCAACCTAATAAATCTTTTATCTTTAGCGTGGTGTTTCTGAAAAGAAACACTAGCATACACATTTCATCGGTCGTCTTCCGTAAAGTGACTTCTTTGTTAATAATTTTTACTTCTTCCTCTGTAAAATATTTTAACATGTTTTCAGTTTCTCAAAAGTTGATGAAAGAAGTTCAGGAAAAAAATCCCGAACTTTACTCTCGTATTTTAGAAAAGATACGACCCCATCGTTTAGACGCAGTGTTGCGCCTCTTCGAAGAGCACCTGCGGTCTGTCGACATTCGCATTTTCAACGACTATCGGGACAATATACCAGAGTTTGTGTGGAGCTTCATGAAGCACATGCGACTCCCCGTACCGGGAGATCCCTTTGGCATCTACCTCACGTGCCGTATTACCAAATCCGATACACAAGGCACACTCGACAGTAAACATCTCAAGTCGGTTTTGGATAACGACAAGACCCATTTCAATGTCGACAAGTCCATTTTGGACGAACTCCATTTATTTTCCACCCAAAGTCAAGTGTTTGAACTCGCGAATAGGCATGAATATGCCACTGTGTTTTTAAACGACTTGTCGGTTCATGAGTTGATGCAAACCGTTCCGGAAGCAGGTTATTTGGAGCGAGGGGCGCCTTTTAATATGGGCAAGGATGGGAAAGGTCTCTACAAGTACTTGAGCACTTTCCGATTCATCGTGGTCGAAGATAAAGGCAGTTTAAAAATTTTATACCAGTCTTCGCGGGATCTCAACGTCTTGTTGAAATACATAGACATTCGGCACATTGCCGCCTTTTCGGACATACGTTACCTCTATAGAAAAACGAATATCGTGTGTCACTTTTTCAACATGCTCGAGGTGGTCCGTCGCCAAATGTGGAGTCAAAATAAATCAGTTTACGAAAAAGATATGACCACTATCATGAAATTTCAGTGCCGGAGTGGCGTCCCTCTTCCTTTAACCCGTGACGGTTTAGCCAAAAATCCGGATCGGACGCCGTTAGAAGTGCTCAGTTTTGAAGCCCCCAAGAAGAATTACGCTCGTTTGAGTTCTAGTGCCGCCCGTTGGTACCCCGTGGAGACGTCGGCGGATAAAATCTTTTTTGGTCAACAGTTTAATGAAGGAACGGGTTACTCTTTTGCATTATTGCCCAAGTAAGAAGATGTGGAGAGAGATTACAAATTTGGAAGATCTGTACACGTATTGTCTACACTATAAAAAGAATGAGTACTTTCAAGATCCCGATAGAGAAATGACAAGGGAAGCGAGAATTGAATTGACGTGTGATTTACTGGGATGCGTGAAAGGGGTTTCTCTGAAAAAACGTCGGCGGATAAAATCTTTTTTGGTCAACAGTTTAATGAAGGAACGGGTTACTCTTTTGCCTTAATGCCCAAGTAAAAGTAAGAAGATGTGGAGAGAGATTACAAATTTGGAAGATCTGTACACGTATTGTCTCAACCAGCACTATAAAAAGAATGACCATCATCCGGAGTACTTTCAAGATCCCGATAGAGAAATGACAAGGGAAGCGAGAATTGAATTGACGTGTGATTTACTGGGATGCGTGAAAGGGGTTTATCTGAAAAACGGTCTGCAAATATCGGTGAGCGAATGTCGGGCCATTATTGAATCTCAGCAATGGCGGCATTGGAAACAGGCTTTAAAGAACGAAGTGCCCGAGGCATCGAAAACCAGCCCCGAGGCTCCTGTGCGATGGGAGAAATTCCCAAAAGAAGAAAAGGAGGAGCTTCTAAAATTGTTTAACAAATTAAAAGAAAAAGACGCCGATGAGCGAGCCATTACCAATCAGCTGAACGAATTGAAAAGCGTACAGTTTTATTTAAAGGACCTCCATTACCACCGAATGGGTGTATTGGACGTATTGAAAGAAATACCAGCGTTTAAGGGCTGTGCGATTGAAACACGACTCCATAAACATGATGACGACAAGTATTTACCATACATGATTATTGGTTACACCGCTCAATGGTGTTTTGAGAAATAATTAAAAAAAAAAAAAAAAAAAAAAAAAAAAAAAAAAAGAAAAAAAAAAAAAAAAAAAAAAAAAAAAAAAAAAAAATCTGACGATGAAAAAAATTTTAATATATATGTGTGTGTTTATTCAAAAAAAAATTCATTTCAATATGGATACGTTTCCTCAATGGTCTGCCAGTCGACAGTTTAATGCAAATATTAACTCTCCAAACATTCAGTACGTGTTACTTCTTCCAAACACTGATACATTTACATTATCAAAGGATATAAAGAAAACGTTGTGTATTAGAAAGAAACCCGATACGTGGATATTACAACAATTTAAAAAGTATAGAGCTTCAGTACAATATGCTACAATATATTCGATAACTGATACCAAAGTAATTGGTCCTATAACTAAAATGATATCAAATGGAATAGTAAAACATGTACTGGAAACTTCTTACAGTAAAGATGTCATATTTGTCTGCTCCAGTTATATTGCCACAGAACTAGGTCTAGATAAACGTCAAACAATTAGCCCAAAGACATTTGCTGATATCCTACTGGAAATAAAATAAAATTTTCCAAAAAAAAATTCTAAAAAAAATTTCTGACGATGAAAAAAAAAATTCTAAAAAAATTTCTGACGATGAAAAAAAAATTCTAAAAAAAATTTCTGACGATGAAAAAAAAATTCTAAAAAAAAATTTCTGACGATGAAAAAAAAAAAAAAAAAAAAAAAAAAAAAAAAAAAAAAAAAAAAAAAAAAAAAAAAAAAAAAAAAAAAAAATTTTTTTTTTTTTTTTTTTTTTTTTTTTTTTTTTTTTTTTTTTTTTTTTTTTTTTTTTTTTTTTTTTTTTTTTTTTTCATTTCAAGAAAACTTCACTTCTCCATGGACGATACACTTAAAAAGCTTTTACGTTTAAAGTTGGTGCGTCACTTGCAGGCGGCTAAACCCACGGATTCTTTTGTAAAAGTGGCTTCAAACATGATTCAAGAAATTAAACAATGGTTACACCTTCCTGATCAAGTGATAGAGACAAACGACTTGCAAGAGAGTCTCATGAATTTAATGGTACGCACCGCCAGCAAACATTATGCCATCAAGGATATGCCCACGGATCCCTCTGAGTGGAGTCGGCTCATCACCCATTGGTTGCGACAAAATACTTTTAATAACATTATCAAAGGTCGCGAGATTTATTATCTACTCTCTGTTGACGGTTTCATGGGGTTCCTGGATCTCAAGAAATATGTGTCCAACATCACTGGCACTTTAAGACAGCCCTACGCAACCCATAACCATGCCGTGCGTAAAATGTACGAGTGGATAGATGTCTCCCCGATAGCTTGTTTGACAGGGACGGATTCGGCTTGCGTGATTTTTTTGGCACTGCTGAAATTTTACGAGAAACACTTGGTCATTTACAATCATGATGTGCTCACTCATTTAAATCAAGTGAGAGTGTGGACAGAAGGATTGTTACATCAACATTCCAATTATTATAGGATCATTAAACAAGTCAATGATACCTTGTTAGATGAATTGGGAAAAGTGTACGTGAACCAGTTTTCGAACGAAGAAGATTGGAAATTGATCGGAAAGGAGCAAACGGACAAACTCGAATTTTTTTTATATAAATAAAGATAGGATGGACCTCTACAATTTGGTTTTGAATCTTATGAAAAGCCGCAGCATTGACGCTCGCAATGCGGCCAAACCACTGAGATTAAGCCTACTGGCGCAAATCATGGCCAATCTAGCAATTACACCCGAAGAACTCGAAAAAGTTCAACAGATGGTATATGTGAACGAGGATGTGAGGAATGCATTCGTGCAAACTCTACGAAAATATAAACACCAGTTCAACGAAGATCAACAGAATAGGATGAATCATTTTGTAGATCATGAAGTACAGGAAATATCTGATTTGGAAAAGTTTGCAGATATGTGTGAAGATCTAGCGGAGATGGATAGAGATCTAAGATTCGAGTTTAACCTGTTGTTTGGAGTAGACGGTATCGGTAATGAGGTAAGATATAAGAACTATATCGAAAATCTAAGCGCTGAACTACACTCACCGGAAAACTATTTTCGTATAAGCGACTATCATTTGGCTGGTGTACGAAGTTTGTATTTTGAGAAGAAGGCAAGTACCGATAAAGTATATGAAACTCTTTTCAAAGTTGTGAACGAAGAACAAGGTGAATTGGCTAATTTGTACCGAAAGAAAGTTTACCCTTTGACATATCAAGTTATTGAACATGTTATAAAACCTAGACTCACTGAGGAATCTGAAATGGCACAGGTTAATCCACGGTAGAATCATTCTATAGTAAATAAAAAAATTGAAACGACGAGAAGAAAAAAAAATTGAAACGACGAGCAGAAAAAAAAATTTGAAACGACGAGCAGAAAAAAAAAAAAAAAAAAAAAAAAAAAAAAAAAAAAAAAAAAAAAAAAAAAAAAAACAAAAAAAAAAAAAAAAAAAAAAAATTATATAAGGTTTTTTTTTTTTTTTTTTTTTTTTTTTTTTTTTTTTTTTTTTTTTTTTTTTTTTTTTCTTTTTTTTTTCTTACTATATATAAAAATTTTCACTCTTATATATTTGCATCAGTTAACAAAAGCGCCGACTATGAATCATTTTTTAAGAAAAATCAATTCATTGGATGAAGCCCCATTAGAGTCCTACTTTCTATATAATATGGAAGGAGGTATTTATTATATAACACCCAAAAATTACCCTGCATTTGTCATACAATGGGCAGGGTGTACCAAAGTGCCTCCGCTTACTATGGATTTATGTTCTACGCGTTCTCATTCTCTCATCTTAGATCTGGATTGTAAAAATGAAACTTCTGATATCTTAGATACCATTGAAGCTGTCCTCAAAATGACTTTCATACCCATCGTTCCCAATTTTACGTACATTGTGGCTTATAGAAAAAATAGCTCAGGCATCCATGTACACTTGCCTGAATTTGTCATTGCTCATGACGACTACATCTTATTCTGCCAGTCCCTGCAATATAAATTCGAAAGTATTCTCAAGGATAGGAAAAGCTACGTATTGGACATTTTGAAAAATGCTACCCTCGCCGGAGCGGCTAAACCCCAAGCGGAACCCTATTTGCCTGTCCTCCTCTATTATGTGGAGGAAAAAAATACAATTTCAGTCGTGTTGGGAAGCAGTCAGTACATGAAAAACTCTTTTAAACGCAAAAAGGATAACGAAAAATCCCTTTTCCGGTACCTGATGATCTGCAATCCGAAAATGTTACACCTCCAGCTCAAACACGTCATGATGCCGGTGGTGACGAGCTTTCAACCCTACTATACCATTATGTACAACACCACGATCGGAGACACTATCACCAATTCCGAAGATTGGTCCGTCGTGGCTTCATTTGCGACGAGTAATAATGAACCCGGTTACATCTGTAAAAAAAAACAATTTATTGTCAACGGCTCTCAGTTCCTAAGAAGTTATTACCACTTGAAGTTAAACGCCAGACGGATCGGCCAGTTTGATACGACCAATTACGGCCTCCAACGGTGGTATAAACTCTTTCAAACAGTGGACAATGATACTTCCCACATACCCGAGCGTTTTCACACCATTCACCAACATTTGCAGTTGAATAACCCCGTGTTGGTCAATGACCCCAATCCCATTAAAACCATCCTGCAATACAATGACGGGTATTACTTTTTACCCGCGTTTTATACCCTCTGCAATCATTTTAAAACCAGTCACACGGACATTGTTCAAGACTTGTTACAAATGCTCGATTCCAAGTTTCATCCTCTCCTCCTCCGACTACGCAAACTCAACCCTAAAACGGTGAATTATTTCATGCGGGGTTTGACCTTGAACACGCTGGATTACTGCGCGAACAATTTACACGAGAAACCTCACTCGATGCAGGAGAAGATCAAACTCATCCTAGATCACAACCAACCAGCCATTTTGTCCGTCACCACCTATGGGCAAATGATCGAACTGTTGCGCAGCATCCAGTCCAAACACTTTCCCATCCATGTGCTGCAGTTGCGCAATTCTCTCAAGAGACACACCCGTTTCATCTGGAACTTTTTCAGAGAGTCGTGGCATGAAGTGGCGCAAGGGGAAATCATGGACCACTTGAATAACGTCTGGATGGCGATTAAAATATTTTTGAAACAGTACAGGAAAACGGGTAATTTGGGTGGACCGGACGACGCGTTAATTGATAAGTTTAACGTGACTCCGGTGGTGTCGGCCATCATGAGCGACACCACGATCGAACGGAAAGATATCCAGATGGACGCCCACAAATGGTTTATTCGGTTGCACGAGGGTACTTTGGACTTGCTGACGGGTCACATAGGAGGCGTCGTTCCCGAATATTTCTTGTCGGACCGGAAACTGAGCCTCCCGTTTTTGCGTTCCGAAATGATCCAGTACACCTCTTCCTCTCTAGAAGAACTCTACCACAAGTTGACGGACAAGGCGCTCTTTTTGAGCTACTTGAAAGCCCTTTTTACGGACGAGTGTCCTACCTTGTTGGAGACGCTGCAGTCTGTCGTCGCCCCCTCGGACGGCGACCCGTTAACCCTGTCCATGTTGCAATTTTACATCAACTTGTGCAAGTACATGTCGTTTGAATACGAGATGATCATGTACATGTTGGACGTTTTGGCGAGCGTGTTCATCGCCACCAACTATGAACGCAAATTTTTTGTTCTCAAAGGTCTCACTCGCAACGGGAAGAGCAAACTGTTTGAGTTGATGGGCCGTGTCCTGGGTGGGTATTACTACTCGATTCAAAGCGACCTCTTAAAACCCGGCAGCTCCAGTGGCACGGCCACCCCTGAACTTGCGTCGACCTTGTTCTCTTGCAGGATGGTGGCCAGCGAAGAGCTGGAAGGGAAATTGAGCGAAAACCGCGTCAAGCAGATCACGGGAGACTCGTTCGTGACGTTCCGCAACATGTACGAACAGAATACCGGTGGCATTCCCAATGCCAAAATATTTGCCACCACGAACAATTACCCAGAGTGTAAGGCCTCGGAGGCGTTTAAAGATCGCGTGGTCGCCATTCCTTTCGATGCGGAGTTTGTGGATGAAGCCCCGGACAGCACGTCCCTCCAGGTGATGACCAATACGTATGCTAAAAATGCTTATATTGTGGAAGAATGCTACCAAGGTTGCTTTTTCATGCTCTATTTCCACTTGAAGAACCATTTGGACCAGAACGACGGACTGTTGCACTACAGAAAGGAACCGGAATATGTCGTCGATTTTACAGAAGAGTATTTAAAGCATGCGGACATTTACGCCCAGTTCAAGATACACATGGACGTGCAAGTGGTCACGGGCTGTATGACCACGATGAACGACGTGCGGTCGGCTGTCCGGCAGTTTCTGAAAGGGACAAAGAACACGTCGTTTCATGAAACGGATCTCTTTATGCGGTTTGAAGGAGAATTTGGCATCTACAGGCGGACCGACATTCAGTTGAGTTCCTTTAATTATGTCCCTTTGGTAGAAGAATCCCAACCGAAACAGCGCAAAGTCGACGAAAATGCATTGGTCTATTATGAATCGGTGGTCATCAAAAATTTAAAGCGGTCCAACTTGGACATGTGAATACACAAGGATGTATTACGACTTTGAATTACTCAGAAAGTCGACGCTTCCCATAGACGATTTGATACGAGATCGGGATATAGCGATACCGTCTTTCTATTATCGACTTCTACATTCCAAGTTGAATGCGGTCACTCCCGAGTTGGTGAGAGATTTTAAACATGAGGCGGAATCCCATATCATGGCTATTCTGGAAGACTTTAAATCGGACAAACCTATGTATAGCTATTTATACATTTTAGCAGATCAGCGAAAAAAGTTGTACAATATGGTATACTTTGACTATGAAAATTTTCCTCTAGTAATAGAGAAGCCTCAGGTCCTGAAAGAAATTCGTAAAATTGCCGAAAAATATTCTGACAATGTTTACCACTTCGATGCCACGTGTTTATATTTGATATATTTTTATGCACTCATTGTGAACAGAGGGTGTAATTGGATAATGATGGACTATATATCACGCGGAAATCGATACCATCAATATGCAACGAGAGTAATAAAAAAGATGGAAACAACCAGAAGATGGATGTAAAAAAAAATTTTTCAAAAAAAAATTTTCAAAAAAAAGTTTTCAAAAAAAAGTTTTCAAAAAAAAATTTTCAAAAAAAAATTTTCAAAAAAAAATTTTCAAAAAAAAATTTTCAAAAAAAAATTTTCAAAAAAAAATTTTCAAAAAAAATTTTCAAAAAAAAATTTTCTGAGACGAAAAAAAAAATTTTTTCAAAAAAAATTTTTTCAAAAAAAATTTTTTCACGACAAAAAAAAAAAAAAAAAAAAAAAAAAAAAAAAAAAAAAAAAAAAAAAATAAAAAAAAAAAAAAAAAAATTTTTTTTTTTTTTTTTTTTTTTTTTTTTTTTTTTTTTTTTTTTTTTTTTTTTCAAGTTTAAAGAAAGTATTATGCCTGATGTGTTAAATAATCTCTCGACATGCCCTAAACCACCACCTATTGATAACGGCTTTGTGACACAACGTAATGATGACGAATATATAGTTGGTGAAACAATTCCATTTATATGTTCTGATGGATACGTACGAAAAGGCAATCTTACATGCTTCGCCGATGGTACTTGGTCTAAAGCGTCTTGTACCCCTGTACTTTGTGGGGATGTTGGAAGGGTGGAAAATGCCGATCAGGAGGGGTTCATGTATACATTTCCAAACTCTGTAACATTTAAATGTCATGAAGGATTTCGTTTAAGAGGAGTAAATACAGTATATTGTACTGCAAGCGGTAAATGGTTTCCAAAAATACCCACATGTGAAACTATCACTTGTGGTAATTTAGATAACCCTTTAAACGGTAAAGTTACGTATAAAGATGACAAGTATAATTCAGAAGCAATATATAATTGTAATAAAAATTATAAACTAGTAGGAAATCAAACGCGAATATGTAAAGATTCCTGGACTGGAGAAGCTCCCGTATGTGAGAAAGTATTATGCAAACCACCTGAAGACATTAAGATTTTATCAGAGAATGTGAAACCAGAATACGAGTTTTACGAATACCTTTGGTATCAATGTGAAGATGGAGTAAAAAAAGGTAAAGCTCGTTGTGGAAACGTTGGCTGGGTATTCGAGTGCGCCCCTCTTAAACTTTCTACCTCTGATCTCCCCCCTCAAATAATCCCTTCCCAAAATCCTATTATTCTAAATAATATATTTACATTAATTTTAAAATTTTTTCAGGATAATATTATAATTGTTTGCTTAGTGCTGATATTTATCATTTTCTTTTTAAGAGTTTAAAGAAAGAAAAATGTCATGCGTTTTTCTAAAGAGGAACATATAGTTGACTTATCGTCCCCCAGTATACTAAAATGGGAGTCTGTTAATACAAGCCCTGGTTTATTTACCGTTCAAAATGCATTTCATGAGGGGCGGCATAAAATATTTTGTACCCAGAATGGCAAATGGTCTAGTAATGAGCTATGTGGAATGTTGAAACTACCTGATGGGAAATTTGTATCACACTTTTTAAATATCGGATATGATGAACTTTTAACAGCTCCTGAGGAAATAAAACGTTCTACAAAAGTGGATCCAGTATATAAACATGCAAAAGTCATACTAGTTTGTGGTACATTAATATTTATCACATTCTTATGTTATGTGTTCTATAAGTGGAACAATTAAAAAAAACAAAAAAAAAAAAAAAAAAAAAAAAAAAAAAAAAAAAAAAAAAAAAAAAAAAAAAAAAAAAAAGAAAAAGAAAAAAAAAAATTTTTTTTTTTTTTTTTTTTTTTTTTTTTTTTTTTTTTTTTTTTTTTTTTTTTTTTTTTTCTAATTTATATAATCTTCTCCTCAATCACCGTTATTACCGGTTTCCGGCAAGTATAGGTTGTCTTCCCAGTAAAGGTCTCTAACGTCACATTGTGGATTTTTAGAATTTCATGCGTTTTGCTTATTAACATTGTGCCGCTCGCACCGAGTGCATAATAAAACGAAGGATTTTTCGGCCGATCCACGAATAGTTCGAGAGACTCCACTTCCAAACTCCGCCTGTATCTCACCCACTTGACACAATTTAACCATTTCTCAGGACTGATAATTTCATCCACGTTAATAGTTGTCACAGGAGTCACCATTTCGTGATTCTGCTCTTTCACTTTCCCCACATACAAATTGTAAAGATCCTGTAGATAGGCTTTCGACACTTGCTCACACATTATCAGTCTATACTCTGCCTGCGCCCCTTTGGCCGTCACCAGGAGTAAAGTGATATCTTTCACTTTACAAGAAGGGCATCCATGGAAGACATAACTATCCCCAACGTCGATGTGGCTAGGTTCCACGAACATTACTTGACTCTTACCCCGTCCCAACAGAAATTTGTGGACTTGTTCAAGGACTGGTTATTAAAACCTAGGAAAATGGTAATCACGTTGTCGGGGGGACCGGGGACAGGGAAGACCTACGCAGTCCGCCAAACCCTCAACTATGTGCACTATACCCAACTCAGAATGGCTTTTACAGCTCGTGCCGCGAATGCCATTCAGGGACGCACGATTCATTCCTCCGTTCAACTCAACTGGTATCCTGGCTCCGTCTATAAAACCCTGGAAAAGGAACTTGAAAACGTATTGGACGTGAACGAGGGTATCGAAAAGAGCAAAGCTATTTTGAACGAGTTTCAGTACACTGGATCCCAACCGGACATTATCGTCGTGGACGAAATTTCCATGATCAACGGTTGGACCATGTACTGGCTCATTCGCTATTTCATGGATCGAACTCAGAAACCTCTGTTGTTTATCATGATGGGGGATCGCAATCAATTGTGTCCTGTTCGATCGCCGCATAATTTGTTTTCCATTACCAATTTGAGTGAGAAATATGAATCGCACTACATTGAATTGATTGAAAGTAAACGGTTCACACCTGAATATGCACAGATCATCAACCGTATGAGAGGCTATGTCGATTCCAACGATGACACGGGACTTTTCACCTACGTGTGTACCCACTTTCCCGTGGTGAATAATATCGATGCACCCCTCATGATGCAGGCCCAGTCGTGCAATGGCTTTCACGAACGCTACCGTAAAAGCTTATAATGATTTTTATATACGTAAAAAGGTTCCTGGTAATGTCATTCGTTTGTATCGGTGTCAGAAAAACGTTGTCGTGATGACAGAGTATTTGGATGTCAAGCAAAACTGTTTATTGTTTGTCAATACAAACGGTAACCGAAATGTGATGAATGGCACTCAACTGACATTTATAGATTACAACCCCGTGGGAGATGTGATAGTATGCAAGTATAACGGGAAATTTATAAACATAGATCGTAACTCGAAAGGTGATTTTCCCATCGATATAGGGTTTGCTGGAACGGTGCACAAGTTTCAAGGGGAAACGTTAGACTGTGATAAAATTGTGATAAATTTTGATGGTAACCAAAATCTGAACCTTGTATACACGGCTCTAAGTCGCGTAAGGGACATGAATCAAATATTAGCTATAAAGTTGTAAAAAAAATTTCTGAAAAAAAATTCTGACGATGAAAAAAAAAAAAAAAAAAAAAAAAAAAAAAAAAAAAAAAAAAAAAAAAAAAAAAAAAAAAAAAAAAAAAAAAAATTTTTTTTTTTTTTTTTTTTTTTTTTTTTTTTTTTTTTTTTTTTTTTTTTTTTTTTTTTTTTTTTTTTTTTTTTTTCAGAATTTTCATATACCGCAGAACAATTACAAAGAGAATTGAGAAATGGTGGGCTACGAATTGAAATCACAAGAGAAAAAATATAAAAGAATCTGTAAAAACAAAATAAAGACACTATGGATATCTATTCTGACATTTTATACTATATGAAACAACCCGAACCTTACTCTAGAGAAATAGCCACGTCTCTTAGATTGCACTATTTGAGTGAGTTAATTTATACCTTTGCAATCACACGAGAAGAAATGGAAAAACTTCAAAACATCATATACATTCGCCTAAAAGATGTAAAGTATATTATCGATACACTATATTCAAGCGAATATATATTTGACGATGAACAATACAATCTATGTGACATGTTTTTGTTTAAAAGCAATCATTATATTTCTGAGTTGGAAGAATTCACCGATATGTTGACAAAATGCGCAAAAAATGATAAAAAACTTCAAAGATCCGTAGACATTGTTTTTGCATACGATGGTTTATCATTAGATGGTTCATATAAACCTTATATCAAAAATTTATCTGTTAGATTTAATGAGAAACCAGATAACCCGTCTCGATTAAATGACTATCATGTAGCCGCGGTCCGAAAATTATACATGGATGATTCTGTTACTTCCCATGATATACGCGCAGCATTACACACAGTTATTCATAAAGGCGAAGGTGTATTAGCTGATCGGTACAGAGAAGAAGTAGGAACGGAACTAAACGAAGTGATTGAACAAATATTGAAACCTAGATTGGAGAAAGCTGAAAAATCAAAAGAAGCTGAAATAGCTGAAAAGGCAAACGAGTTATCTGAGAAGGTAAACAAGATAACTGAAAAGATAAACGAGATATCTGAAAAGGCAAAAGAGATAGCTGAAAAAGCAAACGAGATAGCTGAAAAGAAAAAAGAAGCTGAAGAAAAGGTAGATGAAAAAGAAGCTGTAGAAAAGGCAAACGAGGTAGATGAAAAAGAAGCTGTAGAAAAGGCAAACGAGGTAGATGAAAAAGAAGCTGTAGAAAAGGCAAACGAGGTAGATGAAAAAGAAGCTGTAGAAAAGGCAAACGAGGGAAAAGAAGCTGAGATGGGTGAAGCTTAGAAAATTAAAGTGAGCGTTTTCAATGTCGGGTATGATGAACTTTCGGATATGATGAAAGTTCAGAGTTGAAAAAAAAAAAAAAAAAAAAAAAAAAAAAAAAAAAAAAAAAAAAAAAAAAAAAAAAAAAAAAAAAAAAAAAAAAAAAAAATTTCTTTTCTTTTTTTTTTTCTTTTTTTTTTTTTTTTTTTTTTTTTTTTTTTTTTTTTTTTTTTTTCGTGACTTGTATACAAGATGTTGGACTATAAACAGTTCGTGCCTAAACTTTTGAACGAAGGGAGTTATCCGATTTTAGATCAGTACGTTTTTGTCGACATTTACTACAAGCTCATTCCAGATGATTTGCCACCAGACCATTCTATCGCTTTTAACCACTTGGAAGATGTAGAAGATGTCAATCCCTACAGCGTGTCCTATATGCTAAGAAATAATGGTCTTATCATGGTGCATTACAAAGACGCACTGAATACCGATAACTTGGAACTCAAGTGCATCAGTATCAAGTTTACGCGCTCTATTTTCGACAGGCTTGTGCTGAGATCCAAAAGTGAATCGTTTGAAGAAGAAATTTATCAATTTTTAAGACTCTTGAATTACGACGTACCCAAAATTTCGTCTTTTATCAATATCGATATGGTAGTAGCCACTCGTTTTCTACCCCAAAAAGTGACCGTATGGGTTCCCCACTTTCATGTCAAACCTCTACAAAAGCGCCAGTTACACGATTGGGAAAAGAGTCGTTTTGGACCCAATGTCAAGGATATTATTCCTACACGCATGTTGGTAGGTAACTTATCGGCTTGTACTTCCACTCAATTCATATTGTCTCTAAATGATAACGTAGAAGCCCCCCATTTAAAATATACACAGTATTACGTGGAAACGCATCCTGCTGTGGTAACCTTGGCGTTTAATCCGTTAGAAAACCCAATTATTTATATCTGATGTTGAAGGAGTATACGTTATCTTCACTATCATCTGCATCAAATTTGGTATAACGCTTGTCAGGACCATAGTTGCGACACACTCGGCGAATGGCGGAGCACACTGGTTTCGGTAGATTGACGTCCTCCTCATCACATTCGTCCCCTGACGGATGTATCACCATGTAGGCATCATTGACGTCGAAGTTTCTAATATCTTCGTCCGTCAAGCGTCCCAATTTAGTTCGCAAATTGAATTTAGATGATGACTTTTTCTTTCTCGTAGTTTTTGGGCGAGCGCCTTGACTCGTAGTTTTTGGGCGAGCGCCTTGACTCGCAGTTTTTGGGCGAGGACTTTTTGGGCTCGGACTTTTTGGGCGAGCGCCTGGACTTTTTGGGCTCGCAGTTTTTGGGCGAGGACTTTTTGGGCCTGGACTTTTTGGGCTCGGACTTTTTGGGCCTGGACTTTTTGGGCTCGCAGTTTTTGGGCCTGGGCTCGGACTTTTTGGGCGAGGACTTTTTGGGCCTGGACTTTTTGGGCGACAAGGACTTTTTGGGCGAGGAGGAGGTGAATCACCTCGTGTACTGGATGCGAGCGAAGAACTTCCTGAACTGATAGAACTAATTTGGTAATCGTCCTCAGGAGGAAACATGGGATTTCCTTTATAAAACTTTCGGATATATCTGGCTTCTTCAGGTCTGTAACTGAGAGCTCTGGCCCAGTCTATATCCGGCACTTGAATGTAATCTTTGAAATATTCAAAATCGCTTTTGTTTTTAAAAAACTTTTTCAATTTACGCACTGGAATAAACACATCGTCATTTGCTTCTGTCTCCAGACACTCCGGATCGATTCTTAAACTATCTAACAAATCATAAGCTGTTGCTATAGGTATTTTATTCATTCTTTATTTACGATAAACTATTTGACCATAAAAGTAAACCTTGAAAAAGGCAGAATCTCTTAAATACATGTGTGTATCGTAATGGGCGTGTTCATATTTGTCATAGACGTCTAAATGGGATAACAGATGACACGTGTGGACGAACAGTATTTGCCATTTGGTCATATTTATGAAATATTCAGCTGGGTTGGAATCGTAATTGTTGGCATAGGACATGTTGACGGTCCCTCGTTCTTCGTTCACCAGCAGCTGATTGGATTTATTCATATCGTTACAATATTGACATTGAAAGCTGTTAAATAAACGCATGTTAAACACGACATGTACATCCGTTTGTTCTTCTAAGGGATTCTCGTCGACATACATGTGAAGCACTTCTTTCGGTCCTTTCGTCTCGTTGCAATAGTAGAAATAGAATTGATATCTGTCTAAATTGGGTATCGGTTTATCAAATATGGTGTTTAAAAGAGGAACCCATCGTTCAAAGATTTCATGGAATCTTTTCAGGTCGCACGATTCCCATTCTTGTATGACTTGGTAACAAGCGTTCCAAGCTTCCCGCCATTGGTTAATTTTCGTGACTGCTAAATTTCGGATGGGTCTTCGCACTTCGTGATGATCGATATCTCTTTCCATCTTTACTTAAAAAAAAGATTATGCAGTGGGTAATCTTCCTTCTCATGTGGATTGGATTTGCCTGTTCTTTGCAATCTCTGCAAACCCACAACGATCCTAAACATATTCAAATTTCAGTCCCTACTTTTAAACAAAATTGTTCCAGTAAAAAAGTCAACTGTATTAATAGTTGTTCCTTCCTATGCGTGGAAAACGATATGGAGTGCATCGGAGGGGTGTGCGAGTTAACTCAAGCAAAACCTCCGTGTGACATTTCGAAAGGAGGAATTTATATGATGGTGGACGATCCCGCGCCACACTGGACTTGTATTTGTACAAATCCATCCTTTTTTTCGGGAGTGAAATGCGACAAACTGAATCCAGATGTATGTGAAAATGGATCATTTTTGTATAAAACTCCGGAAAACCATTATTGTTTTTGCAACTGGCCTTACGTTCAGTTTGAAGTGAACGGTAAACCTCATTGCCTGCACAAAGAATATAATTTATTCTTTCAAGAAATGAATTATGACTATGATCAAGGATATGTGGACAGTATTTTAGAGAAAGTTGATCCTTAAGGACGATAGAAAAAAAAATTTTCAGAAAAAAAGTTCTGACAAAAAAAATTTTCAGACGATGAAAAAAAATTTCAGACGATGAAAAAAAATTTCTGAAAAAAAAAATTTCAGACGATGAAAAAAAATTTCTGAAAAAAAAATTTCAGACGATGAAAAAAAACTTCTGAAAAAAAAATTTCAGACGATGAAAAAAAAATTTCAGACGATGAAAAAAAAAATTTTCAGAAAAAAAGTTCTCAAAAAAAAATTTTCAGAAAAAAAGTTCTCACAACAAAAATTTCAGACGATGATAAAAAAAAAAAAAAAAAAAAAAAAAAAAAAAAAAAAAAAAAAAAAAAAAAAAAAAAAAAAAAAAAAAAAAAAATTTTTTTTTTTTTTTTTTTTTTTTTTTTTTTTTTTTTTTTTTTTTTTTTTTTTTTTTTTTTTTTTTTTTTTTTTTTTTTTTTGAAAGGTTTATATAGCTCTGCTTTCAGTCGTCCACATGCATCATGTTTGCTGAAGTTGTTCTCGTCTACTGTGAGGATGGATCTCTAATTCCTATTGAAATTGCTTTGTGCTCCGATCCTGACCACGTGTACGTGTTTCAGTTGAAAAACTTACCCGAATATACACATTTTACTTTGAGTGATTTAGCTAAAACTAGAAGCAGGTTGGTCTCTAGAGACAGATTTAACAATTGTAAAGGAGTTCCTCAATTGTACGCCATCAAGCCCATTGCCACCTTTACTCTTGATTTTTTCCGCTGGTGTTTTGAATTCCGACAACTGGTGGCCGACCTCTTTGGAAACCCTAAACTACTGGTACGCGGTAGATCGCAAAGGTGGTTCTTTCATGATATTTGTGGATTTCAACAAGTGCATCGAGTCCGCTTAAACACGGGTGTCGCCGTGCTACCGTGTCGTCATCCACACAAATCGAAACTTATCCAACACCCATGTGCGGCACTAGAAGTGAGGACGACTGCCTACCATATTATGAAATGGGGACATTATTAGGGGAAGGCAGTTTTGGAAAAGTGTACGCTGGAACAAGAAAGTCTGACCAAAAAAGTGTAGCGATTAAAGAGTTTCAAATCGCTGAACATGGTTGGCACGAAACCCATTTTTTACGTCGCCTCCAGCATGTGAATGGCGTCATACAGTATGTAGATCATTGCTTTAACGCCAACGGTGGCTTTATATTGATTATGGAACGTCCGGAATTTTCCACAGATTTATTTGAATATATCAACTTATTCGACTTCCTGAAAGAAGAAGTCGCTCGAAAAATATTTCGTCAAGTGGTCCAGATAACCCTGGACTGTCATAAAGCCGGAGTCATTCATAGAGATATCAAATGTGAAAACATTTTGGTAAACATGGAAGATTTTACCGTCAAGATGATTGATTTTGGTCTAAGCGACGTGTATGTAAAAGATGCTTATTATTACAATCATGGTACTCCTCTTGTATGCAGCTGCCCGGAATACGTGAAAGAAGGGAAATATAATGGCGAAGAAGGAACTGTGTGGACCCTCGGTATACTTTTGTACCAGATGGTCTGCGGAATTGCTCCATTTGCTGATTATGAAGAAATCCGAAGCGCAAAAATACATTACCTGAAACCACTGACAGTGCAATGTAAAGACTTGATTTCCAAATGTTTATCTCTTTCGAAAAGACCTAGTTTGGAAGAGATATTAGATAACCCTTGGTTAAACTGAAAAAAAAAAAAAAAAAAAAAAAAAAAAAAAAAAAAAAAAAAAAAAAAAAAATTTTTTTTTTTTTTTTTTTTTTTTTTTCTATATATTGACTGAATTTTCTTCAACTGTATACAAGTAGACTATGGCTATATTCGCTTTGCAAGATATCGCTGAGAACGGAGACGTAATCGTCTATATGGCTTCCGATAGGGACTTTAACGTTGTCAAGATTGTCCAGTGTCCCAGAGACAGCATGCACTTACCTCGAAAAATACGTCACGCTCACCATCGTCTTGGAAAAGAAGTAGTATGGGTACAAGGACGTGACCAAGAAAACTTTTTCAAACCTATTATTCCCAAAACACTGAACATGCAACCAGACGGTTGGACTGAATTTTTAAAAAGAGTGAGTCCCTTTGTCAATTTCAACACTGATTTTTCAACTGATCCATTTTTCGATGACATTGACTTTGACTTTTGAATTCATCATTAGATGTTTATATTTTTTTATCACCTCATTTAACGGTCGCTTTTCACTTTTGCACACCAATTGGTGCGTTTCCTGATCAAAACAATCCTCTGGCTCGTTTCGTAAAATACATCCGTTTTGTTTCTTTTGGAAATAGAGTGGAAACACAATACGCGCATACCGTATCACGTCCCGAATCGTTTTACGAGTCATGAATCGATTCCATTTTTTTTCATTGAAATGGTGGTGGGACCCCACGCGTTCTCTACCGTTGGCATTTGTCACGTCAATATCGCACAACACTGGATGATTGCGCGTATACATAAACGAAAAGTATTTGATGGTGGGAGCTTTCCCTCCGAGACGTTGACACACAGCACATAAAAAAATAATATATGCGTAGAACGTGGCTTTAAACGTCTCGCGGGTAATATGATTCGGCGGATACAAGTCTGGAATTTGCTTATACAGACCGACCGTATACCCGGACGATTCCCTAAAATGATGGACGAACGGTAACACAAATTCGTCTCCCATCAACTGATTCAGTTCTATCAAATCATAATAGTGCTCGGGTATGTCGCACGACTTGTTGGAGGTGTAGGATTTCCATAGAGAAGACGTGTACGCGTATAAGCAATGGTATCTTTCCAAGTTGTTGGCGTTGAGGAGCGTGAAACACTTTTTATTAAAATGAAACACGCATTCTGACGGCAAATAAATGGAGTATTGCTCTTTAATGTGGCGGATCAGACTTTGAGTAGTTTTACTATAACAAAGGTCATTTTTAGCCATTGTTCTTGTTTAAGAAGAATGACGAATGTATGTGTGTTGGATATGGACGAAACGCTGGGGACGTTCCATAAAAACGTCTTCCACGTTCGACCGAAACTCAAAGTGTTGATCAATTTATTACGGTTGTTAAACGTGGACATTATTTTGTGGAGTCTCGGTGAAGACACCTATGTGCGAAGGGTTGTGAACGGATACTTACCCGATATAGCTCAACAGGCGTTTAAAATTTTTGCTAGAAAAGAAGCGATAGTATCGAAGGAGAAATACAAATTTTGGAAGGCATCTGAACATATTCGGGTGATGTACGAGGAACCTATATTTTTAATAGCTGTGGACGACAGGGTAAAAGAAAATATGGACGCGAGTTATGACGTCCGGATACATATTCGCCCGTATAAAGTTCCAAATCCTAGCGACAGGGCACTGATAAAAATTTGTGAAGAAATTATACAATGTATTAGTCAGAAAAAGAATACACCGGAAGAGACCCCATATGCGTGCAAAATTCTGAAAAAAATTTAAAAAAAAAAAAAAAAAAAAAAAAAAAAAAGAAAAAAAAAAAAAAAAAAAAAAAAAAAAAAAAAAAATTTTTTTTTTTTTTTTTTTTTTTTTTTTTTTTTTTTTTTTTTTTTTTTTTTTTTTTTTTTTTTGTCAAACTTATATTTTGACAGTGTGCGCAGTTCATCTTGCATCCATTCTCATACAAAGGATATTGCTATATATATTTGAATTTTTTTTTATTTATATATAAATTTTTTTATTATGGCTGATGATTTACAAACCCTCTTAGAAAAATTGGAACATTTCCTACAACGTTGTAGTATTTTACAAAACATCTCAAAAGAAAATGAATGTTTTTTCAAATATGTAGAAACATGTCTAGATGCCATTATAAATCCTACATTTCCTACGGTTAAAGCTATAGATGGAACGTGTTCCGTTTGTTTGAATCCGTTTATCGTTGATCAAGATTTACCACTTTTGGATTGTAAACATTTATTCCATCAATCATGTTTGTTTGAATGGTTTAAATCTCAAAGAAATTGTCCCATATGTCGGACAAAAATAGAATTTTCTCATTATCATCGTCAAACGTATCTGCAATTGTTGATTACTAAAAAGAAAATTGATAATTATACAGCACAATTCATTTCGCAAGCGACTTATAAAGATAATCGCGTTATTGCTCTATTAAAGGAAGGTGAAAAAGCTGGTAATGATTTAATACGTAAACTTATTGATCGTGGATTTTGAAAAAAAAAAAAAAAAAAAAAAAAAAAAAAAAATTAAAAAAAAAAAAAAATTTTTTTTTTTTTTTTTTTTTTTTTTTTTTTTTTTTTTTTTTTTTTTAAACATGCTTTATATACCTGCTGAATTTATTCAATGTTAGTTTACACCATGGAACCCATACACAATCTTATCCTGGAAGCTTTAATGTATGAAGTACAGAAGAATAACAACCCGTACATTACTGTGGGAACTTTGTCACGTCGCGTATTAAAGAAGACTGAAACTGGATTGGGTGTGAAGGAAATCCCAATACGTAATACGGATCTGTTTTACAAGTTCCACGATGAAATTTTAGAAGCTTATCATAGCAAACAGAAAAGTTTCTCGCTGGATGAACAAAGTTGCATCGAAAGAATATTAGCCAAAGATGCTCCACATACGACCGAACTGGTAAAATTTGGAACCATTTGGATGAAACATGAGCCACTGCGCACCTTTCGATGGTTTTCAGTAGATGGTACTTTGGGTAATCACCACAAAGCATATGTTCATGAAGCTTTTCACCCTGCTTATGAGACCCATACTCGGGCAGTGCGAAAATTGTACGAGTACTACGATAACCCTGAAATGATTAAAAGAATCGTTGATAATGCGCTGGGGATAGTAACAGAGGAAGAACAAGATATAAAAGATGCTGTGAAATTATACCAAGACTTAGCTGGAATGGAAACTATGGCTAAAATATTAGCCGAAAGGCAACAGAAACAAAACTTGAAAAGAAAGAGAGAAGGTGACTCGCAATAAAAATTTTTGAGACGATGAAAAAATTTTTGAAAAAAAAAATTTTGAGATGATGAAAAAAAATTTGAAAAAAAAATTTTGAGATGATGAAAAAAAAAAAAAAAAAAAAAAAAAAAAAAAAAAAAAAAAAAAAAAAAAAAAAAAAAAAAAAAAAAATTTTTTTTTTTTTTTTTTTTTTTTTTTTTTTTTTTTTTTTTTTTTTTTTTTTTATCACCTATATATCATGAATTTTTTTTAATACATTTTTTATGATTAAAAGATACCGAGTAACAGTCAGGAACTTGGCTCTCTTCTTACATCGGAGACTTTTAATTTATTATTTAGCTGCCTATTTTCGAAGACATACTAAACTTCCTGTCCGTTTCAAGCTGATGCGCCAGTATCGTTGGATATATCAAAGTACTTTTGTCACTGTCCGGGTGAAACTCTATCACATAAAGTAGCATGTACTCCATTTACTGGGAGCGCTTAAAATATTCGGCTAATAATACCCTCCATGTGCAAGTCACTTTGTTAGATGAATCGGGTAATGTACATAAAGTCACCCGTCTTTACCACGATTGGATTGGCGTCTGTACAAACAAAATTGAGGAGACGGTGGAAAAAATCAGACATCATTTCCCGGGCCAGCTAGTCTCCTACACCCCTCTTGGGGAAGTGAAAAAAATTTTACCCTACTTTGAAGACCGGTTGATCAGCGGCAAGTTGGATTATGCCGTGAAACCCTTTTATAAAATCTACACGTCCGCCCATCTGGAAGACGTCGGCCGATTCTTTCATGCCTATAAAATAGCTTATTTCGGGAAAGACGACTGGCTAGTCCGCATCTATATCGATTTGTGCGTACGGTATAACACCTTTGGATTTTATTACAAATGGTATTGCATCTCCGACACTGGCTCCCTCCTGGATTCGTTTGAAATGTTGCCCGATAGGACCGATATTCCGGACTGGACCATTGCTGCGTTCGATTTGGAAACTGTACCCCTGGTCGGACATCACATTCCTATGGGATACCATTCGACGGACAGAATTGTCATGATGAGCGTCTTTAAGTGGAACCAAAAGCAGGGCGTGCAGCAGCGGCTCTATTATCTATTGCCTGAAGGCATGGATCCCGTCCCGGGTTACGCAGATGCCTTCCGCTCCGAGGCAGACATGATTCAGGCATTCCACCAATTCCTGGTGGATGCTCAAGTCGTGACGGGATACAACATCAATGCCTACGACTTTCCTTGCCTCTTTGCTCGTATGACGTGGCTGAAGCAAAATTATATACTCAAACATTACAGGTCCAAAAATGTCGGACAAACTCTCGTGACGACGTTTCAAAATAAACTCGTGCTGGATTTATATGCCTACTTTCAAAACTTTTCCGGATACAATTTACCTAGTTTTAAACTGGATGACGTGGCCCGGGTAAAACTGGGCGGGGAGACGAAACTCGCTGTCAAATCCACCGGGATTTGGAGTTGGTACACGTGCCCTTCGTTGACCAAAGACCTCTTTCAAAGCGAGGACGTTCACCAGTGCCATGCCGCTTTAAAACCGGACTGTAAAGTGTCTGAATTTGGCACGTTCCGCACGTACTTGGAATACTGTTTAAAGGATACGGAATTGGTCTACAAGTTGTTTGAAAAGGAACTGGTCCTGTCATTCTTGGTGGTCAGGTCCAACTTTACAGCCTTGAATGCTGTCGAAGCTCTCCACCTAGGCAATTCCCGTTACCTGTTGGAATTGTTCAAGACCTACGGGACGAGACTGGGCTACTTTTTCAACGCGAACCATTACCTGGGTGCTTCCGTTGACAAATACCAATTTATTTTGGACAAGGACAATACGTACCAAGGGGCTCTCAACTACTGTCTACCCGAACAGGTCTATAAGGATGTGGTCGTGATGGATTTTGCGAGTATGTACCCCAGCACCCTTTTAAGCAGCAACTTGTGTTACGGAACGTGTACCATCATGACGCGGGACGCGTGGCTGAAGTCTCCCTCGGCTCAAAAGTTGACCTCGATCCCCTACAGACAACATTCGTCCAGGGACTTTGAATGCGGTTCGTCTTCATCCACTTTTGCCTATCCCCGGTACGACCCCGAGGAAGATGAGTATGCGATTGTCATTAACCCGCAAGCCGAAGCCTTTTTACCCCAAATTGTAAAACATTTCATCCAATTGCGACAGTACCATCAGAGACGTTGGAAGGAAACCAAAGACGTGTATCATTACAACGTCCAATTGGGTGTGAAAATTTTAATCAATTCTCTCTACGGCGTGATGGCGAATAAGGATTCAAGTCTGGCCTATATTCCCATCGCCGTGATAATTGTGACGTTGTCCCGGTACCAGTTGTTGGGCTCTTACCATTTCATCCGAGGCAAGGGGTATCAGGTGTGTTATGCGGACACGGATAGCTTAATGGTCCAGTATTGGCCACAAGAGGATTGTAACGAGGTGAACGCCTTTTTAAACATTCCGAATGTGGAGTTGAAATACGAGCAGCGCATGCAGTGGTTGCTCGTCCTCTCCAAGAAGAGGTATGTGTATCAAACCCAAAGCGGCCAGATTGTCACGAAAGGCTTTCAGAAAAAAATTAATGGATTGACTCAATTTATGACGGATTACATTTTGGAACAGGTGTGGAAAAATTTATTTCACACCACCACTCCCAGTCAAGGATGGATAATATGGATGGAAGTGTTGCAGAAAGCTTTTTACATGTGTCGGGATGCCCAGATGTATTCCATTTACCGTAAAATAAAACCGTTGGACGAGTACAAATCGAAATCCTGCGCTTTACCGGTACTTGGAAAAATATCCGGACCGAACGGATGAATATGTAGAATACACGTATGGGAGAGCAGACGTATTGAGTACGGAATCTTTAAAATTTATAACGGATGTGAAAGACTGTCAGTGTGTGAACGTGGAGCAGTTGTTTATAAATCAAAAGAAAATTTATTGCACGTTATTGAATCTAACCTTTTGGCATTTACCGAATCCCACGGAACCCGCTAATATGGTTATCAACACCTTACGTTGGGGGATTTTTAACCGCATCGAGTTGAAACACTATTTAGCAACTGGTAGAAAATTGATGTTGTTGGTGTTACCAGGACAAAAGTACCCCTTTTGTATAAACGACCACTTGCAGAAGAAAGGGAAAAAAAGAAAAGTAGAAGTAAATTGGTAAAACCCCAAAAAAAATTTTGAAAAAAAATTTTTTTCGAGGCGATAAAAAAAAAAAAAAAAAAAAAAAAAAAAAAAAAAAAAAAAAAAAAAAAAAAAAAAAAAAAAATTTTTTTTTTTTTTTTTTTTTTTTTTTTTTTTTTTTTTTTTTTTTTTTTTTTTTTTTTTTTTTTGTAACCTTAATAAAGCCTAATGGCATCTCTTGAAGATATTCTTCGAATCGACGATCAAAACCCAGGTTCCTTTGGTTCAAACGAGAAACAAATTGCATATACCGTTTACTTGTGTGCAACCGTACCTATTTTATTCATACCTCTCATCCATCGATTCTTCCATGAAAACATCTTTAAAACGTTCGGTACAGTCCTTATCGCGTTCATCGCCTACTTTTTAATCATTTACTTTCGATTCTCTTGGATAATTATAGTTTCCAATGCCCTCCAAAACTATACATGAATACGAATTTCGGTATGTAGTTCAAGGTCTAAACTCCTTTCTCCCTTTTCTCCAAATATATGGACAACCTATACAATATGAACAAGTATTGTACGCTAAACCCCATTTTCGTTTCCGAAACAGTCTCTTGGAAGTCAAACATATTTTGGATATTCAAATGGTCTACCATGACCACGTTTGGTTTAAATGGGTTCATTCCAAAGAGATCCCGTTTGAGTTGTGGGATAAAGCCACCTATAAACTGTTTTTACACAATGTGGGAAATTTTCAAGATCCCTTCAAAGTGGAAAACAGACACGTACTCGTACTAGATTCACACGCTAAACTGTACACCTTTCAAGATCGACTTGTCTTTGAGTTGGAGTATGGTCAGTTTGAAGAACCCGTCACAAACATCAACTACAGTCAGTTACTGGATTCCCTGGTGCGTTATAGAGACATTTACCACAGAATGAAAGGGTATCCTTCCCCTTTCTATGAGTTGAAGGAAAACATTACGCGAAAACCTGTGAAACATATGCAACCGGCAAACTTGGAAGAGTGCGTTTACGCGCATAAGATGGACGGTATCTTTGGACTAGTTTACAGCTACCCGGATAAAATTAAAGAAAAATGGGAAGATTATGAACGCGTGATTAAAAAAGGGATCACTTTGGGAGATGGTATTGTATTTGCGGCTGAAAAATTGGCCAATGGGGATGTCGTGCTGTTAGACGTGTACCAAGTACAAGGGTACCCTACGGCCAGTTGGGGTCGTGCCAACATTTTGTTGCATTTCTTACCTCAACTGGAGCTGCTAGAAGGTTACAGCGTTCAAAAATATGCGGCTACAAGAGACGCTCTACCAACAGATATTCCCTATAAAACGGATGGGATAATAGCTCATGATTTGAAGACGGACGAGGTGTACAAATTTAAAAATTACAACTCTATAGATTTAGTGTATCATGAGGGTTATTTTTGGTTACCCAATAAACGTATCATGTGCCAAGAACGATTAACGAATGGCTGCGTTTATGAAATTTCAACACTGGATGGTTCAGTGATAAGAGAGAGACCGGATAGATATAAAGGGAATACAGCGGAACAATTGGAGAGAGAATTGAAACACGGATGGGGTGGACCTCCGATGGAAGACATTCCAGAACTAAAACGAAAAAGGAAAGGAAAAAAAAATTACACTGAAAAAAGTAAAAAAGTAAAAAAAGAAACTAAAAAAAGAAACTAAAAAAGAAATAGAAAAAGAAACAGGATTAAAAAAAAAAAAAAAAAAAAAAAAAAAAAAAAAAAAAAAAAAAACATATATATATATATATATTTTTTTTTTTTTTTTTTTTTTTTTTTTTTTTTTTTTTTTTTAATTCTTTATATGTGTGATAACAATATAATATACAGCAAAAAAGTTATGATGTACATACCTGAATTTTATTCATACACTGAAGCGGATGCAATTTATGAAGACTTGATAAAATTACCATTTTATAATCCTATATTTCGAGGAACTCGTAAAATATTATCTTTCAGTGATAAACATATTTTTCCTTATAAATTTAGTGGTATTAAAGTTATTGATTTACCTTGGACTCCATGTTTATTACAAATGAAAAAACGCGTGGAAAAACAAATGGGTCATACTTATAACTATGCACTTTTAAACTTGTATCCAGATGGTAAAGCCAAAATTAATTATCATAGAGATGCTGAAACATGTTTAGATAAAAATGTACCCATTGTAGGACTTTCTTTTGGTGCTACTAGAACTTTAATTCTTAAAGGAAAAGAAAATTTGAAACTCACGCATGGTAGTTTATATACTTTAGATTCCAATCAAATTCATGGAATACCAGCGGAACCTCGCGTGAAATCTGCCCGAATAAGTGTCACTTTTAGAAAACATATCTTTTAATATGCTCGACGAGAAGAAAATTTTTTTTTAAACGACGAGAAGAAAAAAAAAAAAAAAAAAAAAAAAAAAAAAAAAAAAAAAAAAAAAATTTTTTTTTTTTTTTTTTTTTTTTTTTTTTTTTTTTTTTTTTTTTTTTTTTTTTTTTTTTTTTTTTTTTTTCAACTTATTTATAATTTCTTTAACACGTTAGTAATGCAATCATGGCTATGACATTTCTAGAGTTGCTACCATACTATGTACTTTCATATTTATTTCGAAACATTGTTTTAGAATTATCCGGACGTTTGTATATTTTGCATAGTTCCTGGAAAGATATTATTTTGCATTATTTCGTAGATGTAACGCTTTATTTTATAGTTATAATCATCATGCATGTAATAGCAAATATTTCAAATCTGTTAATCCCCGAATGGTTTACATATTCATGTATAATATTAATTGCTCTGTTAATATCAATTTAATTCTACTTCGCAGTATTATTCATTTAACTCAAATATGCAAAAAAAATTTTGCAAGTACCGAGAAGAAAAATTTTTTTTACAAGTACCCAGATGAAAAAAAAATTTTTACAAGTACCGAGAAGAAAAAAATTTTTACAAGTACCGAGAAGAAGAAAAAATTTTTACAAGTACCGAGAAGAAAAAAAAAATTTTTACAAGTACCCAGATGAAAAAAAATTTTTTCTAGTACCGAGAAGAAAATATTTTTACAAGTACCCAGGTGAAAAAAATTTTTTACAAGTACCCAGATGAAAAAAAATTTTTTCAAGTAACCAGATGAAAAAAAAATTTTACAAGTACCGAAAAAAAAAAAAAAAAAAAAAAAAAAAAAAAAAAAAAAAAAAAAAAAAAAAAAAAAAAAAAAAAAAAAAAAAAAAAAAAAAAAAAAAAAAAAAAAAAAAAAAAAAAATAAATTTTTTTTTTTTTTTTTTTTTTTTTTTTTTTTTTTTTTTATTTTTTTATTTTTTTTTTTTTTTTTTTTTTTTTTTTTTCATTCAAGGCATTTTTTAGGACACAGAAGGTTGATAAAACATAGACAGCGAAATGCCGCTTTCCATTTTCTGGCACTTGACACCGAAAAATTCTTACGAGGCACATTTTTGTTCGTGATTGGATTTTTTATATAAATTATTTTATTGTCACGAATGGGATAGTATTCTTTGCCGTTTTCGTCTCTAGCATAATAATACTGGTCATTTTCGTCACGAGCAAAGAGATTGTCATCTCGGTCGGGATACAATTCTTTCCCATTGGCATCTATTTGATACACCTCCCTGCCTTTGTTATTCTTTCTAAAGAACGCCATACTTTTTTTAATGGCCGTCACGCGATACCGTGTTCATTTGCTCGATTTGGATCAGTGTAAAGTGCGTCTCGACCCGGATGGATTAATTTCCATGTTAAAAGATTGGCGAAAAAGTCATTCGTTTGACAGGTGTTGCAAAACATGCGGAAGGAAACTCAAGTTTCATCCGGCTCCATACACCCATTGCTGCGGTCAATTTTATTACGACGATAAGCTGAAATGTTATACCGTCCATTCCATTGCGGTACCCACACCCGGGTACGTCTTTATGCTACCCCAGTTACAACGCATGTTAGAACGGACCAATATTCAGACCAATCAAGAGTTTCTCGTGTTCCCGGATCCCATCTTCTGGCAAGTTACGACGACTTTGGTGTACGAAAAAATCCTCAAATTTATCAAAGGGTTGCCCGTGACCTTCCGAACGAAACAGGTGTACCCTCCGTCCAAATCGCCTTTGTTTTATAAACAACTGGAAGAAGCCCCTCTCAACTATGGGAGTTTATCCGCCCGATCGTGTGGAAAGGCTACCCTCATTCGACAAATCGCTTTTGGCAAACGATGTATTTTATCCATGCGAGGGATGATCGTTCCCGATTCCAGTTTACGACCCAATCAAATTCGGGTGCCCGATTTCATTGTTCACCGCTTTCAGCTGAAAGGGAAATGGATCATTCTCAATCGCATGCCGACGTTACAACCGGGAAATATCGTGGCGCTTCAAATCCCGAAAGAGGATCATTCGTGGCCGCATGACTGTTTTGGCATTCCTCTCGAAATTATTCATTCGATTAACGGGGATTTTGATGGCGATGAAATTAACATTTACATGGTGCCCAACTTACAGTCACAAGCGGAATGTGCTTGTTTATTGAACTCAGAATGGGAAATGGGGTGTTTTGTCATGGGTTTGAAACTGGCCCCCAGCCAAGACATGTTGGTAGCTTATCACTTATTTTATGACGAGATTGACTTTTTGCCGTATAAAAATCGTAACTTGCAAAAGACGTTCCGAGTGATTTACGAACTCTATGGGTCGAAGCAATGCTTTGAAGCTGTTGACAACATGCGTCGATTCTACTTGAGCGCTTTAAATAAGCGCCTCTTGTTTGCGCTGACCTTAGAGGACATGCATTCGCAAGGGAGGTGTTTTAAGACGCAAATTGAATCGGGGGCGAAAGGATCGTTTGAACACTTGAAACAAATGTTTGACGAGATTGGACAGCAAGGACATATGTACGTAAAAAGCAGTTTTTGGAGCGGTTTAACGCCGCTAGAAGCTGTAGCACATGCGAATGTATCCCATCAAGCTTTATCGGAATCGGGTAAAATTTGGCAACCGGGTTACGGGTACACAAAAATTGCGTACAATGTGCACGACATAAAAGTGGATTATTTGGGCCGTTTAATGGACGGCAACAAACGAGTTATTGAACAAGACGTGTTGGATGCTATTCATCACACGGATGTGATGTTGGAAGATACGTTTCAGTATTTAATTGAAAACGTGTTGAAAAAAAAAACGGTTATAAAATAAAAAAAAAATTTTTTTTTAGTAATATAAAGATATGGTACCTTTAATGCATCTCATCAAGTTTGGATCGAAATACAATAAAAGTCACAGTATTTTAATTGATATTCAACAACATTATGTTCGAAATATATTCCTGTTTTCGTTCGCTCTCTGTGTAGCGCGGCAACTTTTCGGTAATAACATCCTATGTCATACCGACCGACAATCCATTTCGAGGGATTACATAGATACCCAGTGTTTTATTAACGGTACAATGACTGTAGGAGATACTACTGTTTATCACAACTACTACCAGTGGGTACCCATTTATATACTGTTGTCTGCTTTCAGCTTTTATTTTCCATTTTCATATTGGTCTCGTCAGTATTACTTTAATTTGAAAGAAATATCTATTCCCTCAAAAGACGAAGAGTCGGCAAAGAAATTGTGCGATGGTATTTTGTTATCGAATGGAGATTGGATGTTTTGGAGGACTTTTACTTTAGAAATTATATATCTAGTCCACCTCATTGTCTACCTGTGCGTCAGCAACATCTTTTTTAATAATTTATGGTTTTAAAATGGGTTGGAGAGCCATATCAACGCTCTTTCCGGGAACAGGTACCTGTTTTGTTGATTTTTATTCTGGTGGAGAGCTTACAACTGGAAAATTTATATGTTTGTTGCCTCTAAATGTCGTTTATCGAAAAATATTTTGGCTATGGTATATATTGATGTGTACTCTTATAGTGTTGCATGTAGTAGTATTGGTTTACCGGGTGAAAACTCTTATAGTATATGGTGTAGTGGGTTCAAACACGGTTTGGAGCAGAAAAATAGCTATGAAATCTGCAGAATCTTGGAGTGCTCGAAAGTACTTCGAGACACATTTATGGGAAAAAAATTCCGAGACAGAATTATAAAAAAATTCCGAGACAGAATTATAAAAAAAAAAATTTCGAGACAGAATTATGAAAAAAAAAATTTCGAGACAGAATTATAAAAAAAATTTTTTCGAGACAGAATCATAAAAAAAAAAAAAAAAAAAAAAAAAAAAAAAAAAAAAAAAAAAAAAAAAAAAAAAAAAATTTTTTTTTTTTTTTTTTTTTTTTTTTTTTTTTTTTTTTTTTTTTTTTTTTTTTTTTTCCTACTAGGCTATAATATTTGAAACAGTTTCTCTCCTGTATTCATTCAATAATGGGTATTACCAACTTGTCTCACCTTTGGAATCTTTTCCAAGAACCCTCGGATAGTCCAGATACGTTTGATTCCATTTTAATCGATGCGCAAAGTTATTTATACGCCGGCATTGATCAAGCTGTGGATGAAGAGTTTTTAAACGTAGAAATTTGCCGATATGTCTGGTCCCAAATCGTAGCCGTCCTCAATACATTTACCAGCTGCGATACGACGGTGGCGACGGTGGTCATTTCCTTTGACGGTGTAGGTGTACCGATGAAATGGCCGACTCAAAAGCAAAGACGGAGTAAGAAATCAGTTAATACGGTCAAAGACTTGTACAAGTTTGCTTTATTTGGACCCAACAGTATTACCCTGGAAGTGCAAAAGTTTTTGATACAGTCTTTGAAGGATTACATGTCCGAACGACCGCTTCACGTGGTCATGTGTGGGTGCGAAGTCGTCGGCGAAGGGGAACATAAAATATTTCACGTGGCGGAACAACTCGAATGCCGTCGACCTATTATCGTCAGTGTCGATCAAGACGTATTCATTTTGGCTTTGTTACGATTGCATCGTTACGATAGCCTTCAAATATTCAGGTATAAGAAGTTTTATAAAATTACGGCTCTACCTACGAGCTTTCTTCCAGTATCCACGTTATTCGGGAACGATTTCATCCCCCCCATTGTCGGCATCACTCCCAAAAATGCCAGCTGTATTCGGGAACATATATCTGTCAATGATTCGCAAGACCCACCTTCTATTCTGGCCGATTTTTTACAAAACATGTCGCCGAAACTAAGGTATACCGAGGTGCCTTACATTAATCCGGACTTGATAGAGTCGTTTTGGATGATTTATTTGTGGATACTCGATTACTATACCAAACGTACGTTTCCTCAGCATTACATGGAAAATTCTTTGAATGACATTTATGACCGCAATCAGTTAATCGTCGGTTTGAAAGACAAAGATTATTCGAAAAATGTCTACCTTAAAGCTCAAAAGGCGTACCAGGAGTTGGAAACGGAAACCCATCCTTTGTCAACAAGATCGCGTGTTTATCGACCCGACCCTTTTGAAACAGTTGGCTTCTTTTTGGATAACGCAATCAACACTAACTTCTTCGTGTACAGTGCTGAAATCCACCTACACACCAGATGGAAGATAACAATGAAAAGAATACCCAACCACTGGTACCGAAACAATTCTATCCACGACCATCGAAAGGGACCAAATATAGAAGAAGCTTGACTATGTAAGCGGCGGTCCAAAGATATTAAACGTAAAACGGGTTCGGGGGCTACGACGACTTGCAAATCGTGATTAAAAATGATAAACGCTTGTTCCCAATTTACGTTCTTGAATAAAGTAACATCCATTTGGTCAGCATAGGGAAAAGTTTTATACACGTTCGAGTTTGTCACGCGATGCAGCAACTGAACCGTAAAAATAACGTTTTGTGGATATTGCAAGACTAGACGGGAACGTATAAAATTATTATTATAGTTGATCCATGGATCTTTAAATAGGATGTACTCAAGCGACATATTCTTATTTTTTAAACAATAAGTAAGTACAAGTATGGACACCGGTACAAGAACAAGGTCACAAACGAAACTGGAGAAGGAACAAAAAAAGGAAGAAGCGCGTCAAAGAAAAGAAGAAAAGAAAAAGGGTAAACAAAAAAAGGAAGAAACGTCTCAAACAAAAAAAGATAAGAAAAAGGATAAACAGAAAGAGGATGAGGGTTTTTTAAGAGTCTGGGGAAATAAGTTACTTAATACGGTAAGTCCAACAAGAAGTAAAAAGTACAAGGTTTCCTCCGTAGAAAATATTGAAAGTGTAGGAAAATACACAAGTACATCAAATCTTTATGGAACGTTAGAGGGTGATACACAAAATGAACCAGGCACTTCGGCAAGTGAATCAGAAATTCCTGTAACTGCAATAGACACTTCTGAAAAGAGAAAGGATGATTCAAAAAGTGTATCAGACGGTTCTGAAACGACAAAGGACACTTCTGAATCGACAAAGGTGGATTTAGCAAGTGAATCAGAAATTGCTGTAACGGCAATGGACACTTCTGAATCGACAAAGGATGATTCAAAAAGTGTATCAGACGGTTCTGAAACGATAAAGGACACTTCTGAAAAGAGAGACGATGATTTAGCAGGTGAATCAGAAATTTCTGTAACTGCAATGGACACTTCTGAATCGACAAAGGTGGATTTAGCAAATGAATCAGAAATTTCTGTAACTGCAATGGACACTTCTGAATCGACAAAGGTGGATTTAGCAAATGAATCAAACATTCCTGAAAGTGAAGACGGTGATACAAACACTCAAAATAATTTAGACAATATTGGTAATACAGAGGTCCAGGCGACTGAAGATGTACCACAGCGTGATAAAAAAACACAAAATAACATTTCCGATGATCAGCCGGTAGATGAATCTCCTAAAATGGACGATTCTACAGTAGGTGTTAAAAGACCTATTGAAGGATCACGTTTTAAAGATAATCACACAATTTCTAAAGAAAAAAAACACAAAACTACGGATGGACCCCCAAGTAGCTCTGAAAGTGAAGACGAACAAAATAGTAAAGACAAAAATGATCAGGAACAAAGGGGGAAACCTACAAATATGGCTAACAATGCGGATGATACAACGAACGAAATAAAAAGACCAACCCAACTTGACACGACGGACGTGGCACTAAATCCGTTAGATCGAAAAAATATGTATAAGGAATATCGAAGACATAAATCCTTTTATTATGTAGCAGCTCGTGATTATTTGCGAACTATACGAAGAAGTGTAGGATATGTACGATTTAGTACAGGGAATTACAAAAAGCATACGACAATTGAATTTGACAAAGAAAGAAAGAAATTAATTTACAAGAGGAAGAAACCTAAGGAGGATAAGGAGAAGGAGGATAATCTCGCCAAAGAAGTAATGAAAAATATGTGGTGGGACACTGAAGATTTTGATAAATTAAAGGAGAATCTTTACAAACCAGAAGCTTCAACTTCAGCAAAATAATTAAAAAAAAAAAAAAAAAAAAAAAAAAAAAAAAAAAAAAAATTTTTTTTTTTTTTTTTTTTTTTTTTTTTTTTTTTTTTTTATGTTGAAGTTATAGTTGGGTGAAATTTGCCCTTTAATTTATCCCAATCTTCAGTGTCCCACCACATATTACCAATCAATTACGTCTCTATGAAAATGCATTTTCAATATCCGGATGAACCCCTAAAATTTTTCTTCCATCTTCTACGTTGTGGAAATGTTCAACTGTTAGTTTATTCAAGTCCATAGAATTAGGAAAAGGATTTCTGGGGTGAACGAGGGGAAAAGGGTTTCTGGGTGAAACAAGAGGAAAAGGGTTTCTGGGTGAAAGAAGAGGAAAAGGGCTTCTGGGTAAAACAAGAGGGAAAGGGTTTCTGGGTAGAATAGGATCGTCAAAATATCTCAGTGGATAATTCATTCCTTTTCTTTTATCCTAAATATTTGGTGTATACTCAATAATTTGTATACACATGGTTAATAACTTGAAAAAAAAATTCGAGACAGAATTATAAAAAAAAAAAAAAAAAAAAAAAAAAAAAAAAAAAAAAAAAAAAAAAAAAAAAAAAAAAAAAAAAAAAAAAAAAAAAAAAAATTTTTTTTTTTTTTTTTTTTTTTTTTTTTTTTTTTTTTTTTTTTTTTTTTTTTTTTTTTTAATTATGTACATATACACATATATATATATATATATATTTTCTGTTTATATATTCTGTTGATACTCATCACAAATGTCTTTCTTATATATACCTTATAATTCTATATCCGAACTTATCAAGACATTTTCGAACCTAAATACTGCAAATATACATAATTATGCGGCGGCAAGAGTAGCTAATTTTGTTCTTATTAATCCAAAATCCTATTTTGGAAGCTACGGAGGGTTGATACAAAGTCATTTACTTCCAAAAGAGGAAACGTCCTTTTATTCCGAAACTGTGGGAGACGACGTATCCCTCGTGTGGTGGACGAATCCCACGCCGCCATTGACAGGAGACACGCATGTACTGTCTGTGGATCAGTCGTATGTTGTAGTCACACCCGCCATTTTTGAAAAAATGAAGGAAAAAAGCAAATTTATGAGTAAACCTGGTAAAAGTTCTTATTACAAAGTTTGAGGGCAACGGCTGTCCCGACTTCCTGCTTTACAGTCCCTTATATAGTTTGTCACGAAATCCTTTAAACCGTCTTTGGTTATATTTAATACCGTACTTTCGTGCAAGTACACCCCCGAGGCTGATTCTAATCGGTGCTGATCTTTCTTATCCACCACCTGGTCCATGTAGGTATGAGGTGGATCGTATCCCATACAAGCTAGCAGCGAATTCCCAAAGAAATAGTAGTCATCGGATACCTTTTGTATTAGGAACGCGCAGTTGCGATCCCCACCCGTCTCGGTTTGAAGTGCTAAGAAATGTGCCGTCGCCATTACTTTATTCCTTGTTGCATAAACTCAGCATCGAGCTTGTACTCCTCCTCGGTGTAGTCTGGCTCGACGATAAAAGGATATTGGCTGCGTCTAGACGCGTGCACCTTATTGTGGATGTCAAACCACAATTTCGCATTGTTTTGGGTATCGTCGGTGAGTTCCGCCTCCATCTCCTTTGTGAGTTTCTTAAAATGGTACATGCAAATGCCACAACGCAGCGTTCGGTACAGTGGATGGATCACCAAATCGCGCCACATTTTCTTCACGTCTGGCCGATCGGTCCTCTTGTCCATGGCTTCGGCCATCCAGTGCAACAGGCGCCAATAAAAGGAACTAAACTGATCCGTGCGTAAAAAGTTTAATTTCTCAAACATTCTCTCGGCCGGATACAGGGGTTCCATCATCTCAATGCCCATATGCTCCATCAGGTCTCGCAAAGCCGAAGCTTTTCCGTTTTGTAACATTTGGAGGACGGCCTCTTCCAACTTGAAATGGTCCGAGTCGGTCCACTTCAAGTTGTACAGGAGCGTGAGCACCGTGTACATGGATTGTTTCAACATGAGTACCCACGCCATAGAGGCGGTGAACGATTCCGGTTTACGGAAAGTGCGAATGTACATTTCCTCCTTCACGAGGGCGGCAATCCGGAGCAAGAAGGCAATCACCGTTTCCTGCAGACGTTCCTGAGGAGGGACCGACCGAAACGAGCTCGTGAACGGAGTCGCATCCCACTCCACATGGATGGTGTAGTTTTGAAGCATCAAGTTGACATAATGAAGAATAAACGGATCCTTTTCCTTTTGAAGGATTTGATTTAGAGCCTCCCGGTTTACGTTACCCATATGGGCCTGATACAACACTTCAAATGTCTTATGTTCCATCTTGTGTATAGACAAGTTTTTAAGGATGAGCAAATATGAATTGAAACACGCTCAAAGGTACGCCGTAGAAAGCACCAAGGTCTACATGATGGACTTTTATAAAAAGAAATTTCCCCATTTTTTTGAAAACGCCATCATAGAAACGCGTCCAGCGACCTCAGAGGATTACTACATTCCTCCCTCTTTAGCGACAAAATGTATCGTGGTCACCAAAACCGCCTTTGACGAAATCGGATGCAAACGACTGGCTTGCTTCCCCCTCCAAGGAAACTCTGAACCCTGCGAAGATCAACCGGTATGGGTTCAACTGGGGACAGGATACCACTTGGCTTGTCAGCCCTCGTGTAAAGAACAACGCGATCAAATCGATACCCTCTGGAGAAAGGGAGAATGTATTGCGTTGAACCCCTTGAAAAAGATATTTGCCATGAACCCAGAAAACGTATTTGACAAACCCGCTCGAGGACATTTACATTCCGGACTCGACGTTGGAAACGACGGCGATTTAAAGGTAAACGACCGGTATTGTAAGGTTTACGGGTTAAAACGTAAAAGGGATGATTGCGTCCGGACAACGGGACAAAAAATTTCAGAGGCTATCGTGGGCAAGACCATCCATAGAGCTATAGCCACGACGAATTTACCACCCCTGGTGAAACGTTTACCTACAGAAATACCGGACTATTTGAAATACACAGTGCCGAGCCGTAAAACAAAACGAGATATTTTCGAGGACCCCCCGGAGTTGGAGGATGTGCTTCAGGATATCGCCGTGGAGTTTGTGAAAGACGAGCTGATTGATCTGGGCGCCCACTCCATGAAGGTAATGTTGAAAAAGAAAATACCCCGTATGTTGTCCAAAATTACCGTTCAAAATATAGGTGCGAAAATAGCGATGAAGGAGCTCGTGAAAAGAACCCTCAAAACGGCAGCGATTAAAATTGTCGTGGCTTTAGGTTCCGCGGTGACGGTAGTGATGTTTATCTATGAAATCTTTACGATCGTCGTCGACATTTTAGATGCCATTGACCCTATGGATTTCAATAAAGTGCTCACGAAAAGCGATTTGGATGTACTTAATAAATCATTGGATGATGAGTACTACGAGGAGTCCCGAAAGAGGGGAGTGTTAACACCGGAAGATGTGTGGAACCGAGGCATATTAATATTGGATGACGAATCTGAAATATATGAATATATGGCTGAAAGGATAAATGAGTATTTGGCAGAGCTGCGCCCAGTTCAACAAGATGTTAACTGGATGAAGTTTCACCGAAAACCGATAAAAGATTGGTCTCAATGGAAACATGGAGCAATAGTTTTGTTGGTTATAAGCATCATGGTTATGTATTCGAGCTGGATACACATTTGGAGTGTCTTGTTGTTGTTTGCTTTGATGTACTTTAAAAATTTTACAATGTGAACTTTTTTTTTCGAGCAGATAAAAAAAGATAAAAAAAAAAAGATAAAAAAAAATTTTGACGATGTAAAAAAATTCTAAAAAAATTCTGACGATGAAAAAAAAAATTCTAAAAAAATTCTGACGATGAAAAAAAAAATTCTTAAAAAAAATTTCTGACGATGAAAAAAAAAATTCTTAAAAAAAAATTTCTGACGATGAAAAAAAAAAAAAAAAAAAAAAAAAAAAAAAAAAAAAAAAAAAAAAAAAAAAAAAAAAAAAAATTTTTTTTTTTTTTTTTTTTTTTTTTTTTTTTTTTTTTTTATTTTTTTTTTTTTTTTTTTTTTTTTTTTTTTTTTTTAATAAACCAATAGAAAATGGTTCAGAAAACAAACCAATAGAAAATGGTTCAGAAAACAAACCAATAGAAAATAAAGAAATAGAAAATAATTTAGAAAATAAACCAATAGAAAATAAACCAAATTACAATAATCCAGAAAATAAACCAAATTACAATAATCCAGAAAATAAACCAGGAAATAAACCAAATTACAATAATCCAAAAAATAAACCAAATCGCAATAATCCTTTTACCAATGTATTTGTAAAAATTTTACAATTTATAAGTGCCAATGTAGTAATAATTTGTTACGCAATAATACTTTTTATAACTTTATGTATATTTGTTATACTTTAAATCTTGAAAAAATAAGTGTAATGTTGATTTGTGAACAGCCAGTTATACTCAATGGTACCGTGAACGATGAAAAGGAAAAATATAATGTGGGAGATGTAGTAAGCTTTCATTGTAATACGGGATATTTTAGTACAGGTATACTCAAATGTGAGTCTCCTAATACATGGTCTCGGGTTTCTTGTAATCCAGTTAATTGCGGTGATATAGGGCATGTGAAAAATGCCGATCGATTAGGATCAGATTTTACATATAACAATTTTGTAACGTTTACCTGCCATGATGGATATAAAATTTTTGGAAAAGATAAAATAAGGTGTAATTCAAAAGGTGAATGGTCCAGTCCGCTTCCAACATGTATAATACCTATGTGTCATAAACTTAATATAATTCATAATGGTAAAATTGTAGAAGAAAATTCGAAATACGAGTTAAAAGTATCATATTATTGCAATAACGGTTATCAGTTAGTAGGAAATAAATATAGATCATGCTTAATGAACGGCATATGGAGTGGAGAAGATCCTGTATGCGAAGAAATAATAACAAATTCCAGAAATAGTATTTTTCAAGTTTTTGCAAAAGGTATACTATTTTGCTACATACTTATATCTGTGACATTTATGGGAATTGTGTTTTATATTTGGGGAATTGTGTTTTATATTTGGATAAGAGAAACAAAAATTACAAATGAATGAAAAAAAAAAAAAAAAAAAAAAAAAAAAAAAAAAAAAAAAAAAAAAAAAAAAATTTTTTTTTTTTTTTTTTTTTTTTTTTTTTTTTTTTTTTATGTAGTCGTTAATGACTTTGAAAACATATGCTGTTCCACTTTCGCAGTACTTCCCATAGACGTAACGTTAACTGTATTTTTTTATGGTACCTTACCTTTTTTTTATAAAATTATTGTTTAAAGTATATTACAAGCCTTGTTGTAATCTTCATACTTATCTACTTTCTTATTTTCCACACGCATCATGTTTATAAATTCAATGACTTCAGGTTTCGTATAAAACGTCACTGAATTGCGACCAATTTCGATTTTTTCCTCAATGTCGTCGGGTCTTAAATTGTAACAGATTTTATGCATGGAAAATATCATAGCCAGTCGAACAATGTTCGGATCCATATCGATATCCAAATCTGCCACTTTCATAAATAAGTTTAGCCATTCGTCGACCAAGTAAGGTAGTTTGAGCTTCTTCATGTACGGATCCGTCTCTTTGGATAAGGTGATACACCACGTTTCGAACGGAACGTTGGGTAAATTGACCCGGTTTATCGAATATTTTGCATTATGACGAAAAGTCTGTATGACAACCAACCCATCTAGATTTTTAGTGACCGACGTGAGACATTCGTTATTCATGTACCGATTCGAATTGGGACGACCTTCCAATAACGGATAATTGAAACAGAAAAAGCCATTGTTGTACTCTAAACCTATCACCGTATTGTCCACTATCACTTTTTTCACATCGGGTGCCGCGAAATAGGAAGGCACGTAATGAAAAGGTGTCCATATTATCCCAGGGACTTCGTTGTACTCGGCATAGGTGTCGTACGGACGATGGATTAAAAGCGTTCGATCGGGCGTCTGGCCATTCACGCACAAACCCACTAAATGCGTTTGTTTCACTTCCAATGGTAGAGCTCCGTCATACTTTATATAAAAAGGGAAATCGATAATGATTCCTAGATTTTTCAATTCCACGCCTCGATTCCGTTGGTAGGCCGCTAAAATGTCGTGAATCAGCAAGTGGGGCTTGTTAAAAGTCCTCGGTATAAAGTCCGAGGTGAGGGGATCCGTCAAGTGCACGGAAGGGATAGGCTGATATCGGATAAACTTGGGTTCCGTTATCGCATTTTTCGTTAAATAGGGAATGTTGTAAACACCTTGCCTGGATGTCCAGTCGGACACTAATTTCTTGACATGCTCCAGGGGTTCATTGGTCAAAAAAACAGATCCGATAGAATTCCTCTGCTACATTGGAATGGTAATAACACCCCCCGGGATAGGGTATATCGTAGTTGTCCAGATACAAGATGGTGTTTTTGTACAAGAAGACGTGATCGTAGGCGGGTCGCGTGGTATTTTGCAAATACGAAGCGACAATTTGAGGATCTTTGACGAAATAAGTGGAAGCGTACAGCCGAAACGTGGCTTTTTCACTCCGAGTGGCATACACAAACTTGTCGTTTCCCAAAATAATGGTCCAAGCCACATTTTTACAAAACACCGAAGTCGGTTCGTCGGACTTAAAGTGAGCTTTCAAGGCCTGCAAAAAAGGCTGCTGCGCATTGATCGTGACCCGATCCGAATTCACTACCCGTGAAAAGAGAAACGTGTCGTCCGATTCGTGAGTCATATCTAATACTATCAATTGCGGCGTCGTGGTGGAGACGTGACATCGATGGAATTCGCCGTATATTTTGCCGTACGTGTTATAATTCATCACGCCTTTATTTCCCTATAACTGTACCGGCGTTCGGGAGACAAGATTAAATGGGCGTGGTAAGGCACCGACTGTATCATGTATTCGACAGCGATCCAACTGAGACTCGGGTTCAGCAGCCGGATGTAGAAACTGACCAGTTCTGCGTACGTAATGCGACATTGTATACTGTCGCATCTGAAAAATTGAGAGGCCTGTCTTTCCAGTTCTTGCTGAATCTCTTTCTCTTGTCCACACGCCATGAACGTCTGCCCTTGGAATTCCACGTGCAGAGGCCTGTAGAGGTTCTGGCTCCACAAATAGTAGAGGTAACCGTACTTTTCCGTCTCCTCCAACAATCGGAGAATGTAAGATTTGGCCCTTCCTTGGTACTCTCGGACAAAATCGAGCGTCAACTGCCGTGGGTGGCGTCCAGACAGGCGGTATTCTTGGGTTAAATCGTCTACCGGAAGAATCAGCTTTTTGAGTTTGTCAATCATCCTTGTTTACGGAACATGAGCAACACCTTAAAACAGATCCACACCAAAATTAAAATCCACACGAGGTGAATCGCATTGTCGAAGCCGGGTATCAAACTCGTGATACCGGACGCCGTTTCATGAGCAAAATGGGTCAAGGCCTCCCCGACGCTGGGCCTTTGGCACTCCATCTTTTGACCCGGTTTGCAGTCAAAATAATCACAACTGCAGAACTTACAACAGGAATTTTCTTTTTCTTCATCGAAATTGTCGCCACAGGGATTGCCCATCACTTCGCTCCCTTCGGGGCAAAAGGGCAAGTCTTGGATGGGTTGCTTTTGGCAACAACTAAAGGCTTGGACTTTGCAATGCACCGTCGAGGAATCTTTTAAAAAGCACCCCGAATTCGTCTCCACGTATTTCATGACATAATGCACTCCCACGCCAACGGCTGTGGCAATCCCAGCTCTTTTAAAAATTTTCTTGTTAAACACCGACTTGAACGCTTTCTGCAACAACGCGTCGAGGTGGAGCATTTTATTTAACCCCTTGGCCGTCTTGGCAACCTTTTTAGCAAAAGGTTTGAACCGGGTTGGAACTTTGAGACGTTTTGGATTCCAAATTTTAATACCCATTCTTGTTCTTGATTCGATAAAATAAGATGGAGTCTACCTTTTGTCTATTTAACGCTGGCTTAGGCGGGGAGTGTTCGGGTCGTAAACGGACACACTTAAATATGGTCATGTGTGCAAAACATCTGCTGGAGGCCTACGGACTGGAAATGGAATACATTACTGTGGAGGGCACCCTACATCATTATTTCGTGGGGGGTAAATTGAAGCCTGCTCTCGGAAAGGCGATCAAAAAGAATACCGTCATTATACCCACGACCAGTTTTTTCGATGGGTGGCACAGACCTGAGGATCAGGTCCATGAGGCGGCCGACAAGACGAAAGTCTATGACACACCTGCCTATGAAATGAACCCGACGGTGGACGAATTGGTTCAGTCACTGCAGTCTTTAAATGTCAAAGGATTTGAGAAACGTTACATGCTGGAAACGATCCGTAATTTAACTCGTGTTGAAGCGTCCTCCATTACAACGGACACTCAACTACCTACAAAATTAAACCTCGATGGCCTTCTAAAACTGAAACACTGTAATGCCAAAATTCAAATCGAGCAAAAACCGATAAAACCTCATCTAGAAACCTACTATTTATATAAAAATGATGCCTATGTACCAGTGGGAAATTTTAAGTTTAACGCGATTTTAAAATACTTGATGTCTAATATGTATTTTTCCGTGCATGCGTTAAAATTTGATACGGATCCGAAACTTGTGACCGATCGAATACAATTCAATGTGGAATGGATTGATGGCGTAGGCATAGTGGCTGTAGAGGATATATCTCATCCCAACTATTTAATTATGAATGGTTATTCTTGGGGTACCGTGCAATATTATAACGCTTTCGTGACACCCCAGAAGAAAGATATAGATGAGAGGATTGCTAAATTGAGCAACCTACCTAAACAATTCTATCTCAATGATGCACTCAAAGGAGGTAATAAAGATTGTGATTTCTAGATACGATTAAAAAAAAAAAAAAAAAAAAAAAAAAAAAAAAAAAAAAAAAAAAAAAAAAAAAAAAAAAAAAAAAAAAAAAAAAAAATATTTTTTTTTTTTTTTTTTTTTTTTTTTTTTTTTTTTTTTTTTTTTTTTTTTTTTTTGTAAAAAAATTTTGAGATTTTTTTCATCGTCTTAAAATTTTTCATCCTCTCAAATTTTTTTCAAATTCTCGTTTTTCATGAGATGGATGTCAAGTCACAGATATGTAGTAATTGCGTTTTGAGGTCACTAATTTTAGCTTTTGTACACTTGTCCTCTTTTTTACTTTAAAAGTCAAAAAAGCTTGCGCAACATTTTTGGCCATTTACAGTCACCCCCCCCAAAAAACAGGGTAGTGACTGTAAATAGCCAAAAATGTTGCGCAAGCTTTTTTTCAGATTTCAGAAAAAAATGTCATATTTATCAAAATTAGCGTACAAATGATCAAAATATTGTCGAAAAAAGCTTGCGCAATATTTTTGGTCATTTACAGTCACCACCCTGTTTTTAGGGTGGTGACTGTGAAACGCCAAAAATATTGCGCAAGCTTTTTTCGACAATATTTTGATCATTTGTACGCTAATTTTGATAAATATGACATTTTTTCTGAAATCTGAAAAAACGCTTGCGCAACATTTTTGGCTATTTACAGTCACTACCCTGTTTTTTGGGGGGGGTGACTGTAAATGGCCAAAAATGTTGCGCAAGCGTTTTTTCAGATTTCAGAAAAAGATGTCATATTTATCAAAATTAGCGTACAAATGATCAAAATATTGTCCAAAAAAGCTTGCGCAATATTTTTGGCGTTTCACAGTCACCACCCTAAAAACAGGGTGGTGACTGTAAATGACCAAAAATATTGCGCAAGCTTTTTTCGACAATATTTTGATCATTTGTACGCTAATTTTGATAAATATGACATCTTTTTCTGAAATCTGAAAAAACGCTTGCGCAACATTTTTGGCCATTTACAGTCACTACCCTGTTTTTAGGGTGGTGACTGTAAATGGCCAAAAATGTTGCGCAAGCCTTTTTTTCAGATTTCAGAAAAAGATGTCATATTTATCAAAATTAGCTTACAAATGATCAAAATATTGTCCAAAAAAGCTTGCGCAATATTTTTGGCGTTTCACAGTCACCCCCCTAAAAACAGGGTGGTGACTGTAAATGACCAAAAATATTGCGCAAGGTTTTTGGGCCGGTAAAGTGCCAAATTTGGCCCTCTCCGAAAAACGCCCTGAAAAGTTTAAAGTTTGACAAATTTTAATTTTAAAAGTTTAAAGTTTAAAACAGAAATGTCCAAAAGTTTAAAGTTTGGACGGGGTGTGCCGCGACGGTACCCTCGAAACTTTAAACTTTTTGACATTTTCGTTTTAAACTTTAAACTTTAAAAAAAAGTTTAAAGTTTGACGGGCCCTTTTTTCCAAACACCCTCTAAACTTTAAACTTTAAAAGTTTAAAGTTTAGAGGGTCACGTCGCGGCAAACCTCTCCAAACTTTAAACTTTGCATGACAAAACTTAAAATGTGTCCGCTCAGAAGTAAACATTTCGGGAGCACCCTTTTGGACTTTTGAGTTTATTCTGAAGTCACTAAAAGTTTAAAATTTTTTTTTTGGAAAAAAAAATTTTTTTTTTCAATCGTCTTCTTCTATGACACTCGGTTCCGTTTCGTACTCTAAATGGCATTTGAAAAATCTGGCATCTTCTTGGACCAAATTCACGGATTTGGGAATCGCCACTGACCGCATCTGGACACGATCCCCGTCCTCAAAAAACTTTTCCTCGAAGCAAGACGCCAAGCCATTGCCACGCAACGCATTAAAAAGTTCCATGTTTCCCAACCGCATACCTCCTCCTCGACTTCGACCTTTCACAGCTTGACCCAATACTTTGTCCTGTTTACATTTTTGAGGAGCGTACAAATGTTCCGAGCTCCAGTAAGCGATCGGGAAATAAAAAGTCGGACCGTAAAACGCTTTCGCGTTGGGAATCAACTGTCCTTCTGTGTTCCGAACCACTCGGGCGTCTTTCCCGCCACAAGACACCCCTTCCAATATTTGTCCAGCCGTCATTCGAAATAAACTGTATGGATTCACCACCAAATCCGGTTGCACCGTCTCATCCAAAGTGAGCATCTGGTCCATCACACGGATCACTCCTTTTTGACCATGAAAGGTACACAATTTGTCTCCGGTACTCGACACGTGCTCCTGTGTCACACACACCGTCAGTTTGTCTCCAGACACGAAATATTGAACGACTCGAAACGGAGGTTTGGCAAAGTGGAGAGTGTACTCGGTCCGCGATTGACACGCTACGCGGACGTGGATGGAATACGGTTCCACTTCGAGGGGCTGGTCACTCACCAACGTGCCCAGGAAATCCGTATCATCCGGATCGCCTTTCACCGGATAGTATCGCACCCAACCTTGCGTCGTGACCTTGAAACGTAACGTGTAGAACCGAAAACAGTCAAAGGCGCGGACGTTGGCATTTTGAACAATGCAGTCTTCTTGCGTGCACCCCAAGAAACTGGCGTACGTGACCATGACGCGAGGCACTCGCAGCACAAAGTGCTCCGAGACGCCATCCTGTACGGGCTCGAGCACCGTTTGATGGTAGTCGGTGGGACGAGACATGTACGCCGAGAGAGTATCCATAAAGTATAAGACATATTTGGGATCGGTCGCTAACACGGCATTCTTTAGAGCGTTGAAAGCTAATATGTTTTTTGGAAACGCATTGTGGTGGAAAAAGGGATTCAGATCCACCAAATAGCTTGTAATGTAAGGGTACCCCATGTGTTGAATCAGCAAGTCCTTGCTCTCGAACCATCGCTTCGCCCAGTACATTTCGTCATAGGGTGTGACCCACAGGTCCATCAACCGTTTCATAATGAGTCCGACTTTGTAACGAATCAGGATGAATTTACCGGTGACGAAGCATTCGATAGTTTGAAACGTCCGTTTCAAGTGTAACAGGTCCACGCGCAGGAAACTGCGTTGGGTGACGGGAACACACGCTTCGTTCACCACGACGAAATGCGTGCCATTCGCATCATATTCGAGCACCAATTCATTCCAAAACGTGGCATAATTCTCATGGAATACGGGATCGAGAGCATCGCACGTCGACACTATGGTGTCCCTCACCATCATCGTCGTCCTTCCGATATTCTTCGTCTCGAAGCAGCCCAAAATGCACAAAAACCCCACATAGCTGGGATGGAAGGCCGACAGAGAAGTCATTTTCACCTTTTTGGAAATTTGTCGAATGATCAAGTACAGCAAGTACGGATTGAGGGGGTAGGTCTGCATGTTGACTTCCCGGTAGCAACCGATACTTTTTTCAACAAACACTTCGCCATTCGCTCCAATCTCTCGATGCGATTCTTTGGGCGCGTTCGTCATCTTGCCGGCGGACTGACCTTCTTTAAAGTATTCCGTTTTTCTGGACAAGACATGCAGCAGGCATCCCGTTTCAATGGATTTATGAACGAGAGCCGCTTTGGATTTCACGATAGACCATTTTTCCTCTCTCAGGGGTTGATACAAGTACTTGATGAACAGTTTGGCAAATAAGTGCCCGGGACTCACAATCATTTTGTTGGCGAGATGGTCAATGTCAAAGGTATCGTTTCTATAAATGTGGGTCATGTAGGCCGCTGAGCGAGTGGGATAAGGGCAATGTTGGAAGAAATCGGCATCATGCATCGATTCTTTGCCGTCGTTATGTATGACGACCAAGTCTCCGCATTTCTGTTTTTCTGTGTCCGCGACATAGTAGCTTAGTTTTTTGCCTCTATCGAGGGCGTCATAGGTATAGACGCGAATAATTTTTTTTTGAATGACGTGGGTGTTGGTGGGATCGTTGGTAAAGAAATAGGGTACATGTCGCAGAAATCCATTGATGATAAAAAATCCCCGTCCGATGTCGACAGTTTCAAAAGGGGCGGTGGTTTTGAGTTCGTGAAACGTACGCAGCCCTTGGTGGCGGATAGCGAGATCAAGATCGGATCCAATCATGATGGGGAAAATATCTTTCAAAACTTTTTTAGAATTAACCGAACAGGCATATGTCGTTCGATTGAAGATATGTTCTTGCACGTTCAAAGGGCCATCGTAAAATAACTCGAGAGACAATCGTCCCTTCAAAAAAGCGATAAATTTTTGGACGTGGATATTGTAATTATCCAAGATGGGCTTAGTCATCGCCGGCACGTTGAGCCGTCGAGTATTTGACTCGTAATCCATGTACCCTTTCTTCAAAAGTTTTATCCGTCAATACTCGATAGCTATGTAGTGTATAGATGCAAAGGGAAATGGTTAACGCAATAATGAAAAGACAGTAGAGCTGTAAACTGTATGTGTATTGGATGTGAAATCGGTAATGCGATCCAAAGACGGCATTGAAAAAACTTGCGTCACTATCCATAAACTTTATATTAAAAAAAAAAAAAAAAAAAAAAAAAAAAAAAAAAAAAAAAAAAAAAAAAAAAAAAAAAAAAAATTTTTTTTTTTTTTTTTTTTTTTTTTTTTTTTTTTTTTTTTTTTTTTTTTTTTTTTTTTTTCGTCTTGGAAATTTTTTTTGAAAAATTTTTTTATATTATAAACTCTTCATGTTCTTCCACTTTTAGATCCAGTTTCGGTTTCTTTATATTATTAGGAATAGCATCCACTATCTCCTCTAGTTCTCTTTTACAAGGAACCAAGTCTGGTAACTCAAAGGCATTGTCCTCTTTCGTATTTTCTTCCTCGGAGGTAACTTGTAACAATCCCCCCGGTTTCTTTATATTATTAGGAATAGCATCCACTACCTCCTCTAGTTCTCTTTTACAAGGAATAAAGTCTGGTAACTCAAAGGTGTTGTCCTCTTTCGTATTTTCTTCCTCGGAGGTAATTTGTAACAATTCCCCCAACTTTACAGGTTTGGAGGGAGATAGTTTCGATTCTTGGAATGCAATCATATCTTGAACTTTTCCACCGATGCGGTAGACCGTAATCTCATCCCTGGTATAACTGTAGCGAGAGTCGAATTTCATAGTCAACAAGGCGATAAATTTCGATCGAAACATGGTATCTATATGCTGTAGAAATAAGTTACTGATATTTTTTCCATCAAAAATACGAGTATCCTGTATACACGGTTGGTTCATTTTGTTAATTGTGTAACCTCGCTCCATAAACTTGGCAGTATAAATTTTACAATCTGCGCAGCTTAGAACGCTACACAAGTTAAACTGGAACTTGTAATCGTCGGATAAAACAATATCCGATCCATGATCACTGAACATGGCCTTGGCAATTGCCTTCAGAGGTTTGCAGTCCAAGGTATTTATGTAAATTCGGTGATCCGAAGGGTCAAAATTTTTCGGAAATCGGCATTCTGCTGCCACTAACACGGTAAAGTTCGGATTTTTCAGATTTTGAAATTTATAATTGGGGTTCGATATCGATTTTGTAGAAAACAAATCTTTGGTATTGGAGCAAAACTCTTGATACATGAGATTATTTTCTAAACGCTCTTTCCAGTTTAAGTCAATAAGGTTAAGTACATCATCCGAAGCGAGTTCTCGAATACCCTTAACTAGCTCAGGGTTATTCAAAACTTGAGACAAGAGGCAGGTGTAAGTATCCATGATGAATACTGTTCACTTTGAAACGAGAATATATATAAGACATACGAAAAAAAAAAAAAAAAAAAAAAAAAAAAAAAAAAAAAAAAAAAAAAAAAAAAAAAAAAAAAAAAAAAAAAAAAAAAAAAAAAAAAAAAAAAAAAAAAAAAAAAAAAAAAAAAATTTTTTTTTTTTTTTTTTTTTTTTTTTTTTTTTTTTTTTTTTTTTTTTTTTTTTTTTTTTTTTTTTTTGTGTACGTCTAAAAATTTTTTTGTGTACGTCTAAAAATTTTTTTGTGTACGTCTAAATTTTTTTTGGTTTTAATTTGTTTACATATTTAAAGTATGTTAACCGTTTACATTTTATTGTACTTTAGCATGTATCTCGTTCACTGTCTCATGACACGCCACTTTCTCCAGTATTATACGGCACAACGATATCCTTTTCATTTAAACCTTTTGCGCTGGAACCAAGATGTCCAATTCTTATTTGATGAAATGGTTTGAAGGCCTTTTGTTCGGCAACCACTACATTTCACTAGATCCACCTGAAGAACTCAAACCTTTACTGCTCCGGATGGAAATGGAACATATTCATTGGTTGTACATTATGAACCACGGTGGGTTTGCATCTCTCGCTTATCAAGTACATGGCGACTTGAATACCATATTAGACTCGATAGACAGAGAATGGGTTTCGAAAGACCCCCTCCCTTTAAAAACTCAGGCGGTGTCTCGATTCTGGAACTTATTTCAACTCTTACTGGCACGACGAGAGGCCTTACCCCCCATACCTTTACATCCTGAAGAGGACGACGATGCCATCTTGAAGGAATTATTACACCATCCCAAGGACGTTGCTTTTTCCTATCAGTCGGCTTCGTTTTGGGGAGAAATTGCTCGTCGGTACATTACGTTGAGTCGACCTATCAACGATGCCGCTCCCTTACCCCCGCATTCGGTTCGCAAACGAGTCCTGCGTCTGTACGACATCACTTGTGAAAGTAGGGGTCATTTTTACGATCCGATGAGCATGCATCTCGTCCCTCATTCTGAATATGTGGACGCCGTTCATTGGCAGACGGGTTCCCTTTTGGAGGCCTTTATGTTGACGCGTCCCGATCACATCTTTACCAAAAGTATTCAACAACTGCTCAAACACGCCTTTCAGCAGTTTTTCAATGGTCAGATGCCTCCCTTTTTAGCGTGGCCCGAGTTGGAAGCGCTCATCCACAACATCCACGTCATCCATTCCAATGTCCAAGAGGTGCCCGACAACAACGAACCACCAAAACTGGTGGACGTGTTCCAAAGACTGTTGGCGTTATGCTATAAAGATGGCTTGTGGGAAAAGGATGTATACATTCGGAAACCGTGTCCAAAGGAAGCGACGGGTATGGAAATATTCTTGTTGACGGAGAAGTTGCATATGGCTGAGAGACGCAACCACTTTATCATGAAACATTTGGAGGTGTCAGATGGTACATCATTTGAGCCAAAGCTGCTCGAGAACACTTGCTAAATTTGCCTTTATGCCATGAGCAGTGTCCAACGTAATTCAGTTTAGGTAACATGTTCAAGTTGAGACGGTTTTCAATAGCGGCGTCATCCAACACTTTTGTCTGATAACCGTTACCTTTATAACCGAAAACACACGGTTGGTAAAGGGTTTCCAAAAACTGTCTGCGCTCAATGAGAAAGGCAATCACCTCCGAATAAGGTGTACCTTCTGTCACAGTCACAATCACATCGGGTCTGGAGGAAGGATATAGCCGCCGAATTTTAGAATAATTGAGGGGGCTGTTAATGAGGAAGTGTTTTTCGAACCCCAGGACGTCTCGGTAGGAAAGTTCAAGCGGTATATAGTGATCTCCTAGTACCACGCCTTGTGTGTGGATTATAACGTGAGCCATAATAAAAAAGATGAAATTTGCCTCTTTACTTGTAGCAGTGGTGATAGTATTATTAATAATAAATCTACTTATAATGGCGTTTTTGATGTATAGAATAGCCAATGCAACTCCCTTCCAATTTAATACAGCTGTGGGTAAAGAAAATGAGGTTACGAACAAGGCCGACGGTGTAGAAGCTGTTCAGTTCTGGAAAGACAATAAATTCCTGATGGTTTCACCCACTATAATTAACGTCCTGAGCATAACGGTTATGGGTCTCATATATGTGATGGGATAAGAAATAAAGAACATCAAATATGGATATGAAAAAAATATTATATGGTATATTTGTACTGATGATGCTGATTAATTTTCTAACCTTCTCATTTACGACGTATACACTGTATATGGATACTACATCAAGTGCGGGTAACGCCAAGGTGAAAGATAAACAACTGATGTATATTGTGCAGCTATTACTTCACCTGGGACAATTTGGTATAACTGCGATACTAGCGATGAAGAAATGAAAATAGCATATGAAAAATATTTACGAGTGATTACAAGTGAAAATATTTACGAGTGACACGAAAAAAAAAAAAAAAAAAAAAAAAAAAAAAAAAAAAAAAAAATTTTTTTTTTTTTTTTTTTTTTTTTTTTTTTTTTTTTTTTTTTTTTTTTTTTTTTGAAAAAAATTTTTTTTTTGAAAATTTTTTTTTTCACCGTGTCAAAAAAATTTTTTTTGAAAAATTTTTTTTGAAAATTTTTTTTTCAAATTTTTTTTTCACCGTGTCAAAAAAAATTTTTTTTTTTGAAAATTTTTTTTTCACCGTGTCAAAAAAATTTTTTTTGAAAATTTTTTTTTTCACCGTGTCAAAAAAATTTTTTTTCAAATTTTTTTCAAATTTTTTTTTCACCGTGTGTCAAACATTTTTTTTTACCGTGTCAAACATTTTTTTTCACCTTGTCAAAAATTTTTTTTATTCACCGAATTGTTAGTCGACTTAATTATCTTCACACTACTCTACTTATTTTATTCAAGTTACTTCCATCTACTTATTTTATCCAAGTTACTTATTTATCCATCTACTTATTTTATCCCCACATAATAAAGTATGTGGAAGCAGTTGAATTCATTGGAGCAATTGTACCTGTATTGCAAGTTGGAGCATTACATCAGAAACGATCATCACCCCCAACATTTCAAAAATCCCCACAAGGAAATGCCTTTAGAAGCCAAGAAGGAATTGACCCTCGATCTCCTTGGAAGCGTGAAAGGAACCTTCAGGAAGCATGGTCAAGCGATATCTGTGCCCGAATGTCGAGCTATTATTGAATCACAAGGTTGGAAGAATTGGCTGTACGCCACCAAGGATCCTCTCCCAGAAAGATCTGAACACGTCCGAGAAAAGCCACCGAGATGGCGGACATTTCCCGAAGAAGAAAGGGAAACTTTGAAACAACTGTTTCAGAGATTGAAAGATGGCGAGTGTCCGGACGGTATTCGGACGCTCCTGAAGAAACTGGATTCTGTAAGGTATTACCTGGAAGATTTGCGTCACCACCTAGCGGCAATGAGGGAAATAATGAAAGAAATACCCGAGTTTAATTCGATAGAAATGGATAAAAGGATCCGATATCACGACGCGGATAAGCTGGAAACGCTCATGATATTGGCCTACACGTCACATTGGTGTTTCGAAAAAAGCAATTGAAATGAAACGAGTTAGTATGTAAGTTTAAAAAAAAAAAAAAAAAAAAAAAAAAAAAAAAAAAAAAAAAAAAAAAAAAAAAAAAAAAAAAAAAAAAAAAAAATTTTTTTTTTTTTTTTTTTTTTTTTTTTTTTTTTTTTTTTTTTTTTTTTTTTTTTTTTTTTTTTTTTTTTTTTTTTTTTTTTTTTTTCCAGAAACTTTTTGTAGTAAAATTTTTTTCCACATCTTCCCAAACCAAAGTCATTTTTCTTAGAACCTATTTTTAAATTTTTTTCAGAAACGTTTTGTAGTAAATTTTTTTTCCACATCGTCCCAAACCAAAGTCATTTTTCTACAATTTTGTTCTATTTGTTTTCAGAAAATTCAGATACACGTCCAGTTTTGTTCCCGCAAAATTTATATATAATTCTGCAAGTTCTGGATAGGGGGGAGTATTATTGTGGTAAAGACTAGCTATTGTTTTAAATATCTTTTCTGGCGTTGGTTCCAAATGTTCTTTCCTATACATATTTCTAATTGCTCCCACATGGTATGCTTCTACATCCACTTGTAATGGTGTATCCGGTTCCGAATCTCTATACTTTAATTTATCAATATAATTTTTATAATTAAATTCGTTTGGAACACCATCAAAAGCATCACCAGTTGCTCCATCTACAGCAAAAATTTTATTTAACTTCATTTTAACTGTGTAATCAGTAATTTTATTTAAAATCTCAGCAAAATGTAGTACATCTATTCTATCATGGTAATCTTTACTGAGGATAAAATCTATCACTCCAATTTCTTCCTTGTTGAATTTTGTATATTGGATAGCATTCCAAATGTCGGAAGCAATATCCGGATGAATTAAAACTTTTGTTTGTAAATCATATATATCTTGCAAGGTTATTTTGTGTTCTTTCATACATTCTAATACTTTCCGCAATCTTATAGTTTTTACAGTAGTTTCAGCAAGTACGTTTGAAAACAGACCCTCTGGTTTTTCCATCTTTATTCTTTCATCTCTTCCATATTTTCTGAAAAAATTTTTTTTCAGAAAAATTTTTTTTTGTCCTGAAAAATTTTTTTTTCAGAAAATTTTTTTTTTGTCCTGAAAAAATTTTTTTCGTCCTGAAAAATTTTTTTTTCAGAAAATTTTTTTTTTGTCCTGAAAAAATTTTTTTCAGAAATTTTTTTGTCCTGAAAAATTTTTTTTTTCGTCATCTGAAAAAAAAATTTTTCAGACATATTTTTTAATAGAATAAAGAGTTATGAGTTCAGAGTTTATCGTCAAGACAACCTATAATGCAGTCACAGAATTCTTTTATGAAGTACTTGGTGCACATAAGATGAAACAAATTCTTGATGATTTGCATAAATTATTCCCAAATTGGGTGGATCTCTGGAGCGCAATAAAAAAGTGGCTGAAGAAAAGTCCCATGACTTCGATGCAACATACCATTCACAGCTTTGCAGAAATATTTCCCAACTATCAGTCCTTTGCTGATGATTTAGATAATTCTTTAGCCATACATCCCGGATTTTGGTATCAAGTACACGAAAACTTGTGTGAAGCCAAAGAGAAGCTATGAATGTGGGGAAACTGGAACCGTTTTCCCTTTTGACATTAGCAGGAGGATTGCTGTACTCCATATCTGTTTTGACTGTAGAATCGACAAATTATAGATTGCATTTTATAATACTAACTCTTACCATATTCGTTGCTTTGCTCAGTATGTGTACGTTCAAGTATATACAATGTCGTTACAGCTGCAGGAACATGGATAAGTTTATTGCAGCTATGAAAATAAGATAGGAAGCGATACATCGTGATAGTGAAACATGACAGCGTCACCAGGGCAAAAACCTAAAACACGAAAGAGACCAGTCTCTAGAGGGATGCAGTGGGGGGTCTCTCCCCGTATATGTGTAACGTGTAGAGACTTTACGCAAGCTAAAAACAAACGTAGCTTGTTATCAATCTTTTCTTGAACAATTGTACCATTTTCAAAATATACGTGTATGTAGTATGGAGGATTAGGCAATGTCACATCTTTAATAGGTTTAATAGATTTGTCTTTGATAATTTCTTTGAGATCCATAAAGAATATAAAGTACAAATGGCTGACACTGAATCGGAAGAAGTAATTGTAAACAAGTTAGCGGTTGATACAATAATTCGGATACTGCAACAATCGAAAAATTGGGAAGAATTTGAAAAAGTTTTCAAGTCAAATGAACGTCTAGAAGGTTTAAGCTCATTATCTGAACTAGAAGAAATATATAAAAAAGAAATTGTAGAGACATGTGCATTGGGGGATACAAAATTAGACTTAAACGCATTTTTTACGCTATATAAAAGTCTAAAAGAAAATACATCACTCAATTTATCACAAAATGATCAAATGTGTCCAGTGAATGCTTATGACCCTGGAACAAATCAAATTGTATCAAAATTAAACATTCAGGTTAATCATGCACTCAAGAAACGACAAAAAGTAGAATTTGATGCTTTTCAGTTTATATTAGACAAGCAATCGAGAAATAACTTTCGAGTTTTAAAACTTGATTGTGAACTAGAAGATTATGTCGAAAACTATATTGATGACAAGATAAAAAGAGACATGGTAGCTGATCAAGCTCTCAGGAAAATTGTCAGGATAATTACAGTTTTCAATTCTACCCAAAATTATAGAGTGTTGGATATTCACAGCGAACGAGTAATAAGATAAAAAAAAAAAAAAAAAAAAAAAAAAAAAAAAAAAAAAAAAATTTTTTTTTTTTTTTTTTTTTTTTTTTTTTTTTTTTTTTTTTTTTTTTTTTTTTTTTTTTTTTTTTTTTTTTTTTCATCGTGTCGAAAAATTTTTTTGAAATTTTTTTTTCATCGTGTCAAAAATTTTTTTGAAAATTTTTTTTCATCGTGTCAAAAATTTTTTTTGAAAAATTTTTTTCACCGTGTCAAAATTTTTTTTTTGAAAAATTTTTTTCATCGTGTCAAAAATTTTTTTTTTGAAAAATTTTTTTCATCGTTGTATATTATCATCTTTTATAACAAGTATAATGAATAGTGTAGATGATTTAATTCACTTCATTCTTCATCATGAACGAACTATTGTGTTTGGAAACTTGGGTAGATATTTTAAAGTAGTCTATGATGCATTAGCACAGCTTCAACATTTACAAGTGAGAATTATTAGTCACTTTTATCCAATTTCAACCAGCGACCCTCGCATTAGAGTCCTCGACATGCACGAGGTAATTGATTACTGTGATATACTCATTTACGTAGAGCCGCCCTCTCGACATCTCATTCAAAAACATCCTTTGGCTTCACACGTCGTGGTCTTTACAAGCCATTTTACTTTTCAAACTTACACTAACGATTGGTGGGAATACGTTGCTTACTTTCACATTAGGGATGGGACCATTGAAAAGACGAAAAAACTTTTAAAGTTACAGGATCCTTCTTTGCAGACAAGTGATCCAGGGTATATCAATGTCGATTACCAAAACGTTTTAATCACCAGTGGAAAGAAGGACGCCCTTAAACCCAATACCTATGTCATTATAAATTTGACAACCTTTAACAAAGACAATTTGTCAATGTTTTTAACGTTCTGGGATGATTTTGACTATATGCTGAACCATTTCGATTCCATCGGGCGGTGGTTAATATGTTTTTCGGGAAACAGTGGTCGTCGATCGTTTCACCGGTTTAATCAAAAGTGTATAGATGCTCTGGTGTGCCGTCAATTTAGAAATGGTAACGTCACAGACTTGCAAACAATCCTGTCTCTACTCCCCTTTTACAAGTCGGGTATCATTGATAAAAATTTTAATATACCTGTGGATAATTTCGGGGGGTTGGAAATCGTAATTCCCAAAAACATTCATGAAGCTTGTAAATCGGCTGTAATGTACGATTTAGGACACTTGACAAAAAATGTATACTATGTACGTGAGTGAGAACAAAGATGGACGATGAAAATGCTTCAAATATGAATGTTAAAATTTTTAATGATTTCAATGAGAAGGTAAACCGAATGGTTAATATGATAGCCGAGCAGTCAGACTCTGATTCCTTACCTCCCTTACCCTCATTACCTGATTTTTCTCAACTTCCTCAGTCAAGACGCAGGAGATCTCCATCTCCTCCGTCAAGACGCAGGAGATCTCCATCTCCTCCGTCAAGACGCAGGAGATCTCCATCTCCTCCACGATCTTCTCGTAGATCTCCTCCACCATCTTCTCGTAGATCTCCTCCACCATCTTCTCGTAGATCTCCTTCACCATCTTCTCGTAGATCTCCTTCACGAGAGAGGAGATTACCTCGTAGATCTCCTTCACGAGAGAGGAGATTACCTCGTAGATCTCCCAGTGTAACACAGGATGGATCGAGAGTAAATCCCAATCATCACTTGGAACGTATTTCGAGGAAAGAACTTAGACATGTCCACGGACCTCACACTGTATCCTTTAAAATGAGAAATGGAAATTTCCCGGACGTTAAACTACCGAATAAAGCTTGTCGGTATATGCTCAGTCATTGTTCTAAACATCATCCATTAAAACGTGACGAAAAAGCGAGACATACTGTAATCACCATGAGGAAGAGATCAATAGATAAATAGATTAAAAAAAAAAAAAAAAAAAAAAAAAAAAAAAAAAAAAAAAAAAAAAAAAAAAAAAAAAAAAAAAAAAAAAATTTTTTTTTTTTTTTTTTTTTTTTTTTTTTTTTTTTTTTTTTTTTTTTTTTTTTTTTTTTTTTTTTTTTTTTTTTTTTTTTTTTTTTTTTTTTTTTACCTTCTCTCTCTCTCTCTTTTTTTTTTTTTTTTTTTTTTTTTTACATTAAACATTTCTTAGTGTCCTCCATACATTTAATCAAAAATTCCTCTTTTGTTTCTGGCCAAACTATCGATTCTTTTAAATACACATTTAAATCTAATCTCAAATAGTCTATTAAAACGCTTATTAATTCATGAGTTTCCTTCACTTGATCAAATTTGTTCAGCAACTCTAATTTTTCTTTTATTTTTTCTTTCAAATGTTCTGCCAGGTCAACATTTTCCATAGTGGTTTTCATTAGGCTAAAATAATGAATATAAAGGGCGTGAAACAGGCTCTTCATATACATTTTACTTAGATAACTCTCCGTTTGAATGGTTTTATAATGCGCTTGTAGCTGGGGGTCATCCTTTTCTATGACTTGCACTTTTGTAATTTGACTTTCTGCTTCCGCTTTCCTTTTAGACTGCTTTTCTTCGGTATTCCCTTTGAGTATTTCAAGCACTCTCTGCATACCGGTGCCAGTGTCTAAATTTAATACGTCTAGAATTTGCATATGGTAATTTTGGAATGCACGATTCTCCTCGATAATAGCATGGAGTTTCCCTGACACTTTGTCCAGTTCGGTACGCATGTCTATATTTAACATATTAATGACCCTCTTGTGGTAATTTTCGAATCGTTCCATTTGATCTATGAGATTTTTAATAAATTCATCCAAATGTTTGATTTTGTAGTATTCAAGAATTTTTTTCACACCCGAGTATTCCTGCAAAACGTCCTCTATACTATATACCACCTCTTTATACCATTCATCTTCCCATGTTAATTGGGATAATTTGGATTTCAGAGCTGTTTTAAAATGTAATTTTACGGTTTCGATTTTATTTAGTTCCTCATGAACCTCCTCTATTCTAGTCATTTTAAAATGTTCCAATAAATCGTGCATTTCTTTGAGGTCGTTCAGTACTACATCCCCCCATTTCTCGTCACTGGATTTGCTCAACATGTAGTTTTTCAATTGGGAATGTATCATCAAGGTATTTTTCAATTCATCAAAGTTGATTAGAGAAAAATCTTTTAGTAAATTCAACATTTGGGTATGCCATCTTATCAATTTTTCTAACCAATCGCTACCATCCCAGTCGGGGTGCATTTCTAAAACGCGCTGTTTCAATGTACTTTTCGGACCATAGATTTTCTGAATGATTTCTGCCAAATCACTCAGTGGAATACAATCATAATCCATATAATCTTCAAGCTTTTTTATTTGATCCTCTACAATGTTAACATATGTTTGATAGTCTTGCAATACTTTTATGGTTTTGTTTTCCCAATCAGTGTCACTGATATTGTGATATTCGTTTACGTAATGTTTTAAATTGGTTCCGCACAAGGCGAGTGGTTCATCATACTCTAAACCATGATAGTAATTAATTTTTTCACGTACAGTATCGTGTAGTTCTTTGATGGAATCATCCACATCCATTTTATTTGAAAGTTTATCACGAATATTTTCCAAATCTAACAGATAATTGTTCACTGTTAAACTTTTTGGTTGAGAGTATTGAATTTGTAATTGTGTTTCCAATTGTTGTTTTTGTTGTAACATATTTTCACAAGCTAATTCTAAACTTTGTATATTTTTACTATAATCAATTATAGTTTTTCTCAGTTCATTATTTTCCTTTCTTGTTCGTTGTATACAACTTTCGAGTTCCACTAAACGACGCTCTTCATACTCTTTTTTATATTGAGCTACAGTCATAAACCCTTCATCTTCCATTGATTCATCTTTTTCAGCTAATAATTTTTTTATCTCTCGTTGTAATGTATTAATTTCTATATCTTTTTCAGCTAAGGTTTCATCTTTTTCAGCTAAGGTTTCATTTAATTCATTAATTTTTTTAGTTTTGTTTTTTAACTCTTCTTTTAATCTATTAATTTCTCCATTCGCTTCAGCTAAGTTTTTGTTTAACTCTTTTAATCTACTATTTGCTTCCTCCTGTTTTTCTTCTAAGCATTTTTGTAACTCGGCTTGCAATTCACTAATTTTTTTGCCTTTTTTAAATAAGCAATCATCTAACTCGTTTTGCAATTCCTTTATTTTTTTGTCTTTTTCCTCAATTTTTCTGTCTTTTTCCTTTATTTTTTTGTCTTTTTCCTCAATTTTTCTGTCTTTTTCCTTTATTTTTTTGTCTTTTTCCTCAATTTCTCCGTCTTTTTTCTGTATTTCTTCGTCTTTTTCCTCAATTTCTCCGTCTTTTTTCTGTATTTCTTCGTCTTTTTTCAGTATTACTTTTTGTCTCTTTCCTTAATTTTTTCGTCTTTTTCCTCAATTTCTTTATTTTTTTTCTCATTTTCTTCGGTTACATCACCCGTATTGACATCAGACATCTGGAATTTTTTTTTAAAGGGTGATACTTCCGAAATGGATGATAAAAATTCAAAAAAACTCGTACTTTCATTCCAAAGTGTCCTGTTTTGTTTTATGAGATCAGAACTTTGCTCAAAAGCATCCATCAAATCGTGGGCTATTGAATTTTTAAAGTTTTGTACAGCATTGGCATTCAACACATTATCCGGTTCTTTTTTTTGTTTTAAAATAGCATTTACAAGGTATTTAAAAACCATCTTGATTCATCTTCTCCCAGTATAATGCGACCCACCATCACCAAATCCATATACATGTTTTTATACTTTGTAATAGTTTGTATGTGTAACCACATGAGGAGACTTTTCAAAAGTGGTTTGTAAGCCAACTTGGATAAATACCATCCGCAACCAAACTCGTACCAATTCTTCTTACTTTGATAGAAAGGCATCCAGTGAGTACAACGTTCTCTATTCGAGTCCATAAACTCAAAATTGGGAGGTTGGCTGACAACCATAGGAGAGACGTACGTCACCACACCATCAGTCACACTCTTGAACAAAACACCCAAGGGCTTATTCTCCGTGAAGAGAAGTTCGCATTCATAAAACGAAGGGTCTGGTAACGGGCACAGTTCCGTTTGTTGCGACCGCTTGATAATGTTATGGATTTCCTTGCCCACAGCTGTCGACGGAGCGAGTTTCAAGTACTTCCAAAAAGAGTAACTACAGAGGCTACAAGCGAAATCATACCACGCGTTAAAGTTTTTCAATGTACTGGAATTGCGTTTGAACAATCGCATATTCGACATTTCGTGGGGCGTTAACAATCTCTTTTGTATAATAACAGCCTCCACATACTCTTGTAAGACACGAAAAGCTTTATCTCTTCGACATTTTTTCCAAAACTTTTGAAAAGGATTTTGCGTCGTCACCACGTATAAAACGTCATTTCTATACAGACTTTTAATGATGGAAACATGAGGTAATAATGCTAAAAGCATAGTATAGTGGTAGGTATCGGGTATGTAGACTGCTTCATCAGAGTTTTCAAAGACTGTACTGTAAACTAAATTAGGGGGTGTGACGTTGACTTCGGGTACTTTTCCTTTTAAAACAACGATGTTGCCTGGTTTAATGGTGACACGGGCACTCATTTTGGACGTTATCAGAATAGGAGATTGTTTGAAAGAAAGAGCTAGAAGGTATCTTTTTCGTTGGAGAACATTCCCGAAAACATGGATGAAGGGTTGCAAATCGATCTTCTTATGATCAATTTCTGGAAGAAGTCTCTTAGTCATGACGTTGTACTCCATAACTTGTGTACCCAGAATTTGAGAGTGAACACTTTTTAAAGCACAAAAAAAAAAAAAAAAAAAAAAAAAAAAAAAAAAAAAAAAAAAAAAAAAAAAAAAAAAAAAAAAAAAAAAAAAAAAAAAAAAAAAAAAAAAAAAAAAAATTTTTTTTTTTTTTTTTTTTTTTTTTTTTTTTTTTTTTTTTTTTTTTTTTTTTTTTTTTTTTTTTTTTTTTTTTTTTTTTTTTTTTTTTCTACTTGTGAAATTTTTTTTATTCCATCTTTACAGTTTTGTTTGGGGGGTAATCTTCGTTTTTCTTTTCACCCCTCCACCTTATCGTTTTAAAAATCTCTTCAATTTCATTTTCTTTCATGCTTCCCAAGTAAATGATTCTACACTTTTCTTCCACGTCGGCAGGTAGGGGTTCGTTAAACTCTTTCAGGGCAGGGAGTTCACTTTCTACCACTTCCTTAAATATCCCTCTTAAGATATTATATACATGTTTCGCTGGTTCAGTTGTCACCTCTTTCAATTCCGTATACATCATTCTCACCAAAAAACAGTGTTTCCTTCTATACTCGGGATCCTCGTCATAAAGACATTGGGGAGATTCGTGCTTTAAATTCTGCAGATAATGCTTGTAGTCAAAGTTAGATCCGTTTGACAAGTTTCCCATTAGTCCGTCCACTGCCAAGCATTCGTCATAGGACCCATTTTTCAAAATTTTCAAAAGCTTCTCATTTCGGACATTTCCCTGTGCCAGGAGAGACTCTACCTCCTCGTCTCCATTCATCAGCTTTTGGGCAATCTTGGGATGCACGTACGAATGCGTTTTAAACATTTGGCAGTACTGGTTGATTTTTAGATGCAACCCCTTGATGAAAAATGAAACCAGATGTGTATTTCGGGTACGGAGCGTCGTTAAATCGCTTTTTGTCATGTTACTTTGCTGGTCATAGAGTTGTTCCAGCTCACCCACAAGAAACTTGAAACGGCTTTCAAAATCCATCTTTATTCTTCTTCTGTCAAGAGTACCTGGGTTACTTCTTTGATTTCGTCTTCCAAATTCGGATTTGCCAACATGAATAACTTTAAAGTGTCCAGTGTCCACACCATGTTCGATTGATGGAACTCCGAGACGCTTTTCACAAATTTTTGGACAATTTTGTAAATGTGTCGCGCTTTCTTAAAGGCTCCCTTCGGTAACGCATTCTTCTCTACGGACATCATCAAATGGGTACTCGACAAAATAAACCCGTAAAAGTCTCCGTGATCCTCAAACAAAACTGCCGGAAACACTTGCTGACAGGCCATTTCGTTCACGTCATACGTGGTATGGGGCACGTTGAATTTCAGGTGCACCAGTTTCACGAGTTGTAAATAATGCGTCCACAGATTGGGCAAACAATCGACGGCGTTCCCGTCTCGAAACTGTCGCATGGTCTGATAGAGGGCCATATGATTTCGGCGCGTCACGTGGGTACCTAGCACTTGGTTGACGGTTTTGACAAAAAGGCAGTCCGGATACCGTTTCCAAAAGTAATGACCCCTACAAATGCGAACCACAAGGTCCAGCACCCAATTGCACACCATTGCGGTATCCGAACAGCAGGTAAAAGCGCCAACCATGACATGGATCGCGTCGAAAGGGATACAGTACATTCCAAACTTGTTGCGAATCACATTGGACCGGTAGAGTTGGATCCACAATTCTTTGGCCCCATTGGGATCTGGCGGTTGGGCCTGAAAGGGCTGCCAATCGGAGACGCACTGTTGAGTGTATGGGACCAATTTGGAGAAATACAGTTCAAAAGGGTTGGCAAACTCCTTGTCGGCCTCCAAAACCTGCTGCACGCCTCGTATCATTTGGCTGAGCATTTGTTCTTCCCTGGACAACGGGTCAAATCGCACCGACTTTAAGAAATTCATCATAAACGTTCCCATTTCGGGACGGTGTTCCAGCTGAGATTCGGTGGTGAAAGGAGCGTTGATAGCTCGAAGAATCTGTATACATTCCGCAACGTGTCGCAAAGATTGGCCCGTGACGCGTTGGGATAAAACGCCATCCACGTCCACGACCGTAAATGGCAGGGGTACTTGATCGTTACCAGTCCATTCGTAAAAAGCTTGAGCGAGAGCCGCTCCATAAAGGTGGTCTTGAAAGGGTTGCCGTATGTATTGAAAAATGCAGGGAATGACGACTTTTTGACAAATATTGCAATAAATACTCACGTTGTTCGCTAAAGTAGCGAATTCAGGATGACATATGCTCAGAAGTTTTACAAACTCCATCCCCTTCTTTGTTATTTTTGGTTATAAAAGCACTTTTCCGCGTCCAGCAGGTGGCGCATCGTCCCTTCATCATCGGTCTACTATTGGACGAATAGTCGTATTTGACCTCTTCAGTCAAGGTTTGGTTTTGACATTTAGGGCAATAACTTTTCATCTTTATTTTTTTTTAATCAAGATATGGACATTGTGCGTTTGCACAAGGAGGAAGGCCTGACGGAACGAGCCATTGCCGAAAAGTTAGATATTCCCCGTTCCACAGTGCATTATTGGCTCTGGAAGCACGACCAAGTGCACCCCACTCGACGAAAAGGTCGACCGCGTTGCACCACGAGGGACATGGAAGACCAATTGTACGCCGTAACGATCGAAAAGCCTTTTATAACGAGTAACTTGTTGCAACAGCAGCTGAGTCCCGGATGTAGCACGACCACTATTCGGAGACGATTAAAAGAACGCAAGTTAAAGTGTTGCATTCCCGCCCGCAAACCTTACCTGAAACCCGCGCACCTCAAGCTTCGTTTAATATTTGCCAACAATTACTTGGGATGGTCTGTCGAGGATTGGCAGAAAGTGGTGTTTTCGGATGAGAAAATATTTCGGGCTTCTACGAGAGGGCCCCTCCGGGTGTACCGCCCGCACAAAAGCGATCGCTTCGATCCCAAGTACCTTGTCACGCAAATGAATAAACATAAAACGGTACACGTCTGGATGGCTTTCGGCGGTCCCGTGCGTAAAATTCATAGAGTCCAAGGCAGGTCGCTCAACTCTGTAGGTTACACTGAACAGATATTACCGCTGATCGAAGAGGAATTGGTGGCACACGAGTTGATATACATGCACGACAAGGCGCCTATTCACACCTCTAAAATGACCAACGAATGGTTGGAGGAGCGCAACATCAGCGTCTTAGAGCATTGGCCCCCGAAAGGCGCCGACATGAATCCGGTGGAAAACGTATGGGCTGAATTGGTGAGGCGGACTCGAAGAAATACGGAAAATCAAGATCAACTTTGGGAAAATATTCTGGAAGCCTTTGAGGCATTACCCGATGCGTATTTTCAGAAACTAGTGGAATCGATGCCGCGTCGCGTGGCGAGCGTCAAAGACAAACAAGGCAGTTGGTCGAAATATTAAAAGTAGATTTTGTAGGTATCGACGGAGTAATGAAATAAAATGTGCAAGTCATCCGTTTCAGTCACATAGATCCACTCACAAGGTTTCTTGGGAGCAAATTTCAAACACATGCATTTCAGTTGCGGCCAGGTGTTGACCTTGATCGAGTACAAATCTTCAGTTGGTTCATAATCGACTTGGGTAACGTCGGGAATGACGGACGTTAATCTATCGACGTTGTCTTGTCCCCGAAGAATAAAGACATTTCGTTCGTAAAAATTGAGAATGTGTGCTACTTGTTCAGTGGTCACTGTTTCACTAGCAATAGCCACATCCAAGTACTTTTGATTGAAGCGTCTGTAGTACATGAATGAAAAAAATTGTAAATACAAAAATTTAAAACCTTGAAAAAAAAAAAAAAAAAAAAAAAAAAAAAAAAAAAAAAAAAAAAAAAAAAAAAAAAAAAAAAAAAAAAAAAAAAAAAAATAAAAAAAAAATTTTTTTTTTTTTTTTTTTTTTTTTTTTTTTTTTTTTTTGTTTTTTTTTTTTTTTTTTTTTTTTTTTTTTTTTTTTTTTTTTTTTTTTTTTTCATCGTGTCAAAATTTTTTTTGAAAATTTTTTTTTGAAAATTTTTTTTTCATCGTGTCAATTTTTTTTTTGAAAATTTTTTTTTTCATCGTGTCAATTTTTTTTTGAAATTTTTTTTTCATCGTGTCAATTTTTTTTTTGAAAAATTTTTTTTCATCGTGTCAATTTTTTTTTTGGAAAATTTTTTTTGTCAAATTTTTTTTATCGCTCCCTCTCCGTTTCTTCCAGATTATTTTTAGACGCTAGAGCTACTAATATAGAGAGAATATATTCACTGAAACCTTTGGTCAAATGTGTCATTTTACTATACATGGGATTCGGGATTTGAATAGTTTCTTCTTTTTCCAAAGATTCTTGTATCGTGTATAATAAACATTGCATTTCTACTATGGATTTGTCGTCTTCCATCTTGGAATGCTGCTGGTAAGCCTGAAAAGCCATATCCAATTGATGGGGTGTCACAGTCCTACCCAAAGTCGGTATGACTACTTTTTCGTGTACATAACGGCCAAATAATCCATACATCATGTCGAATACAGCATTGATTGTTTTAATTTGACTCACTTTCATTTGGGAATTGATAATGCTTTTAGCGGCTGTAAAAGTATATTCAAATTCATTGTCACCTTTCATACCTTGGACAATTTTCACCAATTCCGCACCCATTGGTATTTTATCCATGACGTTTTGCAGGTATACGGTAAAATATTGCTTTTGCGTTTCATACAATTGTTTCGATATGTGGTTATTAAATTGGTCGTTGTCGTGTAGCAAATTCGCCCGCAAGTCCTGCAGTATTTCCGCATCTTCCAATTTAGATCTACTTGCTGGAATTTCCTCACCCTCCTCTTCATGTGACCGCTTCATACTCTATTCCTTTTTTTATAAAATGGGGGCATTCGTCTTCATATTTTTATACTTGTGTGCATCGTAGCCGTCTTCAATGTCCACAAACCATTCTTTCGATTTGTTGTAATACAGTTGTAATGCGTTAGTTCTATACAGGTGTTCTTGCCCCTTGTACGTTAACATGTTCGGTTGAAAAATGACTCTGAACCAAAACATCGGATCGGCCTGCTTGACATTTCTGTCGACGAAGCACACTGGCCAACGGTACATGCTCGTATATGCTTCTTGATGGGGCGTCGTGAGCCATCTCGGTAGCCCGACGTCTGTCACCCAATTAGTAAAACCAGAACTGTGCGTAAAATAGTCTCTGGTACGATCCAATTTGACAGTAGAGCAATTTGGCATTCTATACGGATATTCGTGATAATTTTCATGACAGTATGCGATAACGCCAATGGAAAGTACCTGGCAAAATCGGATTCTCGTTCCAAATGGTTCATTTTCCAAAACATATTGCATATAGTTGTTGGGCCATTTTTGTCCTACCACTTTCTCTTCGTTGAAGACGATAAAAGTGACGGGGGGTCTATTTAATAGATAGTAAAAGGTATACATTTTCATGGCTACGGAAACATTGTCCAACTTTTTGTACACGTGCACGCACGCATCGTGTCCTTCCCCCCGGAGGTACGGTTCATTGCTTCCTCTTAAATTGACGCCGTACAAACCGTACCGGGGGTCGCAGAGACATCCCCAATTTTCGTCGTACCGACCGTGTTTGAGGGGTAAGTTTGTTTCGGCATCAAATGTGCAGGGTCTCTTTACACACTTGACGCCATCCCTCCTGAGTTTCGTCAAATAATCCGCGTGAAATCCGTCTTTTTCGGAAGCTTTATGCACTTCCATTTCGTCGTTGGCACAGGTGGTAATTTGTTCAATAATGGGTCGCTTAAAACAGGTATAATTCGGGCCCGGAGAATAGCCTTTGTCGCACTGACAGACCCCGCCGACAAACTTGCCATGTCCACTGCACGCGACTAGCACGTCACATTCCCCGCCTAAAAAGTTTTGCTTATAAATGTGCGGTTCTGGGCAAATGCAGGTCGCGAATAGCCCCATTTTATGCTCCAGCGAGATCCACTCTCCATTTTGACATTTACCTCCTCTCATCATCTTGGGAAGACACTTTTGACCCATACAGAGATGATCCAAAGGGCAGTCGTCGTCTTTTTGACAGATGGGAGGTTTGGGTTTATCGAGCTCTTTCAAAAGGGGCCAGGGTGTAATGTCTCGGTGATCTCGTTTGGAGAAGACATACACGAAAATCAGTATAATGTAAAGACATAAAAGTATCCTATAGGCTATATCCGTCATCCTTTAATAAATACGACATTGTTGAAAGGTACCGTTTTCATACAGGAGACCCCACCAGTCATGGGCCATATCGTATTTTTGTAAACAGTTCAAATAATACTGTTTGACCTGGGGATTTTTAATTGTTTTCATCAACCTCAGTACACTGTAGGTCATCTTTGTTGTTATGAGAAAACTCGATCGCGGGGATAGATCGCATATTCATGTCCAGGAGGGGCATGAGAGACGAATGTTGAAAGACTACCATGTCGTGTATATGGCCGCCAATTTTAAACACATCGTCTCCAAACGTGGTTCTACAAAACACTCTCAAGTGGAAAATGGCCAAGAAACTCTTTAAACGGATCATCGAGTCTTGCAAGGATCGCGTGAAATCATTATAGATATGTTTCCCGTTAAATACCCGCAGATGCGAGACACACCAATTATTTTTCTCAAAAGGGATGTTATACTTGGTATGATTTTCTAGGCAATTGAAACACATTTTGGGTTCACAGGTTTTGACAAAAAACCTTCCACCATCGTGCAGTTTCCAATGGGGAGATTCTTGCATGGATAATCCAATTTTTTGTAAAGGGGGGGACTGCCTGCACACGATCGATAAATCATTTTCCGACAAGGAAAATTCTCCAAACACGACCAAATTATATTGATGATCGTTGTTAATGATGTGTTTTACATAAGCTTTCTCATTAGCGGCTGCATGTCCTTTGGAGTATTTCACTTTTCGCTCCAGATGGAGTTTGTAGACGGGTGAATCTTCTAGAACGTCATTCCAAGCAGTTTGTACCAAATTCAGAGCGGCCGTCCGTTGACAAATATCTTGAACAAGATGTTGAAGGGGTGTACAAGCTTGCAGTTGTTGGAGTAAGGCTTCGTAGTCCATGGATAAAAAATGTGAGCGCGAGTAAAAAATATATCTATATACAAAAAAAAAAAAAAAAAAAAAAAAAAAAAAAAAAAAAAAAAAAAAAAAAAAAAAAAAAAAAAAAAAAAAAAAAAAAAAAAAATTTTTTTTTTTTTTTTTTTTTTTTTTTTTTTTTTTTTTTTTTTTTTTTTTTTTTTCTTCTCGTGAAAATTTTTTTTTGAAAATTTTTTTTTGAAAATTTTTTTTTCTTCTCGTGAAAATTTTTTTTTGAAAATTTTTTTTTGAAAATTTTTTTTTGAAAATTTTTTTTTGAAAAATTTTTTTTTCTTCTCGTGAAAATTTTTTTTTGAAAATTTTTTTTTGAAAATTTTTTTTTGAAAATTTTTTTTTGAAAATTTTTTTTTGAAAATTTTTTTTTCTTCTCGTGAAAATTTTTTTTTCTTCTCGTGATTTTTTTTTTTCTCATGAAATTTTTTTTTTGAAATTGTTTTTTCTTCTCATGAAATTTTTTTTTTAATTTTTTTTCTTCTCATGAAATTTTTTTTTTAAATTTTTTTTTCTTCTCATGAAAATTTTTTTCTGATTTTTTTATGGAGTATATAGTGTATATGCTTTGAAAGGATATCTTAATGGTTCTGCATTCGTTTTATTATAATAAACTTCCACGTCCTCATTTTTCTTAAATCCATAGGACGTGGGATGTATCACTGTGCCCACATAATCGGCTGCATATTTTTCCCACTTCTCAATAGTGGGTACCTCGAAATACATCACCTTGTTATCACCTGGGCAATATAAGGCGTTCTTTACATAAGAATTTTTGTTCATGCATAATACTCTACCCGTATACAGGTTATTGTTCACTTCGGATACTTCAGTGCGACAGGGAGACGTTTTGTCTTTTGCCTCGAGGTGCGGATACACTGTACATTCGCAATGAGATCCATTCCAACCCATCCCAGGTGCAGAGTTTTCAATGTCTTTGAGACAATAATCTACAGCACAAACAAAGGGTACGGGTGACACCATAGGGACACCGTTTATACTTTTTGAGTTACATTGACACCGATAACGCAACTCGCCCGTCGGGAGCCTTTCGTAATACTCTTCGATATCTTCAGCTGGTTTGTTATCCAAGTAATCCCACAACACGTTCAAGGTATTATCAGTAGCTTCTGTACTTTTACATGCAATCTCGTTACCTTCACTGAATATCGTGCTATTTTTGGTGATGCAACTCCATCCGCTGAGAGACAAAACGCCCATTTGGGACTTTAAATTACACTTCTGGATGCCGATGGGAAGGCAATAGGTGGCTGGTGTCAGTTTGCGGTTCAGGACAAAGATAGATTCGTTTTCCGTCACCTTAAACTTCATATAATTGGGACCGCATATTTTATGGCAGTCGCAAAAAGTCCCATAAGGGCATTTGAGGCCTTGCAAGGGGCACATGGTTTGCGTGATTCGGTCAAAGGTAGTCACTTCTTTGGATTGGTAACCTTGTTGATACCTCAGGTAGAAATCCCAAAGAGCCTGTTTGTAAAACAAATTAATCAGGGTCACCAGGACGATAAATAACAATACCCAAGAAATGTATTGGATGTTTATCATCATTAGCTTGTTACTTTTAGGGTTTAATTTGGAATGGGTATTGGGGAGACCTTACGATAATCGGTACGTTCTGATCTGGCAGTGGAACCAATTCCGTCTCATCCGCATCATGCCCAAAAACAGTTTTATACTCGTGGATGGGGATAAAGTGTACAAATATTTTCGACGCAATAATCGAAAAACTTATATTCCGGCCATACAAATGGACAACGGAATGAAACTGGATATTCTACATCACAAGTATTTATTGGACTGGGTCATCAATCCGCCTGTTTTGAGAAAGTACCCGCCGCATTTAAAGACGGACATGGAGATTTTAAATTTCGTACGGATTTAATCTTCCTCAGAAAGCAATTATAGGAATAGCTACCGTAAATTTCCAAATCTGGAAATTTGTTTCGTAGTTCCGTCCCCCATTTATCTTCAAAAAACGGGAGTATTTTGAAAAATCCAACGGTTCGAATGCCGGTCAGTTCCAAATAAAGGATGAGAAACTCCATGCCAGAGTCACAGTAGATGTTGTCATGTTGCAACATGACTTGATAAATGTTGATCGGAAAAATGGAAGCGTAAGGTAGTTTGTAGGAAGGCATACTGTCGTGATGTGCGGTAATGAGTACACCCCGAGCATGGGGAACGAGATGGGTTAAAACAGGGAGGGATGGCCTAAAACCAACGAAATTACTGACCTGGGTAAAGGAATGGAGAACATCAATCCATCTTTGTATAAAATACTGTATAGAATCTTGCGATTTGTAAATCCGGAGGTGTTTAAAAAAGTACTGGGCAACCATTGCCTTGAGTTTGTCAAAGTCGAACATTATGATCTGAAGAAAACTGTTACAGTATGCAGTTTAAATATTGAAAAAAAAAAAAAAAAAAAAAAAAAAAAAAAAAAAAAAAAAAAAAAAAAAAAAAAAAATTTTTTTTTTTTTTTTTTTTTTTTTTTTTTTTTTTTTTTTTTTTTTTTTTCTTCTCGTATTCTCGTAAAATTTTTTTTTTCAAATTTTTTTTTCTTCTCGTGAAATTTTTTTTTCAAATTTTTTTTTCTTCTCGTGAAATTTTTTTTTCAAATTTTTTTTCTTCTCGTGAAATTTTTTTTTCAAATTTTTTTTCTTCTCGTGAAATTTTTTTTTTTCAATTTTTTTTTCTTCTCGTGAAATTTTTTTTTCAATTTTTTTTTCTTCTCGTGAAATTTTTTTTTCAATTTTTTTTTCTTCTCGTAAAATTTTTTTTTTCAATTTTTTTTTCTTCTCGTAAAATTTTTTTTCTTCTCGTGAAATTTTTTTTTTCAAATTTTTTTTCTGCTCGTGAAAATTTTTTTTTCAAATTTTTTTTTTCTTCTCGTGAAATTTTCTATTTTTTAAAAACATCCATTCCTCCAAATCCTCTTGTACTTCGAAAACTATCAGTATCAATGGTATCGGTTGATACCATTGTGGGAAAAATTGCATGGGAAAACACAATTTGGGCTATAGGTTCTCCAGCTTTCACAGTGAAGGTTTCCGACGGGTCATGATTCCATAAAATCACACCTATATTTCCTCTATAACCAGGATCAATGACACCTCCACGTACATGAAGCGGAAGTGTCGAAGCGATTGAAGATTTTTCCAGGATCATACCTTTGATATGATGGGGCATCTCAATAGCAATACCCGTATCGACGACTTTGGTCTCTAACGGATCGAAGGTAATATCTTCCATTGCAAACAAATCAAATCCGACAGATCCGATAATATTTCGAAGGGGGTGAAAAGCCCTTTTGTCCTTTTTAGTGTATCGGATGTGTATCAAATTACCTTTTTTAAAAGGGAAGGATAAAAGATTTAAAAGACAGTTCCAAGGAAGTGAAGACCAGTAGCTAATAGTATCCATCGTTCTCTAAAGTGACGTTGAAATCTTCCTTTATATTAAAAAAAAAAAAAAAAAAAAAAAAAAAAAAAAAAAAAAAAAAAAAAAAAAAATTTTTTTTTTTTTTTTTTTTTTTTTTTTTTTTTTTTTTTTTTTTTTTTTTTTTTTTTTTCTTCTCGTGAAAAAAATTTTTTTTTTAATTTTTTTTTCAAACGCCTGACGGGTAACTTATCACATTATTTTTCAAGAGGTGCATAGTTCAGCAATTTTTCAATTAGGTCCACATGCCCCAAAAGCATTCGTCGACAGCAGTAACGCTTCAAACCTAAAGAGTCTAATACATCCCCTTCAGTATAATTAACTTTTAGTTCAGCAATTTTTCAATTAGGTGACCCAAAAGCATTTGTCGCTTCAAACCTAAAGAGTCTAATGCATCCCCTTCAGTATAATCAACTTCACATGCTATTTTTCAATTAGGTGACCTAAAAGCATTCGTCGCTTCAAACCTAAAGAGTCTAATGAAAATACATTAGAAAAGGATACTATTTAAATTTCATAACGTCATTTATTAGAGGGAGATTCCTGGGTAGTTTGATGTATCTAACACATTTGTAGAGAAACTGAATGTAAAATCTTATGAGTGTTGAAATAAACTTAGTTATTAACTACATAGGGATTCTTTTTTTTAACTTCATAACCTAATTTATTACACCTGGGATGTATCATGCAATTCATTTTGTTTTTTTATTCGTTCCTCGTTTCCCATTGGTCGGAGGCGTCTATAAATACGCTCGTCGCCACCAGCAGACGAAGCGCTATGTACGGTGTCATCAGTCCCAAACGGATGCTCCTGCTCCGAGCTCTGTGCGATGAGTCGCCGGAAGAGTTGTTCCCGACGACTCTCTCGTCCTCGGTGCCGAAACTGCAGTGCCCGCCGTCCGGAACATGCGAGACGTTCACCGTCCAGAGAAACAAAAAAGTGTTTCCGAGGAAAATTTTGTTCGATTCAACCTCTGTCATCGGAAAACCCGTGTTCCGGTGGGACCACAACACCTTCTGGACTACTAAAAATTTCAGCTATGGTTTCGTGTCGGTGTTGGACGGCACTCACCACATCATTCAGGTCGGAGCAGAAGCCATGTTTTTCGCTACCACGACCCAGTACTGCCGGGCAGAACCCCACAGCATCGTCGTCGTGAGACCAAAGAACATGTATATTCTCCATACGACGCAGGATACATACTTTTCCGTACACGTCGTCCAGGAACCAGCGGGAATGTTGGACGGGCAGAAAACTGTAATATTTCTGTAAGAAGGTGTAATGTTTTATGTACTATTGAATGTGCTTTTTAATAAATGTGTTTTTTTTTAACTCTTTCGTTTAAAAAATTTTTTTATTCCTTCCCATCCATCATTATCCAAGGTTCCAATTTTTCTTTCACTATATCAACAAAATCTTCGTACACTAAATTAGTAGATACACCTTTTGATAACATTTTTTGAATAAACACAAAAAACGCAATAATCCGACTCCAAGTTATTCCTTCAGCAAACAATCCATCTGCTACACCCCCTATTATTGAATGGAATGTATGATTTTTTAACTCTATTTGAGAACATAAAGTATCCATGTGGTCACTATAAATAAGTTGAAAGTCTCTCAACTTATCTATGAGTCTCTTCAAAGCAATCTTTTCTCTGTCAGTTCCACCAGGACAATGATATCGGTTAGTCGAAAGAAATGAAAAGATATTTTCAAGAATAAAATCTGTCCTAATATCCGACATGTCTAAGAACTTTTGATCTGAAAGGATGAGTAGCCCTTGATCTGTTGACTGGAGCAATTCTCCACTTTTCAAATATGAAATGATTTTTCTTACTAGGTCCATATTACCTTCCAAATGTTCATATCTGAATATGCTACATGAATCTATATTTTTGATTAAATATAGATTTAATAAATGGTTATAAAAAAATTATTAACAAATTGTAAAATTTTATAATATATAATATGAGTACGTAATCATTTACAACATGAATCTATAATATCAGATATTTTACAAAATTGATTTTAATTTGTAAATTTTTTATAAAAATAAGTTTACGGTTTTGGCTCACCAAGGATTTCGAGGATAATTGTTTACGACATGGAATCCTGTTATCCCAGAACCTTGAATTGTTTAGATAATAAATTTATTATTTCTCGAGATCTTCAAATAGGAATTAATACCCCCGTTAAAATTTGGAAGGACGTTAGCCGAGCCTTTTACAGCTCGTTACCGAAACACGCGTGACAGAGCCAGATCAAACCTAATAATACATATTGATTTGACCGGATATCGGACGCCTCCTTCCTGGTGTTTCATCCCACCCACCACCTTTTTTTTTTTTTTTTTTTTTTTTTTTTTTTTTTTTTTTTTTTTTTTTTTTTTTTTTTTTTTTTTTTTTTTTTTTTTTTTTTTTTTTTTTTTTTTTTTTTTTTTTTAATTATTTAATTATTAAAACAAAAAATGGGGAATAAAAACTTGATAAAATACTGAAGTTCATACTAAAGTATCTGAAAATACTTGAAGCGCAGAAAATTCTTCTAAATTATAATATATATACCTCCACCAAAAAGGTTATGGATAAAATTTACCCTATTCACTTGTATTATCTTCCAACAAAACATTTCCTGTTGAATTCTCAGTTTCTACTTGATTATCATAAAGATCGTCGAAAGTAAATCTCAAATTATATGGGTCAGAAGCATCTTGCGAAGTTGAAGGCTCGGGTGGAAGATTACCCAATCCAGGATCTTGCGAAGTTGAAGGTCCGTAAAAAATACCCATTCCAGGATCTTGCGAAGTTGAAGGTCCGTAAAAAATAACCATTCCAGGATATTGCGAAGTTGAAGGCTCGGGTGGAAGATTACCAATTCCAGGATATTGCGAAGTTGAAGGCTCGGGTGGAAGATTACCCATTACAGGATATTGCGAAGTTGAAGGCTCGGGTGGAAGATTACCCATTACAGGATATTGCGAAGTTGAAGGCTCGGGTGGAAGATTACCCATTCCAGGATCATTTGAGATCGAAGAATCTGAATTCTCAGAAAAACTATCCTCATCTTCAGATGAGGATGGGAAACCATATCTCAAATACTTGAGATTGTATTTCACTTTAAATAGAAATTTTCTTTTTGAGGACTTCAACAAATTCTTATTCCCCATATCTTTTCTTAATTTAAATAGAATTTTTAATAAGTCACGATCTTTCCTTAAGAGACGATCTCTAAATACTGATAAAGATATTTCGAGAATTGCGCAAGTTTTTTTTACTATCTTCATAATGGTAATATTTTTCCAACCCGTACAATGATTTTTTTTGTTTAAATCTAAAAAAAAAAATCAGTATTATGGTAAAGGTTACTTTTAAATATTGTAATACAAAAATCACTTACCGTTTAAGAAATTAAATTGAAGATACTTGATGTACAATAAAATATAAAGATGTTACTTACCTTATATTTGTTGCAATAAAAAAAAACCGTTTCTGAAAAATTAAATTTTACTTACTTTGTGAAAAAAACCTTTAACTGAACCTTTTAAAACGAATCTAAAAATGAATAAAAAAGAAAAAATACTTACAATTTCCAGATAATATTGTAGGTTGAAAGTTAAAATAATTATTTATTAAATTAACATATAAAATATTATGATTTATCTTTTATAAAAACTACATACCGATTTGAAAGGGTCGCATGTTGAAAAACAAATCTAAAGAAAATAAATCATAAAATAAAAATCTAAACAAAATAAATCATAAAATAAAATCTAAACAAAATAAATCATAAAATAAAAATCTTAACAAAATAAATCATAAAATAAAAATCTTAACAAAATAAATTATAAAATAAAAATCTTAACAAAATAAATCATAAAATAAAAATCTTAACAAAATAAATCATAAAATAAAAATCTTAACAAAATAAATCATAAAATAAAAATCTTAACAAAATAAATCATAAAATAAAAATCTTAACAAAATAAATCTTAAAAGAAAAATCTCAACATAATAAATCTTAAAAGAAAAATCTCAACATAATAAATCATAAAATAAAAATCTAAACAAAATAAATCATAAAATAAAAATCTTAACAAAATAAATCATAAAATAAAAATCTTAACATAATAAATCTTAAAAGAAAAATTTAAAAAAACATAAATTTTAAAAGAAAAATTTAAACAACATAAATTTTAAAATAAAAATTTAAACAAAATAATAACAAATAAAAATTTAAACAAAATAAATAACAGAATAAAAATTTAAACAAAATAAATAACAGAATAAAAATTTAAACAAAATAAATAACAAATAAAAATTTAAACAAAATAAATAACAGAATAAAAATTTAAACAAAATAAATAACAGAATAAAAATTTAAACAAAATAATAACAGAATAAAAATTTAAACAAAATAATAACAAATAAAAATTTAAACAAAATAAATAACAAATAAAAATTTAAACAAAATAATAACAGAATAAAAATTTAAACAAAATAAATAACAAATAAAAATTTAAACAAAATAAATAACAAATAAAAATTTAAACAAAATAATAACAAATTATAAAATTTAAACAAAATAAATAACAGAATAAAAATTTAAACAAAATAAATAACAAATAAAAATTTAAACAACATAAATAACAAAATTAATTTCAAATTAAAAATTTAAACAAAATAAATAACAAAATTAATAACAAATAAAAATTTAAACAAAATAAATAACAAAATTAATTTCAAATTAAAAATTTAAACAAAATAAATAACAAAATTAATTTCAAATTATAAAATTTAAACAAAATAAATAACAAAATTAATTTCAAATTAAAAATTTAAACATAATAAAAAAATTTTTTTTCAAGAAAAAAAAATTTTTTCAAGAAAAAAAAATTTTTTCAAGAAAAAAAAAATTTTTTCAAGAAAAAAAATTTTTCAAGAAAAAAAAAATTTTTTCAAGAAAAAATAAATTTTTTCAAGAAAAAAAAAAAATTTTTCAAGAAAAAATAAATTTTTTCAAGAAAAAAAAAATTTTTTCAAGGAAAAAAAAATTTTTTCAAGGAAAAAAAATTTTTTCAAGGAAAAAAAATTTTTTCAAGGAAAAAAAAATTTTTTTCAAGGAAAAAAAATTTTTTCAAGGAAAAAAAAAATTTTTTCAAGGAAAAAAAAATTTTTTCAAGGAAAAAAAAATTTTTTCAAGGAAAAAAAAATTTTTTTCAAGGAAAAAAAAATTTTTTCAAGGAAAAAAAAATTTTTTTCAAGGAAAAAAAAATTTTTTCAAGGAAAAAAAATTTTTTCAAGGAAAAAAAAAGATTTTTTCAAGGAAAAAAAAATTTTTTTCAAGGAAAAAAAATTTTTTTTCAAGGAAAAAAAAATTTTTTCAAGGAAAAAAAGATTTTTTCAAGGAAAAAAAATTTTTTTCAAGGAAAAAAAATTTTTTCAAGGAAAAAAAAATTTTTCAAGGAAAAAAAATTTTTTTCAAGGAAAAAAAAATTTTTTCAAGGAAAAAAAAATTTTTTTCAAGGAAAAAAAAATTTTTTCAACAAAAAAAAAATTTTTTCAAGGAAAAAAAAATTTTTTCAAGGAAAAAAATTTTTTTCAAGGAAAAAAAATTTTTTCAACAAAAAAAAAATTTTTTCAAGGAAAAAAAAATTTTTTCAAGGAAAAAAATTTTTTTCAAGGAAAAAAAATTTTTTTCAAGGAAAAAAAAATTTTTTTCAAAGAAAAAAAATTTTTCCAAGGAAAAAAAATTTTTTCAAGGAAAAAAAATTTTTTCAAGGAAAAAAAATTTTTTCAAGGAAAAAAAAAATTTTTCAAGGAAAAAAAAATTTTTTCAAGGAAAAAAAATTTTTTTAAGAAAAAAAAAATTTTTCAACAAAAAAAAAAATTGGGGGGGGCTAAAATATTTTTAGACCCTCGACCAGGGGGTCCAATTGATATATACTATAGACATTCGTATATAGTATATATATGCAACCCCCATGTCGATTGGACAATTACAACTCTAGTTACAGTAATTTAAAAGTTTGTATATAAAACTGCTATATCTTACAAAATTTAATACAAAATTTTTCAAGTTCCAAGGTATATTGAAATAATAAAAATAATAATTGCATAAAAAAACATTGACTTACCTTTGCTAATGTATTAATCCAAACTGTTTGATGACTGGTTGCCACGTATTCCAAAGTGTTTGACGACTGCTTCTGACTAAGATTTCACAAAGTGTTCACAATACACACAAGGTTTTTGTCTTATATCTTTTTATACTTTTAAGGTAAGTTGATAAAAATGTCTTATTGAAGTTGCTATATCATTTATACATATAAATATAGCTCATATATAGGTTAAAAGTTTGTTTTTACGCAACTTTTACGCAACTTTTCTCTGACAGAAATCTTTATTGCACTTTCTTGAAAAATGGCGGCTGAAAAGACGCTACGATGGCATAGAGACGCTCTGACGTCATAGAGACGCTCTGACGTTATAGCTAAAAGGAAGTGACGTAATCAAATAGCAGTTTTATATACAAACTTTTAAATTGCTGTAACTAGAGTTGTAATTGTCCAATCGACATGGGAGTTGAATATATATATACTATATACAAATGTCTATAGTATATATCAATTGGATCCCCTGGTCGAGGGTCTAAAAATATTTTAGCCCCCCCCAATTTTTTTTTTGTTGAAAAAATTTTTTTTTCTTAAAAAAATTTTTTTCCTTGAAAAAATTTTTTTTTCCTTGAAAAAATTTTTTTTCTTGAAAAAATTTTTTTTTCTTGAAAAAATTTTTTTTCCTTGAAAAAATTTTTTTTTCCTTGAAAAAATTTTTTTTTCCTTGAAAAAAATTTTTTTTTCCTTGAAAAAATTTTTTTTTCCTTGAAAAAATTTTTTTTTCCTTGAAAAAATTTTTTTTTCATTGAAAAAATTTTTTTTCCTTGAAAAAATTTTTTTTCCTTGAAAAAATTTTTTTTCCTTGAAAAAATTTTTTTTCCTTGAAAAAATTTTTTTTTCCTTGAAAAAATTTTTTTTTCCTTGAAAAAATTTTTTTTTCCTTGAAAAAAATTTTTTTTTTCCTTGAAAAAATTTTTTTTCCTTGAAAAAATTTTTTTTTCCTTGAAAAAATTTTTTTTTCCTTGAAAAAATTTTTTTTTCCTTGAAAAAAATTTTTTTTTCCTTGAAAAAAATTTTTTTTCCTTGAAAAAAATTTTTTTTCCTTGAAAAAATTTTTTTTCCTTGAAAAAATTTTTTTTCCTTGAAAAAATTTTTTTTCCTTGAAAAAATTTTTTTTTTCCTTGAAAAAAATTTTTTTTTCCTTGAAAAAATTTTTTTTTTCCTTGAAAAAATTTTTTTTCCTTGAAAAAATTTTTTTTTCCTTGTAAAAAATTTTTTTTTCCTTGAAAAAATTTTTTTTTCCTTGAAAAAATTTTTTTTCCTTGAAAAAATTTTTTTTCCTTGAAAAAATTTTTTTTTCCTTGAAAAAATTTTTTTTCCTTGAAAAAATTTTTTTTTTCTTGAAAAATTTTTTTTTCTTGAAAAATTTTTTTTTTCTTGAAAAATTTTTTTTTCTTGAAAAATGAAAAATTTTTTTTTCTTGAAAAAATTTTTTTTTTGAAATTTTAATTCAAATAAACAATCAATCAAAATAATTTAAAATCGAAATTTATTTAAAATCAAAATTATTTAAAATTATTTTACAATTATTTTACAATTAAAATTCAATGTTATCAAAGGTGTACGAGAAGAAATCGTCCACAGATTTATAAACCCTCAAATCGAGAGGTTCTTCGGAAACACCATTGTCCACTATAGTCTCTTTGGGGGGACCGTACACTTGCCTGAGAAGGCTTCTTCCCCATTCGACGTGGTTGGGCACAACGGTGTACGTATTTCCGACATACACCAACTGCTGTGGAAATTCCTGCGAGGATTCTTGCGGGGATTCTTGGAATGGCTGTGATTCCTGGGGGGAATCTTGGAATGGCGGGGATTCTTGAAATGGCTGTGATTCTTGCGGTGGTTTCTGCGGGGGGAATGGCTGTGATTCTTGGGGAGAATCTTGCGGTGGTTTCTGGGATGGTTTCACGTTATACAGCTGGCTGTCACGGGGCACCTGGTTGGTCACCGTGACCGAAAAAAAAGTCTTATTCAACGTGACGATGCAGTATTTGACTCCTTCGGGGACGTGGTAAGTGCTGTGGGGTTCGAGCAGAAACATGGAATAAAAGTATTGTTCATTGGCATAAAAAGTCCCAGGAATGCCCCGGACTCTGGGCACCGAGGTGACATAGAAGGCTATGGGTGCCGTGGTGGTTTTGTAGACGTGCACTGTGTTGGGAGCCACGACTTGCAGTCCGAAGGTGAAGAGCGCATTGGTGAGGAACATGTGTTCCGCCACCACAAAAAAAGTCCGGATATCCGTGTTGGTTTTATAGCCATTGAGGCTGAGACGCTTATGGACGCTGGACCATGACACCGTACTTCTTTTTCTTCCCGCATCATAGGACTCTTTCCCGATTCTTTCAAAATGAAATTTCAATTTATCATTCCAATCCTGTTCTTTACAGTATATTCTGTCATTCACCAAGTACTCGTAAAAGGATTTCACGGGATAATTGGCAAATAAGTGCCTAAATCCAGCCTTGTCACGGGGATGGAATATTGAGAACACATGATCGACCACTTGGTTCGGAAACATTTTGATGCATCTACCTGAGGAGCGCACTCTTTTTATACCAGCATTTCTCGCGCATCCACGCCGCGCATTGGTCCACGCATCCACGCATTGCTATTGGTCGCACATTGCTATTGGTCGCGCATTGGTCCACGCATTACTATTGGTCGCAATGTGAGAAGATAAAAAAAGGTAAAAAAATTTTAAAAAAAAATTTCTGACGATGAAAAAAAAATTTTCCGACGATGAAAAAAAATTCTAAAAAAAAATTTCTGACGATAAAAAAAATTCTAAAAAAAAATTTCTGACGATAAAAAAAAAATTCTAAAAAAAAATTTCTGACGATAAAAAAAAAAAAAAAAAAAAAAAAAAAACAAAAAAAAAAAAAAAAAAAAAAAAAAAAAAAAAAAAAAAAAAAAAAATATATATATATTTATATTTTTTTTTTTTTTTTTTTTTTTTTTTTTTTTTTTTTTTTTTTTTTTTTTTTTTCAAAATTTTCTTTCAAAAATTTTTTTTTTCAAAATTTTTTTTCAAAAATTTTTTTTTTCAAAAATTTTTTTTTCAAAATTTTTTTTTTCAAAAAATTTTTTTTTTCAAAATTTTTTTTTTCAAAATTTATTTTTTCAAAAAAAATTTTTTTTTTCAAAAAATTTTTTTTTTCATCGTGTCACAAATTTCTTTCGTGTCAAAATTTTCTTGAAACAAATTTTTTAGTGCTGGAATCTTGGCTACATGGGTTAACAAAATTTCTCGATCTCGTTCCTTCATGCGGATCGAGAATCGTTTCGCTATTTCCATTCCCGTTAATAGTCTCAGGAATGCTTCATGCGCCGTTTTTGCGTTTGTCACGTCTAAACAGACCACTTGTTTTTCCTCTAGAGGCTCGGCATGAAAGAGGGGTGGTGTGAAAAGAGGAGCCTTTTCCATGTCATGGTTCCCCATTTGCTTGGCGATATTCAAGACTTGTGTGTGAATGTCTTCGGGCAAATTGAGGGACCTGTGACTACACAAGACGACTAAATGTTTGACGTGGTTCGGTTTCAGTACGGAATATCCAAACATGGGTTCGACGATAATTAAAAAATCGAGCCCATCTTTGTAATGGGTGGGAATGTCAAACGTGTCGCATTGCACGCGAATGGATTCTTGGTGACTGAAACACATGTCTAGGAAATAGTCAAGGAGGTAGGGTTGTCTTCCCAAATTTCCAAAGACGACGTTGACGGGATGTTGTCTCCATGCATGAACGACGGCTTTGGCGTGGTTCATTTCTGTCATGTTTCCTAGTCGTTCATATTTCATTCTGTCTCTACGAGCGATCGCCACGTCCAAATCCAACATGCGTTCCACGTCATCGATGTAATCGAGTTCGTGAACGGTGGGCAGTTGATTGCAAAAAGTGACAGCCTTTTTCATCGTGGTGTGATGTACATATGTAAACGTAAACATATATATATAGAAAAAAAAAAAAAAAAAAAAAAAAAAAAAAAAAAAAAAAAAAAAAAAAAAAAAAAAAAAAAAAAAAAAAAAAAATAATTTTTTTTTTTTTTTTTTTTTTTTTTTTTTTTTTTTTTTTTTTTTTTTTTTTTTTTTTTTTTTTTTTTTTTTCAAAAATTTTTTTTTTCTTTTGAAAAAATTTTTTTTCTTGAAAATTTTTTTTAAAAATTTTTTTTTCAAAAAAATTTTTTTTCTCAAATTTTTTTTTAAGAAAAGATTTCAAAACATTTCTTCAAATTATCCATTTATTCAATGACATTACAAATGATTCAGTTACAAAAGACATTCAATGTCTGATAGGGTCCACGGGATACCTCATGATTTTAGAGATGCCTCCCACCACGGCTTTCCATCGATGACAATTGCCTTTTTGGCAATAGTGACAGGGTCCCACCGAGGACGGGGGAATCCGTTTCACTTCAAAGGGAGAATTTTGAATTTCTGGATAGTCGTCCATCACATACACCGTCTTCACGCGTGTTTTGTACATTAAATCGATGAGTTGGTCATCGTTATCACCGTCCATCGATAAACTGATCCGGCCATTGGTGATGGTATACCCTTCGGAGGTGATGCACAACACGACGTCTGTGGGATGGACGACTCGTCTTTGATCATGGTGCAGGAGACTGTCGGAGAAGGGAAGGAGTCTTTCGATGCCGTAATGGAAGGCCCACCATCGATGACACTGCAGGGCGCAGCATTCAGGGCATTCTCGGATCTGGGTGGGGAGCTCCATGACGGTCGTGTCGACGTAGTTGGTGGCATGTTTATCCCACAGTCGATAAGACGTCTCGTCCACCAAATACAGTTTTTGGATACGCATCATAAAGATGTCGTAAGACACGTTATCCAAATTCCTGCTGGAGAAGGATCGATGACCGTCGGTGAGCGTGTAACCATCGGCACGCATGGCGAGGACACCCATCACGTTCCGGTGCTTGGTGACAATGGGTGTCACAATTTTCTTCACAGTTTTCTTGAAAACAGGCTTGAAAATTTTCGCCACAGGCTTGATCACAGGTTCCACAGGTTCCACAGGCTTGAAAAATTTCACAGGTTCCACAATTTTCCTTTTCACACTTTTCTTTTCTACAATTTTCTTTTCTACTGGCTCCACAATTTTCTTTTCTACAGGCTCCACAATTTTCTTTTCTACAGGCTCTACAATTTTCTTTTCAACAGGCTCCACAATTTTCTTTTCTACTGGCTCCACAATTTTCTTTTCTACAGGCTCCACAATTTTCTTTTCTACAGGCTCTACAATTTTCTTTTCAACAGGCTCCACAATTTTCTTTTCAACAGGCTCCACAATTTTTTTTTCAACAGTTTTGGTCCAGTAAGGTTTAAAAGTTTTCGGAAAACCTATTCGAACTTTCTTCTTAGGTGGAGACATTTCATCAAATAACTCATCCAAGTTGTAAAGATCTGAATCTCCTTGCAACTCTAAGATGGCGTCGTCCAATTCTTTATCTAACGTCTCCATGACTTGTTATGTTGAGGTACGGTATAAATACAAGTTTATATACTAAGAAAAAAAAAAAAAAAAAAAAAAAAAAAAAAAAGAAAAAAAAAATATTTTTTTTTTTTTTTTTTTTTTTTTTTTTTTTTTTTTTTTTTTTTTCTCATCAGTCAAAAATTTTTTTTTGAAAATTTTTTTTTCATCGTGTTAAATTTTTTTTTTGAAATTTTTTTTTTCATCAGTCAAAAAATTTTTTTGAAAATTTTTTTTTCATCAGTCAAAAAATTTTTTTGAAAATTTTTTTTTCATCAGTCAAACATTTTTTTTGAAAATTTTTTTTTCATCAGTCAAAAAATTTTTTTGAAAATTTTTTTTTCATCATGTCAAATTTTTTTCATGCCAAAATTTTTTCCTCAAAGTTTATTTTCAGAAATTTGTTTTACTACCCAGTTCTTAAACGCCGTCACTTCATCCTGAGGACAGTGTAAATTTTGCATATGATATCCACATGTCACATCATGTTCGCTCTTTAAATCATTAAATTTTGGGCACCCATAGATCTCTAAATTTACACAAGGTATACCTAGGTTATCCAGTTTCCTTTGTTCCACGCAACCACCTTTATAAGCAATAACGTCTTTATTAAACGTTTTACATTCCTCGTAAAAATTTAAAACGTGTGTGTTTAATTCGTCCGCTTCATACACCTCCTCTTGCGGTAACGGGGAGAACGTCATCCCATGAACGTGACGATATACATATTTTATCGCTCTCCAATCCTTGTCCGTTAGAGATGCTTTATACGGTGTTAAATTATATCGCTTACTTTTTCCACATGTCCAAGACATGGAAATGTAACCAAATTCCCGGCATAGAAATATCTTTCCAAGCATGAAGCCCTCGAAATCAATCACTCCGCAAATGTGATCCATTCCACAAATTTGATCCATAAAGTTTTTTTATATACTAGGAAAAAAAAAAAAAAAAAAAAAAAAAAAAAAAAAAAAAAAAAAAAAATTTTTTTTTTTTTAAAACTTTTTAAAAATTTTTTTTTAAATTTTTTTTTAAACTTTTTTAAAATATTTTTTTGTAAATTTTTTTAAAATATTTTTTTGTTTGTATCATAAAAAAAAAACAATTTTCTTTTTACAATTTTTTTTATTTTTTACAAAACAATTTTTTACAAAACAATTTTTTACACAAAACAATTTTTTTTTACAAAAAAACAATGTACTGACATTCAATGTGGTATATATTCAAAGTTCCATTTCCTTATTTTTCGAATCATTTCAATTGCTTGAAATTTATGGCAGTCCTTCCGTTTGCAAAACGGACATTTTTTGGGGTTTTTTTCTTCTTGTAACACAGTTTTGATGCCTTTCATCAAGTTCAGTCTGGATTCGGTAAATTTATTACCCACATAAAATACATCGGGTTTCAAAGCTTTTAATTGTTTCATTTTCAAGTTCCTCTTTAGCCTACCATTCCATGAGATGGAAAGGTGTCCATTGGTGGCCGTAAACCCTCTGGGTGTCATGTATACAGCAACGTCCACAAGATGGTGCTCCACCGGTTCACGGATGTACAGCTGACATCCAAATAACTTTTCAAACACTTTTTCCGTTTTTTTCCTTGTAATCCGTGACATCCGGCAATATGTCATCGATGATTTCCATAGATCGCCATTTTTTGGTCCTCTCTGCGCTCTCCTTGTCTGTAAACAGGAATTTTTTTACTCGTAGTTTTTTAACATCTATACTAAAAGTGGACCTTTTGCGTTTCAGAAATGATCTCACCCCGTCGCTGATGGCATATCCATTTTTACGCACTGCCGCCACACAGGGTTTATCCTCATGGTAAAAGTAAGAAAATCCAGTTTTAGGCGCAACTTCGGCCACAATTTCGGGCACATCACTGGACACATCCATGGGCACATCACTTTTCATGGACACATCATCGGGCACATCATCGGACACGGGTACATTATCGGACACATTATCGGGGACATCATCGGGCATGGACACATCTTCGGACACATCTTCGGACACATCATCGGGGACATCTTCGGACACATCATCGGGGACATCTTCGGACACATCATCGGGGACATCTTCGGGCACATCATCGGGGACATCTTCGGGCACATCTTCGAGTACAGTATCGAGGACATCATCGAGTACATCGCCGGGCAGATCATCCAACTCAGACATAGTATCGGGCAGAGTATTATCCATTAAGTACTCCACGGTATCCTCGGCACTAATATCAGAAAACATGTCCATGGCTACCTTCTCACTCAACTGGCTGAAACTGTCTACCGGCATCGCCTTTTATAGGGACGGTCGACCAATAGGAGGAAAGATGCGCGCGCAGAACTTTTTTTTGCCACGATGAAAAATTTTTTTTTTGACAAGACGAAAAATTTTTTTTATGACATGATTGAAAAAAAAAAAAAAAAAAAAAAAAAAAAAAAAAAAAAAAAAAAAAAAAAAAAAAAAAAAAAAATTTTTTTTTTTTTTTTTTTTTTTTTTTTTTTTTTTTTTTTTTTTTTTTTTTTTTTCAATCGTGTCAAAAAAATTTTTCAATCGTGTCAAAAAAATTTTTCAATCATGTCAAAAAAATTTTTTTTCATCACAATTTTGTTTCTTCAGATGTTCCAAGCATTTTTCTCGCGATGTTCTTGTGCATAATGTTTTACCCACACTATTCCAGGATCTCTTTTAGGTAATAACACAACATAGGGGATTAAACTTCCCAAATATGTCGCAGATTCAATGTCAACGGCTCCAATAGTAGGGTTCCACTGTGTATCCCCTTTTAGATTTTTCTCGTAAAAATCTTTAATGTAATCATCCATATCTTTCGTGGTGTGAAATGTAGATTTTTGAGGAGGGAAATTGTAGACATTCATGTTGTGTATCAAATCGTCGATGGTAAAATTCATATCTTGGACGTTTAAATGAATCACATGGTGTGGGTGATCCTTCATAACAGATGCAAAGGTGACCTGATAAGGTAACTGTCGTCCCTCACACTGGATGAAAGAAACATGAGCTGCGTACTGGAAATCCATGACTGTTGAAGAAAACGACCAGCCGGACTCCTTATAAAGTCGCAAAAAAAAAAAAAAAAAAAAAAAAAAAAAAAAAAAAAAAATTTTTTTTTTTTTTTTTTTTTTTTTTTTTTTTTTTTTTTTCAATCGTGTAAAAAAAAAGTTTCAAAAAATTTTTCAAGGTCATTCAAAATGTTAAAAAAAATTTTCTTGACTTAAAAAAAATTTTCTTGCTTCATTGGACTTTAGAAAGTAGGTCAAGGTCATTCAAAATGTTAAAAAAAAATCCTTGCCAGAAAGTAGGTCAAGGTCATTCAAAATGTTAAAAAAAAAACGCAAGAAAAACGGATTTTCGCGTTTTTATAAAATTTTCGCGTTTTTATTAAAAAAAAATTTTTTTCGCGTTTTTTGTAAAAAAAAATATTTTTTTTTCGCGTTTTTTGTAAAAAAAAAATTTTTCGCGTTTTTTGTAAGAAAATTAATTTTTTTTTTCGCGGTTTAAACGGTTTTACGCGGTTTAGACGGTTTTACGCGGTTTACCCGATGCAATTAAATTTAGGTAGATTATCCTCGGGGTAATCTACAAACGAGGTACCCGATATGAATAATTCTCCTGAATTATTCCAATGGATTGATTATCCTCGGGGCAAGATAATCGTCCCATGTAGCGGTTGCCACATGCTGCTCAGTGATTCACCATTTCACCGAGTCAAAAGGGGTCCATTTCATTTTTTTAGATGAGCGGACCATAGCACATCTTTCAGCCTGTAGTCGGTTGACTACATCATCATCTCTCAGCATGCAGTCTGGAACGACTACATCTCCCAAGACAGGTCGGATGACAAGTCTCGGGACTCAGTGATTCACCATTTCACCGAGTCAAGAGGAGTCCTTTAATTTTTTAGAGATGAGCGGACCATAGCACATCTCTCAGCCTGTAGTCGGTTGACTACATCTCTCAGCATGCAGTCTGGAAACGACTACATCTCCCAAGACAGGTCGGATGACAAGTCTCGGGACTCAGTGATTCACCATTTCACCGAGTCAAAAGGGGTCCTATAATTTTTTTAAGTTGAGCGGACCATAGCACATCTTTCAGCCAGTAGTCGGTTGACTACATCATCTCTCGCATGTAGTCTGGAACGACTACATCTCCCAAGACAGGTCGGATGACAAGTCTCGGGACTCAGTGATTCACCATTTCACCGAGTCAAAAGGGGTCCTATAATTTTTTTAAGTTGAGCGGACCATAGCACATCTTTCAGCCAGTAGTCGGTTGACTACATCATCTCTCGCATGCAGTCTGGAAACGACTACATCTCCCAAGACAGGTCGGATGACAAGTCTCGGGATTCAGTGATTCACCATTTCACCGAGTCAAAAGGGGTCCTTTAATTTTTTATAGATGAGCGGACCATAGCACATCTTTCAGCCTGTAGTCGGTTGACTACATCATCTCTCGCATGTAGTCTGGAACGACTACATCTCCCAAGACAGGTCGGATGACAAGTCTCGGGACTCAGTGACTCACCCACTCACCGAGTCAGGAGGGGTCCTATAATTTTTTAGAGATGAGCGGACTATAGCACATCTTTCAGCTTGTAGTCTGGAACGACTACATCATCTCTCAGCATGCAGTCTGGAACGACCGCATCATCTTCTCCCAAGACAGGTCGGATGACAAGTCTCGGGACTCAGTGACTCACCCACTCACCGAGTCAGGAGGGGTCCTCTAATTTTTTAAAGTTGAGCGGACCATAGCACAACTCTCGCATGCAGCCTGGAACGACTGCAAGATCCACCCCGAGACAAGCATTACTCTACAAGTCCGGGCCTCAGTGACTCACCCACTCACCGAGTCAGGAGGGGTCCTCTAATTTTTTAAAGTTGAGCGGACCATAGCACAACTCTCGCATGCAGCCTGGAACGACTGCAAGATCCACCCCGAGACAAGCATTACTCTACAAGTCCGGGCCTCAGTGACTCACCCACTCACCGAGTCAGGAGGGGTCCTCTAATTTTTTTAAGTTGAGCGGACCATAGCACAACTCTCGCATGCAGCCTGGAACGACTGCAAGATCCACCCCGAGACAAGCATTACTAAACAAGTCCGGGCCTCAGTGACTCACCCACTCACCGAGTCAGGAGGGGTCCTCTAATTTTTTTAAGTTGAGCGGACCATAGCACAACTCTCGCATGCAGCCTGGAACGACTGCAAGATCTACCCCGAGACAAGCATTAATCAACAAGTCCGGGCCTCAGTGACTCACCCACTCACCGAGTCAGGAGGGGTCCTCTAATTTTTTTAAGTTGAGCGGACCATAGCACAACTCTCGCATGCAGCCTGGAACGACTGCAAGATCTACCCCGAGACAAGCATTAATCAACAAGTCCGGGCCTCAGTGACTCACCCACTCACCGAGTCAGGAGGGGTCCTCTAATTTTTTTAAGTTGAGCGGACCATAGCACAACTCTCGCATGCAGCCTGGAACGACTGCAAGATCTACCCCGAGACAAGCATTAATCAACAAGTCCGGGCCTCAGTGACTCACCCACTCACCGAGTCAGGAGGGGTCCTCTAATTTTTTATAGTTGAGCGGACCATAGCACAACTCTCGCATGCAGCCTGGAACGACTGCAAGATCTACCCCGAGACAAGCATTACTCTACAAGTCCGGGCCTCAGTGACTCACCCACTCACCGAGTCAGGAGGAGTCCTAATTTTTTATAGTTGAGCGGACCATAGCACAACTCTCGCATGCAGCCTGGAACGACTGCAAGATCTACCCCGAGACAAGCATTACTAAACAAGTCCGGGCCTCAGTGACTCACCCACTCACCGAGTCAGGAGGAGTCCTCTAATTTTTAAGTTGAGCGGACCATAGCACAACTCTCGCATGCAGCCTGGAACGACTGCAAGATCTACCCCGAGACAAGCATTAATCAACAAGTCCGGGCCTCAGTGACTCACCCACTCACCGAGTCAGGAGGGGTCCTCTAATTTTTTTAAAGTTGAGCGGACCATAGCACAACTCTCGCATGCAGCCTGGAACGACTGCAAGATCTACCCCGAGACAAGCATTACTCTACAAGTCCGGGCCTCAGTGACTCACCCACTCACCGAGTCAGGAGGAGTCCTATAATTTTTTAAAGTTGAGCGGACCATAGCACAACTCTCGCATGCAGCCTGGAACGACTGCAAGATCTACCCCGAGACAAGCATTACTCTACAAGTCCGGGCCTCAGTGACTCACCCACTCACCGAGTCAGGAGGAGTCCTATAATTTTTTAAAGTTGAGCGGACCATAGCACAACTCTCGCATGCAGCCTGGAACGACTGCAAGATCTACCCCGAGACAAGCATTACTCTACAAGTCCGGGCCTCAGTGACTCACCCACTCACCGAGTCAGGAGGAGTCCTATAATTTTTTAAAGTTGAGCGGACCATAGCACAACTTTCTTAAAACTAATATAAAACTAAAAACTAAACTAAAAACTAAACTAAAGATTTTAAAAACACAATACTGAAATCAAAACATTATACCATTATACATTGCACAATGTAACATAAAAAAAACGCAGCATGCAAAACCCTCCAACACCAAGCAAGCAAGCAAGCAAGCGCGGGCCACCGAAGAGAGAATGGAGAAGAAGACGAGGAGTATTTATAGGAGAGAGGGAGTGACTACGGCATGACGTTGCAACCAATAGGAAGAGAGGTGTGGTTACAAGCATCACTGAAGGTAGGAAAGAGAGGTGGCCGAGGAACATGTCAAAGGGGAGCACTTATATACACTCTTGAAAAAAAAAAAAAAAAAAAAAAAAAAAAAAAAAAAAAAAAAAAAAAAAAAAAAAAAATTTTTTTTTTTTTTTTTTTTTTTTTTTTTTTTTTTGTTTTTTTTTTTTTTTTTTTTTTTTTCAATGATGAAAATAAAATTTCAAAAAAAAATTTTTTTTAATTTTTTTTTTAAATTTTTTTTTTAAATTTTTTTAAAATTTTTTTTAAAATTTTTTTTAAAATTTTTTTTTTTAATTTTTAAAAAAAATTTTTTTTTAAATTTTTTTTTTAAATTTTTTTTTTAAATTTTTTTTAAAATTTTTTTTTAAAATTTTTTTAAAAATTTTTTTTTAAATTTTTAAAAAATTTTTTTTTAAATTTTTAAAAAAATTTTTTTTTTAATTTTTTAAAATTTTTTTTTCATCGTCATGACTAACAAAATAGGAATAACAAATTAGGGATTCTTACCGCATCAGCCCGCCAGGTAATCCAATGTAGCAACGCTGACTAGAGGTCCACCTCCTTTGAAGTCCAGGGCACAAATGAAAGAGTCTCGGTGGAACACCGCTATTTATACACGCGTCATCGATGAAATGAAAAGTCATCGATGAAATATCGATATAAAAAATCGATGAAAAAAAATGAATCGATACTCAAAGTTGAAAAAAAAAAAAAAAAAAAAAAAAAAAAAAAAAAAAAAAAAAAAAAATAAAAAAAAAAAAAAAAAATTTTTTTTTTTTTTTTTTTTTTTTTTTTTTTTTTTTTTTTTTTTTTTTTTTGACCTATCAACTTTGAGTATCGATTCATTTTTTTTCATCGATTTTTTTATATCGATATTTCATCGGATCTACCCTATAAAAGGACGAACGCATCCCGCGCCGCGTCATTTCCAACATGCCTTCTTTCACTTGCGTTATCTGCGTCGAGTCGGTGGAGACCAGCCTCTTGAATTACGTTATACCTTGCGGCCATCATTTCCACGAGGATTGCTTGATGGGCTGGTACTGCAAAGAGAAGACGTGTCCGCTTTGCCGATGCAGCATCGAATCGGATATATTTGACAAGTACAGCCGCGCGATTTTTTTTCAACGCTTTTGTGACTGGACCGAGACCGAGGAATACCAAGCCCAAAATTCAAAATTTAAACTTTGGATGGAGCACTGCATGCAAATCGCCTACTACGATGTCGTCAATAAACCGTTGATCCGAGAGAGGTCTCGTTTTCCCATCATGACTGCGAACCAAATGGGTTTGATGATGATGGACTTTGCTTCGCTGACCGAGAGGATACATCTGAAAACGTTTGTCAAGGCTACCCACACCTGTAGGCGATTCGAATGTGACGAGCAGAACTGCTTTTTGGAACTGCTGAAAGTTCGAAATGAGAGACAGTCTACCTAAACACAATTCATTTTGACACATTTTGATATTTTTAATAAAGTTTTAATACACTTTTAATAAAGTTTAAAAAAAAAAAAAAAAAAAAAAAAAAAATCAAGGGGTCTTGATTTTTTTTTAAAGTCAAAAAATATCAGCAACTTTGAAACACCATCCAGAATATATTTTTCATAAAATATATTCTGGATATAAACTACGAAACCAAATATGTTTCCCACCCGTGCAACCAATTTGTGGTATGATTTTTTTTTCATGAACCTAACTGAAACTGAACTAACTGAAAGGAGGTTGGGTACATGAGGGGGTGTAAAATTATTTCTCAACTCTTCTCAACTCAAAATTTTTTTTTTCTCAACTCAGAAAAAAAAATTTTTGTAACAACTCTGTGAAAAAAAAAAAAAAAAGAAAAAAAAAAAAAAGAAAAAAAAAAAAAAAAAAATTTTTTTTTTTTTTTTTTTTTTTTTTTTTTTTTTTTTTTTCCTTCAAATTTGAATATCGATTCATTTTATCGATTCATTTTATATATCGATATCCACGCCACGCCTCCTTTCGGTCTGACCAATAGGCGTTGAGACACACGGGTATAAAAGGCCGCGTCTTCTCCGCATCGCCTCATTCGCCATGACGATCTGTTACATTTGCCACGCGCGCTGCGAGAGCCTCTGGGTTTCGCATGAACTCCGATGCCGGCATCTATTTCACGACGTATGTCTGGCCGGATGGATGTCAATGGGAAAGGACACTTGTCCCGCTTGCTGTACACCCTTTCAATCGGATATTTTATCGGACATGCAGAGAATGTTCCACTACCAACGGTACTTGGATTACGTCGAGAAGGATTCCTCCTATCACCAACTGAGTGTTGGATTAAGGAGCAGGATTCATGATGTGATGACATCGGAGTATAAAGACTGTAAGGATTTTCCTCTCCAACGGAATCGGAGAAAGTACCCCCCGTTCAATGCAAACAAATTGGCGATGGAAGTCGAGGGTCTGCTGCCTGAAAATTACGAGCACGAAATGTTGATGTTCGTCCGGAGCAGTCACACCTGCGACGCCGACTGTACGGAGGATAACTGCTACTTGTTAAATTGTAAATATTATCAATAAAAAAAAAAAAAAAAAAAAAAAAAAAAAAAAAAAAATCAAGAGGTCTTGATTTTTTTTTTAAGTCAAAAAATATCAACAACTTTGAAACACCGTCCAGAATATATTTTCATAAAATATATTCTGAACCAAAAAATTGTCGAACTGTTTCCAGGCTCCTCTTTGTCCTTTTAACATTACGTCTATGGCGACGACTGTGAAAAATGAGTACATCTGCCTTTCGCAGTCCCTGGTAGACCTTTCACACAGTCAACAGCACAAACATTGCGCACCGGTACCCTTTCAATTTATTACAAAATCTCCATTTGCTAAATGCCAGTCGGTTTCTCTTGATGATCTTTTGAGACAGTCTCAACAAGCCAAGCATGACAGTCTTAACAAGCCAAGCATGACAGTCTTAATAATCCAAGCAGGACAGTCTTAATTAGCCAAGCATGACAGTCTTAATGAGCCAAGCATGACAGTCTTAACTCACTAAGCATGACAGTCTTAACTAATTTATGACTGAAATATTTTTTTTTTTAAATTAATGTTTAAAAAAAATATTTCAGTCATTAATTAGTTAAGACTGTCATGCTTTGTGAGTTAAGACTGTCATGCTTTGTTAGTTAAGACTGTCATGCTTTGTTAGTTAAGACTGTCATGCTTTGTTAGTTAAGACTGTCATGCTTTGTTAGTTAAGACTGTCATGCTTTGTTAGTTAAGACTGTCATGCTTTGATAGTCTTTTGATTGCTTTTGATTTGTGGGTTGAGACTGTCATGCTTTGTGGGTTGAGACTGTCATGCTGTGTGAGTAAAATGTATTACGTGTAGTCCTAAAAGGAACTAGTTACGCTAAGACATTTAGGGGAATCAGTTGTATCTATAACGTAAAATCTTCCAGGCTGTATAGATTATATACTACTGTTGGCTATATAAACATCAGTACCATTCCTTTTGCTGGTATCATTGCAGGTTATGACTGCACCATAACATACGCCCCACATTTCCTGTTATATACTTTAAGCCAAATAGGTAAAGCACCGCTCTTTGGTAAGAGTTTATGGATTTGAATACCATTATTCGTGTTCGGAAACCACCTTAAGCAGTGTCCATAGGTCGTGTAACAAAAGTAGATTGAAACCATTTCATAACTTATATGTATGAAATATCTAAATGGGAATTAATTTTATCTTTAATCTTTTAATGAATAATGTTTATTACGTTATTAGTATTTTATGCACCCCAGTAATGCAGTCAATGAAAAGAAAATTTTTCGAAAAAAATTTTTCAAAAAAAAATTTTTTCCCGAGACGAAAAAAAGTTTTCAAAAAAAAAAAAAAAAAAAAAAAAAAAAAAAAAAAAAAAAAAAAATTTTTTTTTTTTTTTTTTTTTTTTTTTTTTTTTTTTTTTTTTTTTTTTTTTTTTTTTTGTGAAAAAAATTTTTTTTTTGTGAAAATTTTTTTTTGAAAATTTTTTTTTGTGAAAAAATTTTTTTTTTGTAAAAAATTTTTTTTGTGAAACTTTTTTTAAATTTTTTTGGTTGTTTGGTTGTTTTATAGTTTGTCAGCTGACTATTTGTTAGACTGTTTGGCAGACTTTAAAAAGCTGCAATGTGGAAAATATTTCTGGTGTTCCTTCCAGGGGTTATCATCCGGTTCCCAACTTTTCAGTGCTCCGCCACACCAGAAGCACACCACCAGATCCATGAACCCTGAATAATAAAAACCGCATTCAGACAACAGGGCCGGGTTTGGGTTCTTGAGATTCCAATCCTTGAACGTCCGTTGTCGATCTTGGATATCCGCCATGCATGGATGAGCGACCACGTTGTTAACATTGATGGGTTCACTTAAATTTAAAATATCGTCACATAATTCTTTAAGCGAAAAAATAATACTTTTTCTATTGTTCACAGCAGTTTCAACCAAAGATTTTGGGAAAATTTCACAAGCTTCCTTCATAATTTCTTTCTTCCATATATCTGCCAACACCATTCTAAAAGTACAAAGGGACGTGGGTACCTTTAAAGGAAAATCCGTTCCAGCAAAATAATTCTTTTTCATTAAACAACATTCACAGAGACTATCGACATCTTCTCGAACAACATTACTCGTAATGATTTTTTTTCCAGACATCTCATATGAAGAATAAAGTTTATCTTATATATACTCGGAAGGACCCCTATATATACCTGAAAAAAAAAAAAAAAAAAAAAAAAAAAAAAAAAAAAAAAAAAAAAAAAATTGTAACGTAACAACTCTGAAAAAAAAAAAAAAAAAAAAAAAAAAATTTATAAACTCTGAAAAAAAAAAAAAAAATTTTTTTTTTTTTTTTTTTTTTTTTTTTTTTTTTTTTTTTTTTTTTTTTTTTTTTTCAAGTATATATAGAGGTCCTTCCGTTCAACTTTGGTAGTCCCTCCGAGGAAGGCAAAGGGTGAGGACGTCACCCTCTCCTCTCCTCGGAGGAATTTTAAAAGGGGGGGGCATATATATATTTTTTTTTTTTTTTTTTTTTTTTTTTTTTTTTTTTTTTTTTTTTTTTTTTTTTTTAATTTTTTCCAGAAAGAGTTTGCACGAAAATTTTTTTTTCAAACTTCCCAAACCAAAGTCATTTTTAAATAAGCCACGCCCCCCTCCCAAGATTTAACCAATCATTTTCAACCGTTGCTTTTTGCCAGTATATATAGGGGTTCTTCCGTTCAACTTTGTCAGTTCCTCCGAGGAGGACGAAGGGTGAGGACGTCATTTCCCCCCTGCTTAAAAATATTCGAAAAAAAATTTTGAAAAAAAAAAATTTTTGAAAAAAAAATTTTTGAAAAAAAAATTTTGAAAAAAAAAATTTTGAAAAAAAAAATTTTGAAAAAAAAATTTTTGAAAAAAAAAATTTTGAAAAAAAATTTTTTGAAAAAAAAAATTTTGAAAAAAAAATTTTGAAAAAAAAAAATTTTGAAAAAAAATTTTTTGAAAAAAAAAATTTTGAAAAAGAAAATTTTGAAAAAAAAATTTTTGAAAAAAAATTTTTTGAAAAAAAAAATTTTGAAAAAAAAATTTTGAAAAAAAAAAATTTTGAAAAAAAATTTTTTGAAAAAAAAAATTTTGAAAAAAAAAAGTTTGAAAAAAAAAAAAAAAAAAAAAAAAAAAAAAAAATTTGAAAAAAAAAAAAAAAAAAAAAAAAAATAAAAAAAAACAAAAAAAAACAAAAAAAAAATATATATATATTAAGTTTTTTTTTTTGTTTTTTTTTTTTTTTTTTTTTTTTTTTTTTTTTTTTTTTTAATAATTTTTTCCAGAAAGAGTTTGGAAGAAAATTTTTTTTTCAAACTTCCCAAACCAAAGTCATTTTTAAAATAAGCCACGCCCCCCTCAGTCATTAACCAATCATTTTCAACCGTTGCTTTTTAGCCGAACGATGGTCGAATTGGTGCTGGAGTTCGAATCCTACAGTGGTATGGATCGGCTTTAAGCTGTAGGTCTCTTTATTTTGCGTTTCTCTTTTTTTTTTGCTTTTAAATGTAGACTGTCCAAACCAAACCAAGCCGAACGATGGCCGAATGGTTAGAGTGCTGACCTCCGCGAATCCCACAGTGGCACGGATGTTCGTAGCCGTTCGGCTTTGAACGTGGTGCAGATATTCTGAAGCGAAACATGACTCATTACAAGAGCCTCATTTCATTATCTGTGTAGTCTGGCCAAATTAATAAGTGTATATTAATGGATTGTATTGCCTCTACCAAACTTCTGCATCAAGTGGATCGGCTTTGAACGTGGTGCAGATATTCTGAAGCGAAACATGACTCATTACAATAGCCTCATTTCATTATCTGTGTAGTCTAGCCAAATTAATAAGTGTATATTAATGGATTGTATTGCCTCTACCAAACTTCTGCATCAAGTGGATTGTAATCGGCTTTAAGCAGTAGGTCCCTCGTGTTGCAAAAAGTAGACCGCCAAACCAAACCATCGTTACTTTTTGCCCGTTACTTTTTAGCGGGTGGCATGGTCTCCCTTGTGTTGCAAAATGTAGACTGTCCAAACCAAACCACCGTTACTTTTTGCGGCTCCAATCATTTTCCACCGTTACTTTTTAGCGGGTCCCACAGTGGTCGGCTTTAAGCTGTAGGTCCCATTAGTGTTGCAAAAAGTAGACCGTAGCACTCCAAACCAATCATTTTCCACCGTTACTTTTTGCAAGTATAAGCCACGCCCCCCCCAATCATTAACCAATCATTTTCTACCGTTGCGAGTATATATAGGGGTTCTTCCGTTCAACTTTGTCAGTCCGGAGGATAAAGGGTGAGGACGTCACAAGAAAAAAAAAAATTTTTGAAAAAAAAAAAAAATTTTTGAAAAAAAAATTTTTGAAAAAAAAATTTTTGAAAAAAAAGATTTTGAAAAAAAAAATTTTGAAAAAAAAAAGTTTTGAAAAAAAAAAAAAAAAAAAAAAAAAAAAAAAAAAAAAAAAAAAAAAAAGAATTTTTGAAAAAAAAATTTTTGAAAAAAAAATTTTTGAAAAAAAAAAAAAAAAAAAAAAAAAAAAAAAAAAAAAAAAAAAAAAAAAAAAAAAAAAATTTTTTTTTTTTTTTTTTTTTTTTTTTTTTTTTTTTTTTTTTTTTTTTTTTTTTTTTTCCTTAAATCAAATTTTTAATTTTTTCCAGAAAGAGTTTGCACGAAAATTTTTTTTTCAAACTTCCCAAACCAAAGTCATTTTTAAATAAGCCACGCCCCCAATTATTTTCTACCGTTGCGAGTATATATAGGAGTTCTTCCGTTCAACTTTGTCAGTCTTTTGAAAATTTCTTTTAAAAAATTTTTTTTTCAAAATTTTGTAGTCATTGTTGTTTCACTTTTTTCTCAGGGTAAAAATCTTTAGACCTTACAGTTTTCCCCTCCAACAGTCTTAATGAAGCCCAGCAAACCAAACACTTACAGTCTTAATGAAGCCCTTTAGAATGTGTTCCTTATAACTTTATTTATTATTAGAGGGAGGGTATTGAATATTTTAGAGTTAGATGTATCTAATACATTTGTACTGAATGTAAAATCTTATGAGCTGAATTCTGAGAACATTTGTACTGAATGTAAAATCTTATGAGCTGAATATTATTTATAAACTATATTTGGTGTTGAAATAAACTTTGTTTGGTCGGTTTACTTTTTGCAACACGAGGTGGTTTGGTCAGTCTACTTTTTGCAACACGAGGGCTAATTGTTTGGTTTGGATGGTCTACTTTTTGCAACACAAGGTGGTTTAGTTTGGACGGTCTACTTTTTGCAACACGAGGTGGTTTGGAGTGCTACTATATTTGGTGTTGAAATAAACTTTGTTTGGTTTGAAGTGCTACAGTCTACTTTTTGCAACACGAGGGCTTGGTTTGAAGTGCTACGGTCTACTTTTTGCAACACGACCTGCAGCCGACCACAGTGGGCTAACGTTTGTTTGGAAATTTGATTGGGTATTGAATATTTTAAGATGCATTCCTTTTTGCGATTCGTTAAGACTGTTGGGTTAAAAAGATGGAAACTCAGTGCCAACGTCCGGCAAAAGTTTTCTTGAAAACATTTTCATTGAAAAGTTTTATACCAACCTCCTCCTCTGTTCCCCCCTATACCAAAATTTCTAGCTAGACCAAAACTCTGGTTTCTTTCCTTCCAAACTTGATTCCTTTTGCTCTCCTGTTCTTCTCGCTTCCGCTTTTCTTGCTCTCTTTTGTCCAGTTCTTTTAATAATTCTTTCAACCTTCTATCCATTACTTTTTTTATAAGTCACTTTGTACTGTTAGAAAAAAAATGTTGGAAGAGAAAAATTATGCTTGTGAAATTTTCCCAGAATCTTTAGTTAAAAAGTAATTCTAAAAATTATGTGACGCTATTTTTAGAATTATGTGAAGCTAAAACTTTTCAATGAAAATGTTTTCAAGAAAACTTTTGCCGGACGTTGGCACTGAGTTTCCATCTTTTTAACCCAACAGTCTTAACGAATCGCAAAAAGGAATGCATCTTAAAATATTCAATACCCAATCAAATTTCCAAACAAACGTTAGCCCACTGTGGTCGGCTGCAGGTCGTGTTGCAAAAAGTAGACCGTAGCACTTCAAACCAAGCCCTCGTGTTGCAAAAAGTAGACTGTAGCACTTCAAACCAAACAAAGTTTATTTCAACACCAAATATAGTAGCACTCCAAACCACCTCGTGTTGCAAAAAGTAGACCGTCCAAACTAAACCACCTTGTGTTGCAAAAAGTAGACCATCCAAACCAAACAATTAGCCCTCGTGTTGCAAAAAGTAGACTGACCAAACCACCTCGTGTTGCAAAAAGTAAACCGACCAAACAAAGTTTATTTCAACACCAAATATAGTTTATAAATAATATTCAGCTCATAAGATTTTACATTCAGTACAAATGTTCTCAGAATTCAGCTCATAAGATTTTACATTCAGTACAAATGTATTAGATACATCTAACTCTAAAATATTCAATACCCTCCCTCTAATAATAAATAAAGTTATAAGGAACACATTCTAAAGGGCTTCATTAAGACTGTAAGTGTTTGGTTTGCTGGGCTTCATTAAGACTGTTGGAGGGGAAAACTGTAAGGTCTAAAGATTTTTACCCTGAGAAAAAAGTGAAACAACAATGACTACAAAATTTTGAAAAAAAAATTTTTTAAAAGAAATTTTCAAAAGACTGACAAAGTTGAACGGAAGAACTCCTATATATACTCGCAACGGTAGAAAATAATTGGGGGCGTGGCTTATTTAAAAATGACTTTGGTTTGGGAAGTTTGAAAAAAAAATTTTCGTGCAAACTCTTTCTGGAAAAAATTAAAAATTTGATTTAAGAAAAAAAAAAAAAAAAAAAAAAAAAAAAAAAAAAAAAAAAAAAATTTTTTTTTTTTTTTTTTTTTTTTTTTTTTTTTTTCAAAAAATTTTTTTTTTCAAAAATTTTTTTTTCAAAAATTTTTTTTTCAAAAATTTTTTTTTCAAAAATTTTTTTTTTTTTTTTTTTTTTTCAAATTTTTTTTTTCAAAAATTTTTTTTTCAAAAATTTTTTTTTCAAAAATTTTTTTTTCAAACTTTTTTTTTTCAAAAATTTTTTTAAGCAGGTTGTGACGTCCTCACCCTTTATCCTCCGGACTGACAAAGTTGAACGGAAGAACCCCTATATATACTCGCAACGGTAGAAAATGATTGGTTAATGATTGGGGGGGGCGTGGCTTATACTTGCAAAAAGTAACGGTGGAAAATGATTGGTTTGGAGTGCTACGGTCTACTTTTTGCAACACTAATGGGACCTACAGCTTAAAGCCGACCACTGTGGGACCCGCTAAAAAGTAACGGTGGAAAATGATTGGAGCCGCAAAAAGTAACGGTGGTTTGGTTTGGACAGTCTACATTTTGCAACACAAGGGAGACCATGCCACCCGCTAAAAAGTAACGGGCAAAAAGTAACGATGGTTTGGTTTGGCGGTCTACTTTTTGCAACACGAGGGACCTACTGCTTAAAGCCGATTACAATCCACTTGATGCAGAAGTTTGGTAGAGGCAATACAATCCATTAATATACACTTATTAATTTGGCTAGACTACACAGATAATGAAATGAGGCTATTGTAATGAGTCATGTTTCGCTTCAGAATATCTGCACCACGTTCAAAGCCGATCCACTTGATGCAGAAGTTTGGTAGAGGCAATACAATCCATTAATATACACTTATTAATTTGGCCAGACTACACAGATAATGAAATGAGGCTCTTGTAATGAGTCATGTTTCGCTTCAGAATATCTGCACCACGTTCAAAGCCGAACGGCTACGAACATCCGTGCCACTGTGGGATTCGCGGAGGTCAGCACTCTAACCATTCGGCCATCGTTCGGCTTGGTTTGGTTTGGACAGTCTACATTTAAAAGCAAAAAAAAAAGAGAAACGCAAAATAAAGAGACCTACAGCTTAAAGCCGAACGACATCCATACCACTGTAGGATTCGAACTCCAGCACCAATTCGACCATCGTTCGGCTAAAAAGCAACGATTGAAAATGATTGGTTAATGACTGAGGGGGGCGTGGCTTATTTTAAAAATGACTTTGGTTTGGGAAGTTTGAAAAAAAAATTTTCGTCCAAACTCTTTCTGGAAAAAATTAAAAAAAAAAAAAAAAAAAAAAAAAAAAAAAAAAAAAAAAAAAAAAAAAAAAAAAAAAAAAAAAAAAAAAAAAAAAAAAAAAAAAAAATATATATATAATTTTTTTTTTTTTTTTTTTTTTTTTTTTTTCAAAATTTTTTTTTTCAAAATTTTTTTTTTCAAAATCTTTTTTTTCAAAATTTTTTTTTTCAAAATTTTTTTTTCAAAAATTTTTTTTTCAAAAATTTTTTTTTTCAAAAAAATTTTTTTTTTCGAAAATTTTTTTTTCAAAATTTTTTTTTCAAAATTTTTTTTTTCAAAAAATTTTTTTTTAAAATTTTTTTTTTCAAAAAATTTTTTTTCAAAATTTTTTTTTTTCAAAATTTTTTTTTCAAAACTTTTTTTTTTCAAAATTTTTTTTTTCAAAATCTTTTTTTTCAAAAATTTTTTTTTCAAAATTTTTTTTTTCAAAATTTTTTTTTTCAAAATTTTTTTTTTCAAATTTTTTTTCGAATGTTTTTAAGCAGGGGGGGATGACGTCTTCACCCTTCGTCCTCCTCGGAGGAACTGACAAAGTTGAACGTAAGAACCCCTATATATACTGGCAAAAAGCAACGGTTGAAAATGATTGGTTAAATCTTGGGAGGGGGGCGTGGCTTATTTAAAAATGACTTTGGTTTGGGAAGTTTGAAAAAAAAATTTTCGTGCAAACTCTTTCTGGAAAAAATTAAAAATTAGATTAAAAAAAAAAAAAAAAAAAAAAAAAAAAAACAAAAAAAAAAAAAAAAAAATATATATATATATGCCCCCCCCCCTTTTAAAATTCCTCCGAGGAGAGGAGAGGGTGACGTCCTCACCCTTTGCCTTCCTCGGAGGGACTACCAAAGTTGAACGGAAGGACCTCTATATATACTTAAAAAAAAAAAAAAAAAAAAAAAAAAAAAAAAAAAAAAAAAAAAAAAATTTTTTTTTTTTTTTTTTTTTTTTTTTTTTTTTTTTTTTTCAGAGTTGTTAAATTTTTTTTTTTTTTTTTTTTTTCAGAGTTTATAAATTTTTTTTTTTTTTTTTTTTTTTTTCAGGTATATATAGGGGTCCTTCCGAGTATATATAAGATAAACTTTATTCTTCATATGAGATGTCTGGAAAAAAAATCATTACGAGTAATGTTGTTCGAGAAGATGTCGATATGGTCTGTGAATGTTGTTTAATGAAAAAGAATTATTTTGCTGGAACGGATTTTCCTTTAAAGGTACCCACGTCCCTTTGTACTTTTAGAATGGTGTTGGCAGAGAGATGGAAGAGAGAAATTATGAAGGAAGCTTGTGAAATTTTCCCAAAATCTTTGGTTGAAACTGCTGTGAACAATAGAAAAAGTATTATTTTTTCGCTTAAAGAATTATGTGACGATATTTTAAATTTAACTGAACCTGTTAACAACTTTGTCGCTCATCCATGCATGGCGGATATCCAAGATCGACAACGGACGTTCAAGGATTGGAATCTCAAGAACCCAAACCCGGCCCTGTTGTCTGAATGCGGTTTTTATTATTCAGGGTTCATGGATCTGGTGGTGTGCTTCTGGTGTGGCGGAGCACTGAAAAGTTGGGAACCGGATGATAACCCCTGGAAGGAACACCAGAAATATTTTCCACATTGCAGCTTTTTAAAGTCTGCCAAACAGTCTAACAAATAGTCAGCTGACAAACTATAAAACAACCAAACAACCAAAAAAATTTAAAAAAAGTTTCACAAAAAAAATTTTTACAAAAAAAAATTTTTTCACAAAAAAAATTTTCAAAAAAAAATTTTCACAAAAAAAAATTTTTTTTCACAAAAAAAAAAAAAAAAAAAAAAAAAAAAAAAAAAAAAAAAAAAATTTTTTTTTTTTTTTTTTTTTTTTTGTTTTGTTTTTGTTTTTTTTTTTGTTTTTTTGTTTTTTGAAAACTTTTTTTCGTCTCGGGAAAAAATTTTTTTTTGAAAAATTTTTTTCGAAAAATTTTCTTTTCATTGACTGCATTACTGGGGTGCATAAAATACTAATAACGTAATAAACATTATTCATTAAAAGATTAAAGATAAAATTAATTCCCATTTAGATATTTCATACATATAAGTTATGAAATGGTTTCAATCTACTTTTGTTACACGACCTATGGACACTGCTTAAGGTGGTTTCCGAACACGAATAATGGTATTCAAATCCATAAACTCTTACCAAAGAGCGGTGCTTTACCTATTTGGCTTAAAGTATATAACAGGAAATGTGGGGCGTATGTTATGGTGCAGTCATAACCTGCAATGATACCAGCAAAAGGAATGGTACTGATGTTTATATAGCCAACAGTAGTATATAATCTATACAGCCTGGAAGATTTTACGTTATAGATACAACTGATTCCCCTAAATGTCTTAGCGTAACTAGTTCCTTTTAGGACTACACGTAATACATTTTACTCACACAGCATGACAGTCTCAACCCACAAAGCATGACAGTCTCAACCCACAAATCAAAAGCAATCAAAAGACTATCAAAGCATGACAGTCTTAACTAACAAAGCATGACAGTCTTAACTAACAAAGCATGACAGTCTTAACTCACAAAGCATGACAGTCTTAACTATCAAAGCATGACAGTCTTAACTATCAAAGCATGACAGTCTTAACTCACAAAGCATGACAGTCTTAACTAATTAATGACTGAAATATTTTTTTAAACATTTATTTTTAAAAAAAATATTTCAGTCATAAATTAGTTAAGACTGTCATGCTTAGTGAGTTAAGACTGTCATGCTTTGTTAGTTAAGACTGTCATGCTTGGCTAATTAAGACTGTCCTGCTTGGATTATTAAGACTGTCATGCTTGGCTTGTTAAGACTGTCATGCTTGGCTTGTTGAGACTGTCTCAAAAGATCATCAAGAGAAACCGACTGGCATTTAGCAAATGGAG